>PVHX01000955.1:0-239719 GCA_004024805.1 Geosciurus inauris
GGTACTGGGGATTGAACTCAGGGGCACTCGACCACTGAGCCACATCCCCAGCCCTATTTTGTGTTTTATGTAGAGACAGGGTCTCACTGAGTTGCTTAGCGCCTCGCCGTTGCTGAGGCTGGCTTTGAACTCGCGATTCTCCTGTCTCAGCCTCCCTAAGTGCTGGGATTACAAGCATGAGCCACCGCGCCCGGCTTAACCCTTAGGCTTTTTACAAAAGAGCAGCAACTGGGACGTGGCAGGTTTGGGTTTGAGTCCTGGATCTGCCATTGCCCAGGTGCTGTTGGTCTTTTGGCAAGAAGCCCCCTTTGCTCCCTGAGTCCTGTCCACAAACCAGGAAACAATCCTACCTGCCCATCTGCTATCACAAGTTGCCACGAGGTACAGGCAGGATGCTGTTGGACAAAGGCTTCCAAGAAGCAAGGATATTGGCTAGGGAATGTTATTGCTTTGATTATTATTATTATTAATAATAACAATAAAATCAAATAAAAATAAAATCAATAATAAAATAAAATAATGTTATTATTTGATTATTATTATTATTTCCATCTTTCCCTTCCTCTCTAGCCAGGGCTCTGAATTTTGCTGGTTGCAGGAGATCAGTTGCAGCTGCTATTTACAACAGAGAGATTTCTTTAGGATCTCTCTTTGGTTAGTTTATTTTATAATTATTTCCATTATTGATTATAGACATGCTCCATGTTCCTTATAGAAAACAATGAAAGTGCAGCAATAATTGCTATTAAAGTCTTAGTATTTCAGAATTTTCTACATTTCAGTATACATATAGAACAAATAAATAAATCTTTTGATTACTATTGTAGGATTGTGCTAGATATGCTTTTCAGTAACCAATTTTTCTTTAGCAGACAGTAGATCGTCAATAACTTCCACATCAGTAAATACAGATTTTTAAAATATTTTCAATGTGGGGGGCAAGTGGTTATTGGGGATTGAACCCAAGGGCACTCTACCATTCCACTGAGCTATATCCCTAGCCCTTTTTATTTTTTAATTTTGAGACAGAGTCTTTCTAAATTGCTGAGGCTGACCTCAAACTTGGGATCCTTCTGCCTCAGCTTCCCGAGTAGCTGAAATTACAGGCATGCGCCACTGTGCTGTCTTGTTTTTGGTACTGGGGATTGAACTCAGGGGTTCTTGACCACTGAGCCACATCACCAGCCCTATTTTGTGTTTTATGTAGAGACAGGGTCTCACTGAGTTGCTGAGCGCCTTGCCGTTGCTGAGGCTGGCTCTGAACTCACAATTCTCCTGTCTCAGCCTCCCAAAGTGCTGGGATTACAGGCTTGCACCACTGTGCCTGGCCTATCTTGTTTTTTGATGGTTCCATGACAGTCTATTGTATGAATTTATAGTTTCTTTAAAAATTGCCTCTTGTGGCTATTGGACCATTTCCTTATTTTCTTTGTTGTTGTTGCTACATGCATACTGGGTTCCACAGAGTTTACAAAACCTCTGAGTCCACATGGTACAGCGTGAGGCAGCCACACAGCAGGGTGGGCCTCCTTGCACCCCAGAGCTTGGTCATGGGTCCTCACTTCTTTCTGCTCCTCTTATTTTCTTACTAAGTTTGGTGTAAGCCTATTTCTATCTTCCAAGAGGAAAGAAGAGTCAGGCTGACTCAGAACTGTATTTCTTGGAGTCTAGAGAAGGAACGACAGGCCCAAACATCCACTTGCAAATGTCCCAGCTGACATTTCAAGGAGGCCTCAGTGAGCCACTGGATGCTGAAGATCGAGAGGCCTTGATTGGTGTGACAGTGGTGGTAACGATAGAACACCAAAGGACAAAGCAACAAGACCAGCTCATGTGCCAAAGAAACAGCAAACATCTCACCTGTTCATCTGGCCTCACTCCCAGCATCCTTCAGGAAATATACTGGTGTTAATATTAGTAGTAAATGTTTATTTTTCCTTTTTGTTTGTGTATTTTCAGGCTTTGAAGAACCAAAGCCTTTCTATTCACCAGCCAAGGTTATATTTTACATCTTATTAAAAACCCTCAACCCCCTGTTCTATGTGAGATTAATCAGGCACTCAACCATAGTTTGGGAATCTTTAGAACTAGAGCATATTCGACCCTTAGGAGTTATCTAACTGCTGGGGCTGTAGCTCAGTGGTAGAGCACTTGCCTGGCATGTGTGAGGCCCTTGGTTCCATCCCCAGCACCACACACACACACACACACACACACACACACACAAAATCATCTAATCCAGTGGTTTTTGTTGCTTATTAAATTTGATTTATATATGTAATACCTAGAAACATTCTCATTGTAAAGCTAAAGTTTCCTTGATTGACCTCTCCTCCTCTTCTCTATTCAGAGATATCCTTTATGTCACTTTGGTGTAAATCTTTTTAGCACCTCTTTGAAAGCATTTACATATAGATACACATGCACCTAGACACACATAACCTTAGCAAATCCTTAGCAATGACCTTCAGGTTTCCTCCACCAGAAAAGGTGTGATAGTGTTTGTATTGTTCTACAACTTGTTTTTTTTCCTCCTAAGCCATAGGTCTTAGGAATTACCCATGTTGGCACCTTGTTCTTTGTAGTGGCTGCATATGAAAGTAGCCATCATGCTATGGATGGGCTGGTGCTTTGCACTTGAGTATGAGAGCATTGACAGCTGTTGGCCGACTTACCTGGACACACCTGGGTAGGTGATAGAAATGGCTGGGCTGCAGATTAGTGCAAGAGAAGGTCCATAGCCATTGCCAGACGGCTCTCAAAGGTGCCAGTACCTCTTCTGCTCCCCTCCAAGTGAGAACATCCACTTCCCAGGCCGCTATCCTGATAGGTTTCCTGACCTGATAGTAAAATGTTTAACCAGTGACATTCAGTTCACGCTGAGCCACCTATAGTGAGCATTGCTACCTCAGGGACCCAGTGTCTCCAGGGAGCGTGCCTATCCCAGGTGCAGGGACTACAAAAAGTCTTGGCGACCAATAGTCCAAATCTGCTTCTTCCTCCTCTGTAAACAAGGGTGTAGCGGTTCCACTCAGCTGGTCTGTGGTGGTGAAACCAGACTCAAGGGACCCGGATGTTAGCACAGGGCTTTTATATTATGCTGAGAAAAATAAGAAAAGGCAATTGCATTAAATCCACCCATTGCTAATGGCATGGTTTTTGGGGGGTCTGGAAACAAGGTGATTTTGACCCTATGAAATACCACACCCTCTAATTGTGAAATATTTTCTTCCTTGACTGATTTTTTGGCTGTTTTTTGCTTTGCCAGCAAGCCCTGGCATCCATACAGGTGATTTCTGGTGATAATCCTCATGGACCGGGACAGCCTCTCTGGTGGGTGGGTTAGAGAGTGATGGAGTCACCATCTGAGGCCTAGAGAGCTTCAGATGAGTGTCTCTGGCAGAGATCAGGATATCTGCTTAAACAGACTGAGAAGGACGTCCCACTAACTTCTCAGACTGACCAGCTGGGGTCGAAGTCTGTTCCTGCCTTTTTGAACAGCTTCAAGATGAGAGGTGACTATAGCACATTTTTATTTTATATTTTTTTGCTGTGCTGGGATTGAACCGAGGGCTTGCTCATGCTATGCAAGTGCCCTCCCACCAAGCCACACCTCCAGCTCTGTGATACTTTTTTAAAGTACAGGGATCGAAATTTAGAAAATGTTTTAAGATGTAAAAATATCTGCTGTGGGGTCATTTATAAGAGAGAAAAATCAGTAACCAGTTCAAAGTCTAACAGGAGAACAGGGGAGTAGTTGAGTCAATAACAATAAACTTGGTGGATTATTATATTACTCTTAAAACAGGCTGCAAACTGATTTGTCAATTTTACAGTTACTTGATATAATGTTCATGTTAAAAAATTTAAGCACTTTGGGAGGCTGAGACAGGAGAATCGCGAGTTCAAAGCCAGCCTCAGCAAGGGCGAGGCACTAAGCAACTCAGTGAGACCCTGTCTCTACAAAAAACACAGAAAAGGGCTGGGAATGTGGTTCAGTGGTCGAGTGCCCCTGAGTTCAATCCCTGGTACCAAAAAAAAAAAAATTTAAGTGACTTTTCATGGGCTGTAATTTACAAGAGTTTTTTTTTTTTAAGAAGAGAACTGGGCATAAATTTGTATGTATATATTAATATATATATTATATATTATATTATATATATTATAATTTATATATATTAATATATATAAATTTATATATATAAACATATATATATATATGTTTAGATATATATATATAATTTTTTTTTTTTTAGTCCCGGGAATTTAACCCGGGGCCTCATGCTGCACCACTGAGTTATACCCTGCAACTCCCAGACTTTAAATGTGATCTAGCAGATAAGTCCTACTGAGACTGTCCTTCTGCACAAGTGTGCAGAAGTTTAGAGACAAGCATGTTCACTTCAGCACTGTTTGTACTAGGACATCTTGGAGATAATCCAAGTACCAATCCACGGGAGGTTAGACAAATACCTTAGGGTACATGTATACAATTATATATCCTACAGTCCTGGAAAGGAAGTGGGGTCAGCAGGGCAGTCTGTGCACATGACATGGAAAGCCATCCAGGATCCCACGTGAAGTGGGGGGAAGTAAGAAGCAGAATATGTGAAGTGCAACCCATGGCTCCTAAATACAGGTTTCTCTCGACAAGGCAGAGGAAAAACTTGCAGAGTAGTTACATCAGCCACTGTCGGCCAGCTGTGGTTTTCAAAGGAAGGGGACATGGTTAAGGAGGACTTCCACTTTCTAGTTCAGAGTTCTATAGTGTTTGCAGTTTTTACTCAAAGAAAATCATCCTTTTGGAATCAGGGGGAAAAAAATCAAGGTCGCTGATTTCAGCCTTCCTAAAAAAAAAAAAAAAAAAAAAAAATCACACACCTGTAACCCCAGCCACTCTGGAGGCTAAGGAAGGAGGATCGCCAAATTCCAAGGCCAGCCCCAGCAATTCAACAAGACCCTGTCTCCAAAAATTAAAAAGGCTGGGGATGTGGCTCAGTGGTAAAACACCCCTGAGTTCAACCCCTGGCACCAAAACAAACAAAACAAAAAGTCCTCAAAACCCTGGAGAACTCATTCCAGCATGGATCACAGTTGCTCTGGGTGGATGGCATATTGTGGATTTGATTTTTTTCTTTGCCTTCTGTATTTTTCAAGCATTTTACTGAGCCTAGATGAGCTTCTGTATTGTAAGGAAAAATTATGCCCTTTATTTGGGGGGCTTCGCAAAGATTAGAAAGCTCCAGTGAGCTCAATGTGTGTACACGTGATACTGAGGGTCTAGCTTCTTTGCCTGGTTGCTTCTATTTTGAAGGGGTCCCATTGAGGCCCCCAGGCTAGTGGGGTGGTGGGCACAGTGCAGCCCTGTCTGAGCTGGAGTCCCTGGGAAGCCAGACCCCTGCAGAGGCTGGCCAGGGTTACTGAGGGATGCTAGTGGGGGCATGGGAAGGTCTGGGATTGCTGTTCTTTACATTCCCTCCCATGTTGGAGCTGCTGTGGGCCCACCATGCCAAAACAGTGTCCAGCCCACCATCTTGTCTCCTTCCCATGGCTCAGCCTCTGGCCTGGAAGGGAGTTTTGGTCTTATTGAGTCTGGAGAGACCAAAGGGCAGAGAATCAGATTCTTTAGGAAAAAAGCAAAAGAAGGTTGCTACCCACCATGTGTGTTGGAGTTGATTTGGGACAAGGAAGATACTACCTTGGCATCACAAAGGCAATACAATGGACATTTTTTGGGTTTTGGTGCTATGGGTTAAATCCTGGTCCTCACTCATGCTAAGGACATGCTCTTCCACCAAGTGACAACCCCAACTTCCCAGATAAAATGGACTTTTCCAAACAAAAATGGGATTGTACCAAGTCTTAGCCTGTTTTCTGTTACTATAACAAAATAACTGAGGCCAGGTTATTTATAAAGAACAAGTTTATTTGCCTTGCAGTTCTGGTGGCTGGCAAGTCCAAGAGCAAGGCACCGGCATCTGGTGAGGGCAATTTTAGCTGCATCATAACATGGCAGAGGGCATTTCATAGCAAGACAGAGTGTTTGCCAGTTCTGATCTCTCTACCTATTCTTAAAAAGCTACTGATACCATCATGGAGGCCCCACCCACAAGACCTCATCTTATCCCAAATGTCAACTCCCAAAGGTCCCACCTCCAAATAACATTAACATATGAATTTGGGAATTAAGTTTGCAAACATGAATTGTTGGGGACACATGGCATACCATTATACTGTTTAGCAGCTTGTTTGCTTTCTAATACGCTTTGGACATCGTTAGCATGGTATCTTCTTTTCTTTTTTTCTTTTTGTGAGGCTCTGGGGATGAAGCCAGGGTCTCATGCATGCTAGGCAAGCACTCTGCCACTGGGCTACAACCCCAGCCTAGTACCTTATTTTTATTCTCGACTTTTTGGCTATAAGTGAAAAGGTGTGTAATTAAGATGTGTCACTTTGCCCACAAGAACGTCATGCCCATGAGAACAAATAGGGTCTCTTGGGGACTGTTCCACCCCAGGGGAAATAGCAGGATGAGAGGAGGCTGGGCTGCTCCTGGACTGAGCTAATGTTCCCTTTGTCTTCTGCAGGAAGCCTGGAAGCACGCGATTGAGAAGGCCAAGCACATGCCCGACCCCTGGGCTGAGTTCCACCTGGAGGACATTGCCACCGAACACGCTACTCGGCACAGGTCAGCGGCTCATCTGGGGGCTTTGAGGAGTCCCTAGAGCCAGGGATCTGTTCACTATCAGGGAGGCCCAAATACCCTTGCAGTCAAAGAGAAGGGAATAACACAGATCAAGCAACCCCAGTCTGGAAGCCCAAGTTTCAGTTTTCAGAGCATTTTAGATTAGCAAGTTAGGGTTGCTCAACCAGTTAAGTCTATGCAAATATTCCAAAATCCAAAAAAATCTGAAATCTGGAATGTTTCTGGTCCCATGCATTTTGGATAAGGAGTACTCAACTTTTAATAACTGTGGGCAATATTTGAGTGTTTGTGCATGCTGCAGGCACTACGCATTATCTCACTGAGTCCTTCTAACAGTCCCATAGGGTATATATTAGGCAGGTGAAGCTGAGCTATGCTGCGGTAACAAATAGCCCAGGGACTTTATGCAACAAAGTGTATTTCTTATATATTTGAAGTGGGGTGAAAGTTGAGGACTCTTTAGGGAGGCTTGGGGGCCCAGGTTACTTCCTTGTGGCTCCCTCAATTCACATATGACCCCATAACTGCCACCAAAGGGAAGGAGAACTTTGAGGAAGCACAGCAGCTTTTCAATACTTGCCTTGAACCAGGAAGCGGCCTCCATTTCCCATGCATTTCAGTAGTGAGCTCTAGTGACAGGGCTCCACCTACCTAGCTACAGAGGGTTGAAAAGTGTTGCCACTCCTTCCCTGTTCCTGTAGTACTATCCTCCTTCCTCATGAACTCGTCCTTACACCACTGTGGAGTCATTGTGGAGCAGTCTAGCAGGGCAGGTACAAGCTGTGCTCCTTTCCACTTCTGAGAGCACTGTGGTAGCTGGCTGGTGACACACAGCTTCCAGGCTGAGGACACTAGGCCCCCACAAAGGCCCTGGGGATCACCAGCCTGGGAAAGTGAACATGTGCTGGGCTGGCTGTGTCCCCAAGCTCAGCTGTGATCTGGGACCAAGCCAAAATGTTTATTTCCTAATTAAAGTAGCTGACTTCACTTGCCCTGGCTGCTAGTGGTAGGAAGCCATGCCTTGAATCTCCTGATGTTTCTGAACTAGAGGCTTCCTTCTCGGTTCCTAGGTTTTCATGAGTTCTGGTGCAAGCTGGCCCTTTACTGGAACAGATTTCCTGTCCATATGGGTGGTACCCAGGCTGATTGAGAGTAAGGTTCTTATTTAAACCAACCTGAGTTTGAATCCTGAAATCTCAGGCAGGTTACTTTGCCTCTCCTAGCCTCAAGTTTCCCCATCTGGAAATTGGGTGTAATAAGTAGTAGTCTCAGCATCACTGGGAAGGTTGAGTGAACTAGAATGAAGCGGATCGTGTGAGCTCAGTGAACTTTGACCACTCTGGCCTTTATGATGTTAGTGGCTGTGAGTCAGTAAAACCCTTACCAGATCACATACTTCCCCTGCCCCAATCCCTGGGTCCCTCTCAGTTTGCAGGTGAGGGAGGATTATTTTCATTACTTTCCTCTCTAACTAGTAATAAAAACAATCATCACTATTATTTATTGAGCACCATATTGCCAGGGGCTGGTTGCAAGCAAATTTGCCACTGTGAAGAGCCTCCTCCCTGGGCCTGGGGAGTTCCCTGTCAGGTCTCTGCCTATTTTTCCTTGCAGAGGTTTCAGGCTGTGAAAAACCTGTTCTCACCAGAGCTGGGAATGTTCTGGAGTCTGCCTGAGCTGAGGAGTGGGCCAAGAGAGGCCTCAAGCAGAGCTCAGAACACCTTGGTGCAGGGGAGGTTTTAGATGTTAGTGATCCGCTGAGCTGAGGAGCTTCCCACTAGGCAAACGTGTTTGGGGCCTAGCCAGGCCCAGGGCCAGATGTGCTCTAGGAAAGAGGATTCCTTCTCAATCTGTCTCTACCTTAGGTGTTTAACCAGCAACTCCTTTCCTGGCTAGACTCAGAGACAGGACCCTCTCCTCCCCCTACCTGCAGTAGAACAGTGCTTACTTCTTGGGAAATATTCCTATCTATCCAGCTGGGCTTGGCCCAGGTGCTTGGTAAGATGGAGAGTACAGATGCCTCTCTCCCAGGGAAGTTCTGTCTGTTACAAAGACCAGTTATAATAAGGATATTTCTACATTCAGTCACTCATCAGACATGCATTTAAGTATCCACACACACCAGGCCTCATGAGGGATGACCCAGGAGGTCAGCAGGGCCTGTGGGCCAAGATAGGGAGAGGGCTGGGTCCTGGGGGCCATGGGGACCCCAGAGGGTCTTTAGTGTTTAGCCAGTTAGAGACAGGATCGGATTATGATGCTGCCTCCTGGGATGGGCACTGGTCTCTGCAGGTACAACGCTGTCACTGGGGAGTGGCTGGAAGATGACGTTCTGATCAAGATGGCATCTCAGGTGAGCTGGGCCCTGGGCTCTGAGGGGACAAGGCTGAGTAGGGACTTTCTTTAGCCAACCTCAGTCCCTGCACCTTCCCTTCCATTCCCACTTTATTTGATTTTCTGAACCTTGGGAATTATTTATGTTATAGTTTATGTATTGTGCCTTTTAAGTAATAGCTTTATTGAGGTATCATTCATATGCCAACAATTTGCCCATTTAAAGTATATAGTGTTGGGTGTGATGGCGCACGCCTGTGATCCCAGTGGCTTGGGAGGCTGAGGCAGGAGGATCATGAGTTCAAAGCCAACCTCAGCAACTTAGTGAGGCCCTAGGCAACTCAGTGAGACCCTATCTCTAAATAAAATACAACACAGGGCTGGGGATGTGGCTCAGTGGTTAAGTGCCCCTGGGTTCAATCCCTGGTACCAAACAAAAAACAAAAAACAAGAGTTTAAAGTATATAGTTTAATTGTTTTTAGTATATTTACAGAGTTGTGCGGCTCTCATCATTATTAATTCCATTTTCACCTTCCCCAAACAAAATTCCCGCACCAATCAGCAGTCACTCCCCATTCCCACAACTCCTCCCACCCTGGCAACCACGAATCTACCTTCTGTCCCTGTAGACTGGTCTATACTACACATTTTATATCCTAAGATACCATGTATCAAAAGACTATTCCCAGCACTTTTGTTGAAAATCAGTTAACTGTAAATATATTTTGCAGTTCTTTAAAATTGGAGGTCACTACCTATAACTGAGCTATGGAATAAATTCAGAAGGTTGCAACTAGCCTTTTGAAAAATAGAAAATAGAGTTCTTCCTGCTTAGTAAGGGTAAGGATCATGCTGGGAAACTTTTTTTAGTGTAACATGCACAGCTTGGCTAGGGATATAGCTCAGTGGTAGAGCAAGTGCTTAGCATGCATGAGGCTCTGGGTTCAGTCCCCAACACCAAAAAGAAATGCTTATAGCTTAATGAGTTTACACAAAGTGGATGCACAGATCAAGAAACAAAATATAACCAAGAAGCCCATCTCATGCTGTTCCCTCCCAGCAAGCATAAGCACTACTCTGTTTCTATCATGCTGTTAAGTTTTGCTAAAATAAAATTAATAAAAATAATAATTTGTTTTTCACTGCTGGGGACGAACCCAGGGCTTTGCACATGCTAGGCAAGTAATCTACCACTGAGCTATAACTCCAGCCCCATTTTGCCAGTTTTTGCCAATGGAGCCACACTGACAGGGTTCTTTTGAGTATGGCTTCTTTTAATCCACCTTTTGCATTCATTCTTGTTGCTGTATGATATTTCATCAAATGAACAGACCTAGTTGATTTATCCAGTATATTGTTGATAACACTCACATTGTTTCCACTACTTTTCAAAAGAGGGTGTTAGTTTTCTGTCACTGTGACAAAATACGTGAGATAATCAACTCAAAAGAGAAAAGATTTATTTTGGCTCATGGTTTCAGAGGCTTCATTTCATGGTCACTTGACCCTATGTCTTTGGGCCTGTGGCAGCACAGTACATAATGGCAGGAACACATTGTGGTGGAGCCCTGTTCACCTCATGGTGGCCAGGAAATGAAGAGAGGAAGAAAAGGGGCTGGGGTCTAACTATCCCCTTCAAGCATACCCCCTCCCTAGTGACCTAACTTCCTTCTTTTAGGCCCCACCTCCTAAAGGTCCTACCACCTCCCAATAGTGTACCATGGGTTGGTGAACAAACCTTCAACACATGGGCCTCCTCCTTGACTCTGCAGCCTCTAGACTGGAAGGCCTATCAGGCTTTGGTGCTGGGGTACAGGAGAGAGGGGTTAAGGATATTAGGATTGAGATGGGGTGCAGGGCATATTCTGGGTGGAGCCCTGAGAGGAACATCTCCTGCTTCAGGCTTGCTTCTGGGTGGGACATGGGGACTTATAACTGTCTGTGTGGTGTCTTTCAGCCTTTTGGCCGTGGAGCGATGAGAGAGTGCTTCAGGACGTAAGTGACTCAGCCTGGTTTATGGGGTTCTGCCCAGACTTGGCCAGGCTCCTAAGAGCTAGGAAATTGAGACCTTTTAAGCCAAGGACTGGAGACAGGGCCTCTCTGCCTTTTTAAAGCCTAAGTTCTGTCTGGGAGTGGTAACGCATGCCTATAATCCCAGTGCCTCAGGAGGCTGAGGCAAGAGGATTGCAAGCTCAAGACCAGCCTTAGCAACTTAGCAAGATCCTAAGCAACTTAGTAAGACCTTGTCTCAAACTACAAAATAAAATAAAAAGGGACTGGGGGTGTGGCTCAGTGGTTAAATGCCTCTGGGTTCAATCCTCAATACTAAAACAAAAACAACAACAAAAAGCCCAAGTTCCTCTCCATCTGGTGTCTGTTGGACCACACCTTGGACCTGGCTGTGGGGGTGGGCTCAGGAGAACAGGGTCAAGGAAAAGGGGATAGGAGACCTTTAACAGCAACCCTGCTTCTCAGCTCTTTGAAGTATGCTGTGGGGTTGGGACGCCCCTCCCACCTGTGCATTTTGTTTCTGACTCCAGTTATCCATGTCAAGTCAGGCAGGTCCTCGGTGAACCCCAGGGTGCCCACACAGGCTCTCTCTTCCTTTCACCCAGGAAGAAGCTCTCCAACTTCTTACATGCCCAGCAATGGAAGGGTGCCTCCAACTACGTAGCCAAGCGCTACATTGAGTCCGTGGACAGGGACGTGTACTTTGAGGACGTTCGCCTACAGATGGAAGCCAAGCTCTGGGGGGAGGAGTATAATCGGCATAAACCCCCCAAGCAGGTGTGTAGCCCCCTTCCTTGCCTCCTTCCCACTCTGTCCCATGTTGTGGGGACAGTGTCTGGGGATGGGAGGGGGTGGTGCTTACAGGGGCCTTTCTTCACCTTTTTTTTTCCTGGTACCAGGGATTGAACTCAGGGACACTCAACCACTGAGCCACACCCCCAGCTCTATTTTGTGTTTTATGTAGAGACAGGGTCTCACTGAGTTGCTTAGCACCTTGCCATTGCTGAGGCTGGCTTTGAACTTGCGATTCTCCTGTCTTAGCCTCCCAAAGTGCTGGGATTACAGGTGTGCGCCACCACGCCCGGCTCTTTCTTCACTTTTTTAACAGTAGGTAATAACAACCTCTATTCGTGGAGCACAATGAGCCACATACTCTATATGCAGAGTCATCTATCCCTCAAAAGTGGGCTCTGAGGTTATAATGTTTTTAATCTCCACGTCCAGATGGGATCTGTTAGCATTTTTGTTTGCATGATGAAAACTTATGTAGACTGGCTTAATCCAAAAAGGAAATTCATTGTTTTATGCACCAAAAAAATAGTGCCAGCTACAGACATGGCTGGATCCTGGACCCAAGTGAGGTTATCAGGACTCTTCCTCCATCTCTGGCCTGGGTGTTCCCCTGTGTTAACAGCACTCTTAGGCAGCCTCTTCACTTGTAGCATGTGGTCCCTGGCAGCTCCAGGCTTACTTTCTGTCTTCAGAGCAACCTTGTTAGAAGGACAATACTTATTTTTCCTTAACTTCCAATGAAAGTGTCAGAATTGGATTTTTGAAAAAAATTTGGGGAGTACTGTGGATTGAACTTAGGGGCACTCAACCACTGAGCCACATCCCCAGTCCTATTTTGTATTTTATTTAGAGACAGGGTCTCAATGGGTTGCTTAGCACCTCGCTGTTGCTGAGGCTGGCCTTGAACTCGCAATCCTCTTGTCTCAGCCTCCCAAGCAGCCAGAATTACAGGTGTGCACCAGTGTGGCTCAGAATTGGATTTTATTGGTTCTGATGAGGCCGGATGGTTATACCTGAGCCAATCATAATGACCAAGGGAAAGGAGTAGGCAGATTAGGCCTGCTTGAGCCTTGTACTCACCCTTAGAGACAGGAAGGTAGGGCATCCACCCAGGCCACATGGAGCGAGACTGGGGATGCAGTGCCTTCCAAGAAAAAGCAGGAGGCGTGGGGAATGGACACAGCGTTGGCTTCAGTGAGGTTAACTGAGTTGCCCAACTAGGTGGAGGTGGTGCCATGGCTCAAATCCAGGCCTTCCCAATCTCTGCCAGCTTGGCCCCTTCACTTAACACCCAGGGTTTTACAAAAATGAGGCCAAGCAGAACTTCTTGTTGCCTGTGGACATCTGAGGAATTATTGCTTCGTGCCTCTGCCCTGCCTAAATTCACAGCTCAGCCCCCACTGCTGGGGCACCTGCTAGATACAAGGCACCAACCAACTCCTGGGGGGTGTCAGGAGAGTTGCACTTCCAGGCAACTAGCAGAATTTTCTGAGCACCTGCCATCTGCAAAGCCCTCGATCAAGCACACTTGGAATGGACAGAAGAAACCGCAGTCCCCACGCTCAGTGGTTGTGATCTCCTCAGAATTCGGCTGCACTTGCCTTTATCTGTCCAGTCCTTGCGTGGCTAGCTCCTTCTCACAATTCGGGTCTCAGCTCACGTGTCATCTCCTCGGCAAGGCCACCTGTGACCACCCTAAATAAAGTCACCCTCCCACTCCCACTACCTCTGCCACGTTATTCTGGTTTGTTCTCTTTTCTTTTCTCCTAAGCAGTTAGTGCTTTCTGGAAGAGTCTTGTGCATGTAGTGAATATTTTAGTTGCTTTCCCCCTGAGGGCAGGGATTTTGGTATCTAGTAAATAGTAATGTGATTGAATTAAGGGAGGGAGCTAAGTGTACTGGTTGTCCCACTGCCCCTTGCCCAAGAACCCTTCTGGCCAAGCAGGTGGCCCTGCCACGAGCATCCTTGTAGAGACAGAGCCAGCATGGGAGGTGGGAGCCCTTGAGGATGGCCCTTCTTTCCTCAGGAACAACTGAGAAGTCCTCAGCTCTCAGCTCTGGGCATCTGTGGGCCTCCAAAGCTATGGTTCACCTATCTGGTGACTCAGCCTCCCTGAATAGTTATTTTCTTGGGAAACCTAGAACCTGGTTCCTCCCATGTTGTGGGTGGCACTGAGGGTGGCGGGTGCTCTGGGTGAGTCCTTATGTAGCAAGATAAAATGTGTAAACCACAGGTCTTTCCTACCCGCTTTACAAACTGTGTGTAACATTCATACATTTTCTCCTATGTGTAACATTAAACCTATACTTTCCAAAAATTTCGGCACAAACGTCCAGGTTCCTCGTAACTCCCCTTTGCAGGGAGAGAACCTCTCCTTCCATGTTGGTAGAGATGACTAAACTCATGTCTGCTGATGATAATGATGTTGCAAACATCGACTGACTCCTGTGTATCAGCAATTTAATCTTTATACTAAGTCTGAGATTCCCCTCTCCACAGGGAGGAAACTGAGGCACAGGGGAAGTAATGAACTGCACTTCACAGTATGTGTGGAAGGCACAGGCTAAGTTGCTGGCAAATATTCTTGCAAATGTGTTGACAGAAAATGGTTTCTCTCTTGCTCATGTAACAGTCCTGCTTTGGGGTGCTTCCCATCCTTAAAGTCGTCTGGAGGCCCAGTTCCTTCTGTCTTGTCTTGCCATCCCTGGGGTTGCTCTGGGCCACAGGTCGATTCTGGTTCACCAGCAAAGCCCATGTTGCAGGGCAGGCTGCAGCTATGGCATTGCTGCTCTCTTCCTATTGGCTGGGTGTGGTCACATGACTGTCCTAGCTGCAAGGGAGGCCGAGCAATACCATCTCTTCATGATGCATCCTGGGGATAATTAGTAGTTCTGCCACAGACAGCTGGGAAGCAGTGGAGCCAGGATCGGACCCCTCCACACCCTGCCTTTTTGCCTGACGTCACTCCCTGACTTCCCCCCAGGTGGACATCATGCAGATGTGCATCATTGAGCTGAAGGAGAGACCTGGCCAGCCACTCTTCCACCTGGAGCACTACATTGAGGGCAAGTACATCAAGTACAACTCCAACTCAGGCTTTGTGCGCGATGACAACATCCGCCTGACTCCGCAGGTGAGGCCCTGGCTTGCTCTGCATACACCTACACTCTCCACCCACCCTAGCCCTTTGGACAAAGTGAAGCCTGGCCAGGCTCAGCCCTAGAAAGGAAGATCCTTGTGGGAATGAGGTCTCATATCCCCAGAGGCCCCCCAGGCCCCTTGGAGTGTTCTGAAGACAATTCTGTTCCTGGAAACCTGTCACCCCGTGCCAACTTCTACCAGCAGACCTAAGTTGGCCACAGGATTTGCATCCTTGACGTCCCTGCAGAACTGAACAGTCCTCTTTCCTTGTCTTGTCCTCTAAACAATTCCTCTTTGCAGAGAAAGCACCTCAACAGGGGCAGAGCTGGGATGTTATATACCCCAGCCACCACAGTGACTGGCCAGTGTCTGCAGAGTTCACAGCCTGGGCTTTTACAACCACCTTTTTCTAACTATCCCTGCAGGCCTTCAGCCACTTCACATTTGAGCGTTCTGGCCATCAGCTGATTGTGGTGGACATACAGGGTGTGGGCGACCTCTACACTGATCCGCAGATCCACACAGAGATGGGCACAGACTTTGGAGATGGCAACCTAGGTCAGTGGGGAAGCCAGAGCATCCTTCCTCCTAGCATCTGCAAGTTCTTTACACACCCAAGGAAACAGACTGAGACAGCGGATGGGCCTTCCCATGTTCATCGAGATGGGAGCCTGGGATATCTGATCCTCACTTCCAGCTCAGCATGTTTCCACCCACCCTGGCCATGTGGCTGGTACCCACATTGCCTCTCCCCTGTTCCTGTGCAAAGCGACACTCCAGATACCCCTGTTCTGTCCACAGGTGTCCGAGGGATGGCTCTCTTCTTCTATTCTCATGCCTGCAACAGAATATGCAAGAGCATGGGCCTCACTCCTTTTGACCTCTCACCCCGGGAGCAGCACACATTGAATCAGAACACCAAGCTGCTGGTGGGTGCCCAGGGTGAACCTGCTGGGACTGGCTGGCCCGTCTGCCAGGCAGCAAGCCCTGCTTTTCTATGCTGGTAGCTAGACCTGGCAGTGCTGAATTAAAGAATATCAGGGCCCCAAAAGATCCATCCCATTTGTTCCTCAACCTGTCCCCTCCAACTTGGTGCACAGAGCCCTTCTGAGGGTCCCCATAATAGAGTAGCTGGTATCTGCTCGAGTTGGGCCCATTTGTGATCAGAGTGAGGAAAACAGGCAGGTAGGGAAGGAGAGAAGGGTGTGGTGTGTGCTTGTGTGGTATATTGACAAATGAGAGATTAGACTTATACCTGGCTCTTTGGGCATCTTATTGTGTGCAAGATGAGACCACCTCACCAAACCCCTGCTTACATGGACCAGATGCAGAATATTAGCAAAGACCATTTTGGGATTCTGGACATATATTGGAATATATTGTCCAGCTCCAGGCTGAAAAGTATGGCCTCACTTTAGGGGATGCTGGCTGGCAGGCCCTTTGAGATCTGTTCCATATGCCCCTTCTTGGATACCGTAGGGTTAACCCTGCACTGATTTTGCTTTTTCAATTTTCTATTAGGCATACATAAGAGTGATAGCTGGAAAGGCTTCAGGGATAGAGGGAAAGAACAGAAAGCGCCCCTCATTCCCCAGAGAGTGACTGCATGACATCAGTATCCCTGTTACTATCTGCAGCAATCAGCCAAGACCATCTTAAGGGGAACAGAGGAAAAGTGTGGGAGCCCCCGAGTGAGAACCCTCTCTGGCAGCCGGCCCCCGCTGCTCCTTCGTCTTTCAGAGAACTCTGGAGATGAGAACATGAGTGACGTGACCTTCGACTCTCTCCCTTCCTCCCCATCTTCAGCCACACCACACAGCCAGAAACTGGACCCCCTCCGTGAGTGATGATTTGGTGTTTATTCATTGTGATTGGAAGGGACAGGCTCTGGGTAGAGCAGAGCTAAACTGCTTTTCATTCTTGCTGATAAATCAGATATGCTAATCAAAAAGGTTCATGGCCCAGATGGTTTTATGGGTGATTTCTCTGAATGAACTTTCAAGAAATAGGTCATCCAAATGCTATAGAAACAATCCCTATTGTAGAAAATGTGGCAGCATTTTTCAGTGTGTTTTATGAAACTAGTAAAAACTTTATTCCAAAATCTGACAAAACATCAAAAAAAAAAAAAACACAGAAAATTATATTATAGCCCAACTTCACATATACAAGATAAAAATTCCGAATAAAGTATTAGCAAATAAAAATGAATAGTGTCATCAAAAGAATAGTCTGTCATAGCTGAATGTGAGAATTGTTTGACTTTAGGACATCTGTTAACATCATATTAATAGGTCAAAGGAGAAAAGTGGAATCGTTATTTTCTGAATTTGAAGTGACAGTTTTATGATGTGGTTTTGAAGTGCAGGAAAAAGAAGAGTTGAGGCTGACCCCAGAGTTGTGGCTTGAAGAATTGGAAGGGTGATGTGACCATTCATTCTGCTGGGGAAGGATGGAAAGAAGCAGATTTAGAGCAGGAAAGGGGAATTTTAATGTCAAAGCAGCCTTTTAGAGGTCTCCATCGGAAGACCTTTGGAATAGTCTGGAGCAGGGATCAACAACTCTGGCCTTTTTCTTAAAAGGCCAGAGAATAAAATATATATATATATATTTATATTTTTTATATATTTATATATTTATTTACATATTTATATATATTTAAAATATATATATGTGTTTTTAATGGTTTTTACTGTGTTATTGTCCTGGCTGTCCTGGAACTTGTGATCCTCTTACCTCAGCCAAGTAGCTTGCACTACAGTCATGTATCACCACACCCACTCAGAGAGTAAATATTTTAAGCTTTATAGCCACGTGGTCTTTGTAGTTGCAGCATGAAAACAGCTGTAGACCATGAACAAATGTGGCTATGTTCCAATAAGATTCTGTTTACAGACACTGAAACTTTAATTCCATGTAATTTTCACATGTCATGAAATTTTCTTCTTTTGATATTTGTTTTGTTTTGTTTGAGATGGAGTCTTACTATGTTACTCAGGCTTACCTGGAACTCCTAAGCTCAAGTGACCCTCCTGCCTCAGCCTCCTGAGGTGCTGGGACTCCTAGAGCTGGGACTATGGGCCTGTGTCCTCATGCTCAGCTGTACTTTTTATTTATTTATTTATTTTTTTAGCTATTTAAAAATATGCTTTTACAGCATTTTATTTTTTATTTTTTGGTGCTGGGATGGAACCCAGGACCTCATGTCTGCTAGACACACACTCTACCACTGAGCTACACCTCCAGCACCCATTCTTACAAACTTTATCAAAATGGGCAGCCAGACAGATTGGGCTCAAGAGACCTCAGGTCAGGAGACAAATAGGAAACTACTAGGAGATGGTTGCTTTTGAAACCATCTGAGACCCATTCAGTGGGCCTCAAATTACATACGATTTTTCTTTCTTCAGAACTAAGCCAAGCCGGGCGCGGTGGCTCAAGCCTGTAATCCCAGCACTTAAGGAGCCTGAGACAGGAGAATCGCGAGTTCAAAGCCAGCCTCAGCAATGGCGAGGTGCTAAGCAACTCAGTGAGACTCTGTCTCTACATAAAACACAAAATAGGGCTGAGGATGTGGCTCAGTGGTCAAGTGCCCCTGACTTCAATTCCCAGTACCAAAAAAAAAAAAAAACTAAGCCAAATGTGACAAACACATTACAAGTAAATTACATTATGACTTGAGGAGGCACAGATTGAAGCTGCTTCCTCAGGACCCTGTAGTTTGCAAATGGTGGGCTTAGAATAAGTTCTTGAGAAAGAACTGAAGTCAGTCCCCCGGGGTCTGACCACATTCTTCTCCCATTTTATGCCTTTCTTTAAAAATTACAAATAGCTGGGTGTGGTGGCGCAGGCTTATAATCCCAGAGGCAGGAGGATCTCAAGTTCAAAGCCAGCCTCAGCAATTTAGTGAGGCCCTAAGCAACTCAGTGAGACCTTGTCTCTAGATAAAATACAAAAAAGGGCTGGGGATGTGGCTCAGTGGTTAAGCACCCCTGGGTTCAATCCCCAGTTTAAAAAAAAAATTAAAAATAAGAGCTTGGTGGCTGGTGCAGCCTGCTGTAGACAATAGGTTAGTGTGGTGAATGTTTCAGCACTGGAATCTGCACATTATCTCTGTTTCTTTCTGCCCAGATTGGCCAGTGTTTGGTGACCTTGATAACATGGCATCCAGAGACCATGACAATCTAGACAACCAACAGGTGAGTGGAGAGGTAGAGAAGGAGGCCAGGGATTCCATGCCCCAGCAGAGTGGAAGGGGTGAGCTCTCTTCCTGTGGGTGAACCTTCAGATTCAGGTGGGTAGCCCAGCCCAGGTGTGCTCCAGGCAATGCCAGGTGGGCTTGGGGCTGGGGCAGCAGGAGGAAGTGAAGGAACCTCAGTCTGCTGCCAAGGCAGAGCTTTCCTCTGGGAAGAGCTGGGTCCATTGCAGTTCCCAGAGATGGTCAGTGAAGATGATTTCCAGCCGGGCACGGTGGTGCACGCTTAGGGAACTGCAGGAGAACTGTATCCTCCCAGCACTTAGGGAGGATGAGGCAGGAGAATCGTGAGTTCAAAGCCAGCCTCAGCAATGGCAAGGCTCTAAGCAACTCAGTGAGACCCTGTCTCTACGTAAAACACAAAATAGGGCTGGGGATGTGGCTCATTGTTCGAGTGCCCCCTGGGTTCAATCTCCAGTACCAAAAAAAAAAAAACACACCAAAAAACCGAAAGGTGGGACATGTGCCCAAGGTTGTATGGTTCTGAGGTCCAAGAGAGGGGTGTGTCGAGCTCCTGCATAAGGCCTGCAATCTATTTTCAGTCTTTTATTTGGCACACTCAACACTTCATTTTTGTTGTTATGGAAAATTATACATTGATTTAAGGAGCTGAAAATTTCTTTCCCATTGCTGTTGAAACCCAGGACCTCACACCTGCACCCTACCACTGAGCTACATCCCTAGTCCTTAAATGTTGAAATGTTAGACCAGGCTGTCTGGTGCATGCCTGTCATTCTAGCTACATGGAGGAGGAGGGAGGCTGAGGCAGGAGGATCGTAAGTTTGAGGCCAGCCTGAGCAGTTTAGCAAGACCCTGTCTGAAAAAAATAATGACTGGAGATGTAGCTCAGTGGTAGCATGCTTGCCTAGCTTACATGTGCAAAAACAAATAGATAAATAAATAAATAAAATTGAAGTAATATAAAATGGTTTATATAAATAAAAATAATAGGGGCTGGGGATGTAGCTCAGTGGTAGAGCACTTGCCCATCATGGGTGAGGCCCTGAATTCAATCCAAGAAAAAAAAAAGAAGAAAGGAAGGAGAAAAAATAGTAACAGATGAGAAGTATGAATTCATGGAAGAGGAAGTGAATAGGATTTGGCAGGACACACAGCAGGTTGAGATTTTAATGGTGATGTTTTAAGTCCTTTTAAAAATTAAAGGGCTCACATAACTAAGGCGTAATGCTGAGTTGACAAAGTTGGGTGATGGGGTATATAGGAGTTTCTTTTCTTTTCTTGTACCAGGGATTGAATCATGGGGTGCTTAAGCACTGAGCCACATCCTCAGCCCTTTTTATTTTTTTACTTAGAGACAGGATTTCCCCAAGTTGCTTACGGCCTCGATAAATTGCTGAGACTGTCCTTGAACTTGTGATCCTCCTGCCTCAGTCTCCTAAGTTTCTGGAATTACAGGCGTGTGCCACCACAGCCAGCTTGTTTTAGTATTCTTTTTTTTTTTTTTTTTTGTACTTATTGAATCAAGGGGTGCTTAAGCACTGAGCCACATCCCCAGCCCTATTTTTTGTGTTTTATTTAGAGACAAGGTCTTACTGAGTTGCTTAGTGCCTCACTGTTGCTAAGGCTGGCTTTGAACTCACGATCCTCCTGCCTCAGCCTCCTAAAGTGTGGGATTACAGGTGTGCACCCTCGCACCTGGCTTGTTTTAGTATTCTTGACACTCCTTTGTGTGTTGAAATACTACTTAGTAGAAGAAAGAGGAGTAGAAAATAGATTACTAATAACATGCAAATAGGGTCAAAACTCAACATTGGTAGGCTGAAGTGTTTAAGTTTCTTAGTTTTGCCAGATTCCCTTTCAGAACAGATCTAGGAAATTAAAAAACATGCCCAGTGGCCTGTGCAATTTGGTAGGGGGGGCTTAGTTGTGGTGAATACTGTTCCCAGGGCTGCCTTTTGTCCTTGGGTCATTGATCTTAAGACAGGCTCTGTTCTTTGCCTGTGAATGGGTGAGCCACTCCTAGTGCAGCACTCTTCATGATGCACGTTACTTTCATCCTCACAGCCCTTTGATGTAGGTGCTAGAATGGATCTTCATAGCTAAGGAAACCAAAGCTCAGAACAGTTGAACAACTGCCCAGGTCACAGCTGGCAAGTAACAAAGTCAGGACTGGAGCCTGGGCAGTGTAAGTAAAAATAACCCAAACAGTTTTGGCACCATAATGAAAGTATAAATACCCAGGATGGAAGCAGGACTCACAGATTCAGCAAAGCCTTTATTCAACAGTGGAGTCCGGTATCGAATGGCTCACTTTCTGGGTAGAAAATAGTCCCGATGACAGGGGAGGTCTGGGTTTATATGGGTTACACACTGGGAGATGACTTAACCATTGAAGACTTTAACAGAACATATCAGTTTGGGCATTCAGGAAACAGTTTGTAAGAATTTGAATTTTTTTTTTTTTTTTTTTGGTACTGGGGATTGAACTCAGGGGTACTCGACCACTGAGCCACATCCCCAGTCCTATTTTGTGTTTTATGTAGAGACAGCGCCTCGCCGTTGCTGAGGCTGGCTTTGAACTCGCTATTCTCCTGTCTCAGCCTCCCTAAGTGCTGGGATGACAGGCTTGAGCCACCATGCCCGGCTTGAATTTTTTTTTTTTTTTAAACTGGGCAAGGACAGAGGCTCCAGAGTTCAGCATTCAGTGCTTCTCTCTTTCCCTCCAGGGTCTATCGTGCTATCACTGGGAAAGGATTTCTTTGGAGAGGGATCAATGTTTTGGCTTCTTCCCAGAAACTGTCATTTGAGGCTTGATGGATATTTCCTTCCCAGGGATTATCTTGTCACTGGAAAAGGATGTATTGGGAAAGGATCAATGTTATCGATGTTTCGCCTTCTTCCTCCCTTTTCCCAGGCCACTGTTTTAGGGGTTGTTATTTCCATATCCTTCAGGCAGTGTGGCTTCAAAGCCCAGGTTCTTTGTCACCACTCTATACTGCTTCCTGTTTCCCCAGTCCACACGGGACAGGAAGAAGAGCATGTTAAATAAAGGGATGAGACAAAGGGCAGAAAGCAGATGATTGGGATGTCTAAATGTCGCCAACACCAAGTCCTCAGAAGACCTCTAAGACCCCTAAGATTATCTTCTGTCCACAGGACTCTGAGCCCCGTGGGGACAGTGGATACCTCAGTGAGAAGCGGGGTGAGCTGGACAACCCTGAACCCCGAGAACAGGTAAGGATCCCACAGACAGGCCTCATTGGTCCTTCAGGAGGATAAAAAGCTAGAGAGGGAATGTGAGTGGCTCTTGAGAGTATAACAAATAATCATCTTTATCTGATGATTTCAGATAAAGATAAATGCAGGGCAGAAGGTAAAATGGGCAATGTGGACCAGGCAGGGGAACAGGGTGGTATCTTAGATACAAGGTTGAAAATGGCGGATGAACCTTATGATGAAACTGGAGCCTGGGTTGCTAAAGGGAGGGGATGCTGGGTAATTGCTTGGACCTGTGCTGTCCCAGGTGGGAGGGCCCAGTTCAAAGGCACAGGACCCTGGCAGTCCTGGAGAGGGTCCCAGGGGTTCCTCAGGCACCCTCCAGGCAGCCTCTGGGTGAACATGACCCCAATGGTGCAGCCACCTCGAGATTTTAGAAGTGCGAAAATCAAGCCTGGGTACCAAGGCCAGTCTCACTGGAGGTCTCTGGTCTCAGATACACAGTTGTGAATGAAAACATGCAGGAGGAGCTGGAGGACTGACTTGGCACGATCTCTCCGGTGGCTTCATGTGCAGATTGCATCCCTTAGGGGCAGTTCTATCTGTTCACACAGAGAGAGGAACAGGAGAGCCATGTCTGCACCAGCTCCTCATTCCTGCCTGTGGCCCAGCATCCCTTTGGCCTGGCAGACAAGGGTTCTGGCTTCTGCTGGGGAGAGCTGGGCCAGTGGCCTGGGAGAAGAGCAGCCTCTTCTCTGGAAGGAGAGTCACCTGGGAGGGCTGGGCCAGTTCTTGAGCGGGAGGCTCTTGGGAGGGAGGTCTGCCCTGTGGATCACTCAATCTCCACTTCCATCCAGGGCCACGCAAATGGTAACCGGAGGTACGAGTCTGATGAAGACAGCCTGGGCAGCTCTGGACGGGTAATGCCCCTTGGGAACTCTGGACATAGCTGCTTGCTCGCCTATGGAGGCTCGATGTTTCTGTTTCTCCTCCATCTCATCACTGCCACCAGCTCTCCCACTTTGCACAAGTCCATTTTGAAATGAGCAAATTGCCTAGGCAAACGTGAGGTCCCATCCTGGGCAGGAACTTGTAAGAAGACCTGGTCTTGGAGCGGAAATGACAATGCCTATAGCTCGTGTGTTAAAGTGCTTGACCCAGAGGAGCCTTGTGCACATTATTAATTCATTTATTTATTTTGGTTTTTGAGTGGTTTTTTTTGTTGTTTGTTTTGTACCTGGGATGGAACCAAGAGGGACTTTATCACTGAGCTACATCCCTAGCCCTATTTTGTGTTTTATGTAGAGACAGGGTCTCACTGAGTTGCTTAGCGCCTCGCCCTTGCTGAGGCTGGCTTTGAACTCGCGATCCTCCTGTCTCAGCCTCCCAAAGTGCTGAGATTACAGGCTTGCGCCACTGCGCCTGGCTTGAAGTGATGTGTTTTCTACACCCATGCCCCATGCCCCACACCCCACACACCCTTTGGTGTTGCCCACAGCATCAGGGCGGATTCAGAGGAAAGCAAGCAGATCCACTGAAGTCAGAATTTTCTGGTGCCTTGTATGGGGTTTAGTGTGTTGAGTCTGCCAACCACACTCAGATTAATAAATAAAGGGGGATTGCTTATCAGAGCTGCTGCTGTCTTGAGCTCACTGAGTCCTGTCCTTGCTGTCTCTCTGCACCTGCACGCTGGTGGCATTTGAATGATTACAATTGGAGCCACGTTTATCCAATAAAATTTGACACCATAAGGGTTTGTTCTCCCTCTTTTGTCAGCAGGCTCCTAGGAAGCGGGAGCTGCTGCCCATGGTCCACCCCAGCCCCTCACTTCTCTGGTCTGTAAGCTCGGCTCTCCCCATCTCTCCCGTCAGGTCTGTGTGGAGAAGTGGAACCTCCTCAACCCCTCCCGCCTCCACCTGCCGAGATCTTCAGCTGTGGCCCTGGAAGTGCAAAGGCTTAATGCTCTAGACCTTGAAAAGAAAATTGGGAAGTCTGTTTTGGGGAAGGTATTGGTGATGCCCATTTGGGAGCCTTTTCTGCACGAGCCCGGGGCCCCTGGCTCATGGCCTCTCCTGTGCCAATCGCTTCCTCCCGCAGGTTGGCTGGGCGGCCCTTGGGTGCGACTTCGGCTCCGCACACAGCGGGGCCAACACCGCGGTCTGTGTGGCAGGTCCATCTGGCCATGGTGCGCTACCACGAGGGCGGGCGCTTCTGCGAGAAGGACGAGGAGTGGGACCGCGACTCGGCGCTCTTCCATCTGGAGCACGCGGCCGACCTGGGCGAGCTGGAGGCCATCGTGGGCCTGGGACTCATGTACTCGCAGCTGCCCCACCACATCCTGGCTGATGTCTCTCTGAAGGTGAGGGGACTAGCAGGAAGTAGAGGGCTCCGCCCACTCGTCAATCACTTGCCTCCCCATCCTGGAGGTCACTCACTCACCTGGGTCACTCACCTGCCTCCCTGAGGATGATGCATGCCACAAAAACATCCCAGGCATTGGTTTGGGGCCAGGTACTTCAAAGTTCAACTGGTAGACTTGATCTCTGGCTTTGGGGAATGAATAGGAAGTGACAGTCATATTTTCAGGCAATAATGACAATATGATGAGTGAAGCAAAGGACACTGGTGGAAACAAATGAGGAAAGGCCCTAAGGGGGGTTCTGAGTGGTCCCTGCAGGCCTCCTATCTTCAGCTCTGGCCATACTCCTAATGGCTGGAGCAGAGCCTGGCACTGGGGAGATGCCCATTCACTCAGAGTAGATTATCTAAGTTAGACCCAAAGGCCAGTGGGAGTGAGGAGTTCAGGCTGAGGGAAGTGCAAATGCTTAGGCCCAGAGGTGAGAGACAGAAAGTTAGGTAGAGTCCAGGAGATGGTCAGTGGGGCTGGAACATGGGGATGAGATGGTGCAGGGTTAGGGCAAAGTGCAGCCAGGGTGGCATGTGAAGGAGCAGGGTGTGGATGTATTGGGAATTGTGTAGGGATCTCCTTCCTTCCTTTCTGGTCGTGGGCACAGCAGGAAAGGACTGAATGGACCTGGTCTGGCAAGATCTGGGGAATGCCATATTTTCCTGGGAGAGGCTGGGAGGTTGTTGGAGGGTGTGACTGGAGCAGAGGTTGGGTCAGGCTGGGCTCAACATAGGTCTAGGGCAACAGCCTCCTTAGGGCTTAACCATGGCTTATCAACAGGCAGATCTCAGAGTAGAAGAGGGTGGTGAAAAACACTTTGAAGACCTTATTTATTTAAATTTTGGATGGGTAATACACTCATGAGATTAAAGGAAATTTAAGCTGGGTGTGGTGGCCCATACCTATAATCACAGCTACTAGGGTGTCTAAGGCAGGAAAATCATAAGTTCAAGATCAGCCTGGGCAACTTAGACCCTGTCTCAAAATAAAAAATAAAGCTGGGCTTGGTGGCATACACCTGTAATCCCAGTGGCTCTGGAAGCTGAGCCAGGAGGATTGTGAGTTCAAAGGCAGCCTCACCAACTTAGTGAGGCCCTAAGCAAGTCAGTGAGACCTTGTCTTTAGATAAAATACTAAAAAAGGGGCTAGGGAGTGGCTTAGTAGTTGAGTGTCCCTGGGTTCAATCCCCGGTACCAAATTTTAAAAATTTAAATTAAATTAAAAAAATAAAAAGGTCTGGGGATGTAGCTCAGTGGCATGAAAAAAAATAATGTTTAAAGGTTTATAGTACAAAATCCCCCTCCGGCCTTTCCTCCCATTCTCTCATTTTCTGAAAAACAAGTATAGCTGTTATTACCAATTGCTCATATATAATTGTAGAATGTATTAATTACCTAAGACTATAGTAACAGATTAACTACAGCCCGAGTGGCTTATAGCAACAGGTTGGCCATGCTCCCTCTGAGGCTCTAGGGTAGAGCCTTCCTTATCTCTTCTAGCTTCCAGGGATTGCGGGCAGTTTCTGGTGTTCCTTGGCTTGGATCATTTCAGTCCCTATCTCTGTCTTCACATGGCCTTCTACCCACATGTCTCTGTCTCTGTGTCTCTTCTGTTTTTACAGACACCAGCCATATGGGATTCGGTCCTTGTAATCCAATATAGCCTCCTCCTAACATAACTACTTAACATCTATGAAGACCCTATTTCCAAATCAGATTACATCCTGAGGTTCTGGGTGGACATGAATTTTGGGAGGGATATTGTTCCTCTCAGAACATAAGTTTCACCTGCAAATATGGAGTACAGATTCTTATTTTTTAAAATTAATTAATTGATTTGTTTGTTTATTTATTTATTTTTTGGTACTAGAGATTGAACTCAGGGGTTCTCGACCACTGAGCCACATCCCCAGCCCCATTTTGTGTTTTATGTAGAAACAGGGTCTCACTGAGTTGTTTAGAGCCTCACTGTTGCTGAGGCTGGCTTTGAACTCACGATCCTCCTGCCTCAGCCTCCCTAAGGGCTGGGATTACAGGCTTGCGCCACTGTGCCCAGCTTGGAGTACAGATTCCAACATCCACCTTTTTTCTTTTCTCCAGAGGTATCATACTACATATACTTTCTGGACCTTGCTTTTTTTGTTTTTGTTTTTTTACTAGAACTTAATTTTCCACAGTGGCAGAAACAGCTTCCTGATTCTTTTTGACAATGTTCCATCGAATGGGTATGACACACTTTAACCTGTGCCCTGTTGACGGATACTTGGGTTGGTTCCACTCTTTTGCTGCTGTGATTAGTCTTGTACACATAAAGTGGATCCTTATGAAACTTCACATTTTTTAATAGAGCATGAACTGCAGAACATTGGTAGTTTCCTGTGATTCCGTTGAATATATTATTTGGCACACAGGCAAGGGATAAGCCATAGCTGTTTTTATTCCCTGTTTTAAGTGGTGAAAAGAGAGGATTTTGACTATCTCTATCTCCCATTTCTGTGCCTCTTGCGGGCAGGACTGAATATCTCAGCCAACCAATGATGTGCTACTAAACATTTAGTGGTTGGCTCTCAGGGATGCAGAGGATATCTGTGCTAATATATTCATACACACACACACACATATAAAAACATATCGTTTCCTGATATAAAGAATAGGCAGCATATAGCTTACAAATAGCAAAGAAATAACTCTTGTAAATTCCATATTGTCAATTGATCCACACAGAATACTTTCATTGATTTTTGCCAACTTTTGGACATACCACCAACCTATAGTTTTAACTGGTGGAGAGGTATAGTTCTGACACGAACACTGTTGATTTTTTGATATTTTCATTTACTTTAATAAGTATGATGAAGGTGAAATAATGAAGACCTGCGTTATAACTGGAACTTCATTTGCTACCTGTGTGAGTAGATTCTTTCCTACATCAGATAGTAATAGTCTTACGTGCCAGAAGAACATTCCTTCAGTTTCCTGTGCTAGGCATGATGGAATAGAGGTGATACAATTTGAAGCTTAATCTGCAGTATTCCTATTTTTTCTATCGCTTTCTTCAGATATGGATAAAACAATCAAACCCTGACTTGTAGCATGGTCTGCTTTAGGGAGGGGTAGGGTATAAACTCCTGCCTGGTCAATTTCAAGTTATCAGCATGATATTGCTGATCAGAGAGTCGGGAAGAATTAATGTATAACCTTTGTAGTATTTCTCTCGTATAGATGTACTAGACCAGCATGGGTTCTCAGAGGTTTTTTTTTTCTTTCCTTTTTTTAAAAATTTTTTATTGACAATAATTATACATGTTTATGGGATATAGTGAGGGTGTTTTGAAATGTATACATTGTGTGATGATTAGCGTATGTTACCTCATACATTTATCATTTCTTTGGTGAGAACATTCAAAACCCTCTCTTCTAGCTATTTGGAAAGACATTATTTTTAGCTGCAGTTGCCTTGCTGTGAAATGGAACTCCAGAACTTATACCTCCTATCTGCTTGTAACTCTATACACAGTGACCCACCTCTCTCCCCCTCCCTCCCTTCCCCTCCCCAGGCTCTAAAAATATAGAATGCTTCGCAGATTTGCATGTCATCCTTGCAAAGGGACCATACTCATCTCCCTGTGTTGTTCCAATTTTAGTTTAGGTGCTACCTAAGCGGATACTCAACAAAATCCTAACCAGGGATTTACCTCCTTCCCCAGGGGACATTTAACAATGTCTGGAGAGTTGTTTTTTTTTCCCCACCCACCAGGGCCAGGGCGTACAGCCCTTTTTTGTGTTTGATTTTGAAACAGGGTCTTGCTAAAGTTGCCCAGTCTGACCTCCAAATTGTGATCCTCCTGTTTCAGACTCCTGAATTGCTGCACCTCCATGCCCTGCTGTAGACTTTTCTATTTTTTATTTTTTGGTACTAGGGATTGAACCCAGGGGTGCTTAACCACTGAGCCACATCCTCAGCCATTTTTATTTTTTTATTTAGAGATATTGTCTCACTAAGTTGCTTAGGACCTTGCTAAGTTGGTGAGGCTGGCTTTGAACTTTCCATCCTCCTGCCTCAGCCTCCTGAACTGCTGGGATTTGGAGACATTTTTGATTGTCACAACTGCTGGCATCTGGTGGGTGGAGAGCAGGAATGCTGCTCAGCATCACACAAAGCAAAGGACAGTCCCCAACATAAAGGCTGTATGTGGTTCTGACTGTCAATGGTGCTGAGACTGAAATAGATTTATGTCTCAAGAACATAAGTAATAGTAAAACACAGTAAAAATAATTAGAGATTGAAGACTTTTTTTTTTTTGGTACTCGGTGTTAAACTCAGGGATTCTCGACCACTGAGCCACATCCCCAGCCCTATTCTGTATTTTTTCTGTATTTTATTTAGAGACAGGGTCTCACTGAGTTGCTTAGCGCCTCACCATTGCTGAGGTTGGCTTTGAACTCGCAATTCTCCTGTGTCAGCCTCCCAAAGTGCTGGGATTATAGGCGTGCACCACTGCACCAGGCTGATAGATGACTTTTGAGTATTTATTACCTTTGTTTTTAATATGATTCATCTCATAAGTTTATGATTTTTTTTCTCAATGCTGGGTATGGAATACTGGGCCTCCTGCATGCCAGGTGAGTGTTCTACTGCTAAACTATATCCCCAGCCCGTGATTTAAGTTTTAATCATGGTTGTGCTTTTCAACTGGCTTGCCAAATTCCTGAAAGTTGAGTTTTTGGTGTCAAGGATGGAACCCAGGGCCTCACACATGCTAGGCATGTGCTCTGTCACTGAGCTATACCCCAGCCCCAAATTGCTGAAAGCTTAAGTCTATTATTGTGAACCCCAGCACCTGGTACAGAGGACCCCCAGAAGTGTTTGAGGCCTGGATAAAAGTATGCTGGGTGTGAGGGCCAGGACTTTGGGGGATCCCATCTCTCTGAGACACTCTGATAACTCCTTGCTGGCACAGGCTGTATTGGTCCATCTAGCAACCTTGTAAAGGGGTTGAGAAGCAAGTGCAACATCTTCATCTGTAAGTGTCCCAAGTGCCTTTCTCCCAGGGTTCAGATTCTGGCAGCTTCCCTGGCAGGAGTGTGGCCACATGGATCAGTGTGGTTGGGACGGGATGGGGCAGGCAGGCAGAAAATGAGCCATGCTCAAGCCATGTCTTACTAAGGAAAGTGATAGCTACCTGCCTTTAGGGGCCACTGTGTGCCTAGAAAGACCCTCTCTCATTTTCTCCAAGGTACCCTAGGCCTTTTTCTGTTGTCTTGTTAAGACATTCATTCACGCAGCACCGCATGATTTTTATTATTTATATTCACAACAGTGAATGAGATAGACAAGGTTTCCACTCTCATGGAGCAAACTCTTCAGGTGGGAAAGGATATAATACAGATAATAATTAACAAATAAAACATTTCCAATAGAATTAAAAAATAACCTCTATCAAGGTTTATTTAGCACTTCCTTTGCTAAGTATTTTTCTAAAGTGCTAGGGACAGGCGATATGAATGAGAGGTTGGAGAGGCCTCGACATAGGTGCTCGCTGCAAGGGAGGCTGGGAAATGTAGTCTTTAGTTGGCCAGCCATGGGCTTAGCAAAAACATGGCAGGAATAAGAGAGTTCTGGCAACAAATTTTTTTTTTTTTAATCACCCAGGATTGAACTTAGGAGCACTTAACCATGGAGCCACATCCCCAGGTCCTTTTTGTATTTTTTATTTAGAGACAGAGTCGCACTGAGTTGCTTAGGGCTTTGCTAAGTTGCTGAGGCTGGCTTTGAACTCCTGATCCTCCTGCTTCAGCCTCCCAAGCCGTTGGGATTACAGGATGTGCCACTACACCTGGCCTGGCCACATTTCTTGATGGTTGAGGTTAAAGAGGATTTCACAGGCCAATGAGAGGGCTTTAGATTTGTCTCTGAGTGAGATAGGAAGCCAGGAGGTTGCTTTGAGAGAGTAATGTGACCTGATGTAGGCTGTAAAAGCATCAGTCTTGCTGGGATGGATTGTGGGGGAGCCAAATGGAAGCAGAAGCCTTCCTGCACTGCTGGTGGGAATGTACTGGGGTGCATCATGGTAGAAAACAGTTGGGCAGCTAGTTCCTGCAATTCTACTCATATAGTTACACATATTATGTATACTCAAGAGAATAAAAACAAAAGTCCACACAAAAACCTGTACATGAATGGTCATAGCAACATTATTCATAACAGACAAAAAAGTGGAAACAACCCAAATATCCATCAGCAGATGAAAGGATAAACACAATGTGATATATCCATACAATGGAATATTATTTAAAAAGGAATGAAGTTCTGATACATGCTACAACATAGAAGACCCTTGAAAGCATCCTGCCAAATGACAGAAGCCAGACACAAAAGGCTGCATATTGTATGATTCCATGTATATGAAATGTCCAGAGTCCATAGAGATAGAAGATACAGTAGGTATTACCTAGGATTGGGCAGTATGGAGAGATTGGCAGGTAGGGAGAGATTGACAGTTAAGCGTAAGGTGTGTCTTTTTGGGTTGTTGGGAATATTTTGAAATTGATTTTTCAGCCAGGCGTGGGAGCACTTGCCTGTAATCCCAGCAGCTCAGGAGGCTAAGGCAGGAGGATCACGAGTTCAAAGCCAGCCTCAACAACAGCGAGCCATTAAGCAACTCAGTGAGACTGTGTCTTTAAATAAAATATGAAATAGGGCTGGGGATGTGGTTCAATGATTGAGTGCCCCTGAGTTCAATCTCCAGTACCAAGAGAGAGAGAGAGAGATTAATTTCTCATTAATTAATTTAATTTTATGTGATGCTGAGGACCAAACCCAGTGCCTCATGTGTGCAAGGCAAGCGCTCTGCCACTGAGCTACAACCTCAGCTTGAAACTGATTTTTGTGGTGGTGTTTGCACAATTCCATGAATATACTAAAAACCATGATGTGTTAATTCTATAGTAGCGTCAGCCCAGAGTTCTCACGATAATTCAAGAAACAAGGAGAAGATTGATGAGTGAGATTTTTGCAAGCCTTGTTATTCCTCACCCTCCTCTTTGGTTTGTATCAACAGGACACAGAAGAGAATAAGACCAAAGGATTCGATTACTTACTCAAGGCAGCTGAAGCTGGCGACAGACAGTCCATGATCTTAGTGGCACGAGCTTTTGACACTGGTCAGAACCTCAGCCCAGACAGGTAACTGTGGCTGTCACTCAGGTGGAGCCTGTGGGGATCTGGGTGGCAGGTGGACACCACTTCTTCAGTATCAGGACAGACGTGGGCTCCGGTCTTGGCTTCACTCATCACCAGACCAATGACCATGGGCACGTTATTTTACCTTCATCTTATGAAACGGGAACAATCACAACACCTGCTTCTGGGGGTTGTCGTGTGAAGGTTAACTGACATGGTGCCTGTAACTGTCACAGTGTGTGCACATAAGGCATGGCAGCCCTTTTAGCCAGTATAGTGAAGATTTGCCTGAGAAAAAACTCAGCATCAGGCTGTCCCTGGATAGTAGGATTTGAGCCATTTTAATTGACTTTTCCTACTTTTATTTTATCATTTTTACTTCTTTTTTAAAAAATTTTTAGTTGTAGATGTATACAATACCTTTTATATATTTTTTATTTATCTTTATGTGGTGCTGAGGATTGAATCCAGTGCCTTACACACGCCAGGCAAGCGCTCTACTGCTAAGCCACAACGCCAGCCCATCATTTTTCACTTCTAAGAAGAAGGTATAGGTTTGAAGGTTCCAGCAACTTGGGTGTCAGTACTTGTCATTTATCCTTCAGGCTGAGATGCCAGGTCTGGTTGTTGCAGTGGGAAGAGAATAGGGTGACCCAACCTCATCTTGGCTCCTTGGCTTGGCCAGTGGGAGATCCCGGAAGTCAAGGGGCAGAGGTTGGTTGCTTTCAATCTGTGGTTCCCACTGGAACTTAGCTACCCAGGAGACTTCCAGGATTTTCTGGGAGGGAGTAAGGAGGATGTATTCGTTGTGTAAATCCCGAAGGGTGGAGCAGATGAGCAGGTCCTTCCTCTTGGTATCAAGAGCTCATCTCTCTCACTGGGTTTAGAAGGAAGGTCTGATCTATGGGACTCTCATATCAAGCTCTCAGGGTCAAAATCTTCTGAATACATACAGGCTGCCTGTGTGCCAACATTTTTTAGATACCCCTATGTAACAGTAGTGCTCCACTATATTTGGATAGCATTTTCGAGGTATGGTTTGATTTCACTGGAAACAGGAATCTCGTCTCCTACAACTCTGTGTCCTATATATCCCACATTTTAGCATGGGGCCAAGCTCTGTGGTTCAATGAACAAACCAACACATCTCAATGTTACAGACAAGGCAGGTATTTTGGGCCCCATTTTATGGACTATAAACTATAGTTCTAAGAAGTGAAGGGACTTGCCTATAGTCAAATGGGTAAAGCATCTTTTATCTGAAATGCTCGAGATCAGAAGTGTTTTGGATTTTAGATTTTGATTTATTTGCATATGCATAAGGAGATATCTTGGGGATGAAACCCAAGTCTAAACGCAAAATTCATGTATACACCATAGACACATAGCCTGAAGCTAATTTTATCCAATATTTTTAGTGTATCTGCAATATGATTTATGTGTTTGCATCATGTTTGAGCAAAAAGTACCAGATTTGGGGGCTGAGATTGTGGCTCAGTGGTAGAGCGCTTGCCTCGCATGCCTGAGTCACTGGGTTCGATCCTCAGCACCACATAAAAATAAATAATATAAAGATATTGTGTCCATCTACAACTAAAAAAAAAAATTAAAAAAAAAAATGTATCAGATTTTGAGCTGGACACGGTGGCACATGCCTGTAATCCCTTTGGGAGGCTGAGACAGGAGAAGTGCGAGTTTGAAGCCAGCCTCAGCAATGGCGAGGCCCTAAAAAGGGCTGGGACGTGGCTCAGTGGTCGAGTGCCCCTGAGTTCAATCCTTGGTACCAAAAAAAAAAAAGTATCAGATTTTGGAGGTTTTAGATTTCGGATGGGGATTAGGGGTGCTCTACCTGTACCAATAAGTGGCAGAGCCAAAACTGATCTTTTCACCTTTCCTTCAGTGTACTGTTGACCTGCTACTTAGTGGGCTTAGAACTATACGGTATTGAGGGGCTGGGATTGTGGCTCAGTGGTAGAGCGCTTGCCTCGCATGCGTGAGGCCCTGGGTTCGATCCTCAGCACCACATATAAAAAAAAGCAATAAAATAAAAAAAACATTGTGTCCATCTACAACTAAAAAAATAAAAAAATAAAAAAAAAAAGAACTATACGGTATTGAGAAGTGCCAAATAAGAAAGACCTAACATGATTCTATCAGATCAAGTACTGGTGCATATGGTGCCCATTGAGTGCCATGGAGAAGTGTATCATGGGTAGGAGGAGCTGGAGATGGGCACTGAATATTTATATCTTAGGTTCTTTTTTCCCCCCCTTTATTTGTATCTATATCTGAGGTTTCTAAAGTCTTTGCTACTTGTGCTTTTTCTTTCTGTCATTTGTCTACTTTTATTTTTATTTTTTTAATTTATATTTATTTCGACTTTTACTTTAGTCCAGATGATAGTTCCTTATTGATTTCTTATAATTCTTTACATGTTAAGACTATTAACCAATTTTCTTTAAAAGAAGTTTTTTTTTTTTTTTTTTTTTTTTTTTTTTTTTTTTTTTTTTTTTTTTTTTTTTTTTTTTTTTTTTTTTTTTTTTTTTTTTTTTATAATATTTTTTTTTTTTTTTTTTTTTTTTCTGTTTTCAGAAAAACATAGATTGGGGAAGAGGGAACATGTACCACATAATGACCATTGCTTACTGGGTTTGGGTACATGCTGATTTTTAATATTTATGTAATTAAATCTGAGAATTTTCTTTTTTTGTAATTTCTACTATAGCCATTTTCTTTTTCTTCCTCCTCATTCCAAGCAGCTCTATCCTTTTGCATTCAGGGAGCATTAATGAAGGGCCAGATATGGGCAAGGCTCCATTCCAATAGTACAACCCTAGGTTTTTGGGTACCTCACTAATCATTTTCAAATACTTTCCATTTTTTAATAAAATACAGTGGGGTCACAGTTGATCCTGAATGCCCTCCCCACCAGCCACTTGCTTACCTTTTTTCATTCAACAGAAATTTATTGAGCCTGTACTAATGGCTAGGCCCTGGGAATATAGCAGTTAAAATAAAAGACAAGATCCTGGCCTTCTTGGGATGTATGTTCTGGTTGCGGGGAAGCCCTATTAAGTGAGGGAACAAGGAGGATTAGAATGTCATAATTGTAAGACGTAGAGTGTTTGGAGACAGCGTCTCTGGGGAGGTGACATGGGCTGAGGCTAGAGGGGTAAAGAATTAGGTGTGGAACTGAGATTAGAGGGGTGGGAATTTAGGCTGGGTGTGGTGACACACGCCTCTAATCCCAAGTTCTGGAGGCTGAGGCAGGAGGATTGCAAGTTCAATATCATCTTCAGCAATTAAGCGAGGCCCTAAGCAACTCAAGGAGACCCTGTCTCTAAATAAAATATTTAAAAAGGGCTAGGGATGTGACTCAGTGATTAAGCATCCCTGGGTTCAACCTCTGGTACCCAAAAAAAAAAAAAAAAAGCCAGGGTACAGGCAGGTGCTGACATGTTTGGGGAGTAGCACTTGGCACAGAGGGATATGAACAAGCAAGAGCCAATATATCATTAAGGCTGCTGCTCCTGGCACATTCAGGACACCTAGAGCCCTTCTTATCTGTGATGCTCTTTGCTCTTTCCTCATGTGCTATAGTTTTTCACATGGGTTACACTCAAAACTGCCTGCTGCCCTGTTAGCTCTATATTTTGTGATGCATGATTTTGACTGAAACCTATGGTTACCCTTGGTGGTCTGGCCATATGTGTGCTGCCATAGGAGAAGGAGCTGAGGAGTAGATGGGCTGAGCTGGGGTCAGGGAGGAGTCTTGCATTATGCTGGAAGAGAGCCACAGCTGGCCAGTGCAGGCAGAGCATGGGAAGGGGCTGAATGATTGCTGTTAGCTCAGATGGTTTGGGGGCCTCTGCCAAGGGCCCTTCTCCTACCTGAGTCAGAGGGCAGCTTGTGCTAGCCCATAGGGTACTTGTGGGTAATACTGGAAAAATGACCCCCTCCCCAATAGGCTCTACTTCTGTTATACAATGTTTGTAATATACCAATGTTATTAGGGAAAGCTACTTGACTGCTATCTGAATAAATAAACTTACAATGTCACAATGCCCCTTAGATGTGGTGGCCTTGGATGCTGTAGGTTGGGAATCAGAGGTGGTGGTCCCTGCTGGATCCTTGACTTGGATCAGGGGTGGATGGCCCCCTGCCCTCCCACCTTGCTGCCGTGGTAATGTCCTTCTTTCTCTGTGTCTCCTGGCAAGGTGCCGAGACTGGCCCGAGGCCTTGCACTGGTACAACACTGCCCTAGAGACGACGGACTGTGATGAGGGTGGTGAGTTCGATGGGATACAGGACGAACCCCGGTATGCGCTGCTGGCCAGGGAGGCTGAGATGCTGTTCACCGGAGGCTGCGGGCTGGAGAAGGACCCACAGAGATCAGGTGGGGCCTGACAGTCCTGCCCCTGGGGTGGGACAGGGCTGGGCAGGGACGGTTATAATTCTCATCCCCACTGGGAGTGGCCCAAGGTGAGTCTCTTTCCAGGAGGAGGTTTTATGGAGCTAATATGCATACAGTCAGCTCTGGGTAGCTGTTTGTTCTGCATCCATGGATTAAACCAACCATAAATCAAAGAATATTTTAATGGGTTGGAGATATAGTTCAGTGGTGGAGCACTTGCCTGGCATGCATGGAGCCCTGGATTCCATCCATGGCTTCTGTGCTGAATGTGTAGACTTTTTTTCCTTGCAATATAGGATAATAGGGCTGGGGTCATAGCTCAGTGGCAAAGCACTTGCCTAGCATATATTAGGCACTGGGTTTGATCCTCAGCACCACATGAAAATAAATAAATAAAGGTACTGTGTCCATCAACAACTAAAAATATTTTTTTTAAAATGTCATGCTTCCTTTAAAAAAACAATATAGAATAACAACTGTTTACATAGCATTTACATTAGGTATTATAAGTAATCTAGAGATGACTTAAAATGTATGGGAGGATAAAGTACAGGTCACACACAAATGCTATGCCATTTTATATAAAGGACTTGAGCACCGCAGATGGTCCTGGAACCACGGACGCTGAGATATATATTAGAACCTTAAGGAGAGTTCTTTGCAATTTTAAAAACAGAACTAAAATTTTCACAATATGAAATTTACCATTGTAAAGTGTAGTGTAGTGGATTTTAGTATTTTCACAATGTTGGTCACTTGTCACCATTAACTAATTCTAGAACATTTCCATCACCCCAAGAAGAAACCCTGTACTAGTTAGCAATCATTCCCAACCTGCCCCTTCCCCCATTCCTGGCGACCACTAATCAGCTTTCCGTCTGTATGGATGTGCCTGCTCTGGGCTGATTCTGCAAGTGAATCATACAATTCATGACTTTTTGTGTCAGGCTTCTTTCACTTAATAATGGCTTTAAGGTTCATCCATGTTTAGATGTGTACCAGTGCTTCATTCCTTTTTATTGCCAAATAATATGCCTTTGTACGAGATGCCACATTGTTTATCGAGTCACCGGTTGGCAGACAAGTTATCTTTTTTTCTGTTACATAATATGTTACTCTGCTTAAACTTCCATGTAGATTGAATGGCTTAAGTAACAATGACGTATTTATTTTATTTACTTATCTATTTTTCTATTTGGTGCTGGAGATCGAACCCAGGGCCTCATGCATGCTAGGCAAGAAGTCCAAGATTAAGGTGCTGCCCTGTTCGGTTTCTGGCTTATAGACAGGCATCTTCTCATTATGTACTAACATGTCTTTTCTTCCGTATGCAAGGAGAGAGACAGACAGACAGACACACACACACACACACACACACACACTCTCAACACTACACAACACTGCTGTCTTTTCCTCCTCTGAAAAGGGGACCAGACCCTTTGGATTCAGGGCCCCTCTCTTGTGCCCTCACTTAACCTTTTTTTTTTTTTTGGTACCCGGGATTGAACTCAGGGGCACTCGACCACTAAGCCACATCCCCAGCCCTATTTTGTGTTTTATGTAGAGACAGGGTCTCACTGAGTTGCTTAGCGCCTCACCATTGCTGAGGCTGGCTTTGAACTCGCAATCCTCCTGTCTCAGCCTCCCTAAGTGCTGGGATTACAAGCGTGAGCCACCGCGCCCGGCTCTCACTTAACCTTTATCACAGCCTCACAGGCCCTATCTCTATGCACAGTCACTTTGCGGATTAGTGTTTTCACGGATTAATCTGGGGGTGAGAATCCAGGAAGGGTGCGGGGCCGGTGAGACCACTATCCAGTCCACCTGTAACAAGTTACTAAACTCCTGATTTCGGTATGGGATGAGACTGAATTTTAAAAGTCGCCTATGAATTTAGCAAATAATAAAGCAAACCTATAGTTTCTGGTTTGAAATTTCTAAATCCAAAAAGCTCTAAAATTCAGAAGTGTTTGTGTTGTTTTACACAAATTCATTTGGCAGCCAAACCTGTGCCAAGCTGACGTGAAGTTATTTTGAGTACTTCCTCCACTTTCAGAGTCTCAGTTTATTCTGCAAATATCCTCAGCCTGATTGAATCGCCCACTCACCTGTAATCACTGTGATCCAGACGGCTTCTTCTTCTTTTTTTTAAATTTTTTTTAGTTGTAGATGGACACAATATCTTTATTTATTTTTATGTGGTGCTGAGGATCGAACCCAGTGCCTCACGCATGCGAGGCAAGCGCTCTACCACTGAGCTACAATCCCAGCCCCCAGACGGCTTATTCTGATTGGCTATGCCTAAGTCCGGACCAACCCCTGGGGCCTGTGGGGAATGGAAGAGTGCTCTGATTGGCCAGATTTAATCATATGACCACCCTGAGAGACGGGATGCTGAACTACCTGGATCTACCTGGAGAGAGAGAGAGAGGACACAAGGGGTAGTTTGGTTCCTGTAAAAGAACAAAACAAAACCTCGGGGTGCTCTTGTGGGACAGGTGGGCGATGCTGACCTGGCAAAGACAGTGTGTGGTTCACCTCTTGGTACCTTACCTTCTTCTCTTTCAGGGGACCTGTACACCCAGGCGGCTGAGGCAGCTATGGAAGCCATGAAGGGCCGTCTAGCCAACCAGTACTATCAGCTGGCAGAAGAGGCCTGGGCCCAGATGGAAGAATAAATTGCCAGAACAATTACTACCAGCTAGTCCCAAGCAAAAGGGCTTAAGGGATTGGGGGGTGGGGGGTAGGGAGACTTATTTAGTTTGAGAAGGAAAAAGTATTTTTCATGTGCTATAAATTGACTTTTATATTTCATTTTTTTGACTCTTGAAAAAAAGTCTTTGCTACTAGCAGAGACCCTACAAAGCTGTCGCTTAGGACAGTAGTTTTGGGGAATGGGGATTGAAAATGCAGCCTAATGAACCATCATACTGTTTTGAGATTCTCTTTTTAATTTTACTACTTGCTTTCTTGTTATGAGATGTAAGGAAGTGCTTTCCCACTTTGGATGGACAGTATTAGGTCCTTGCTCACCAGCCTTTCCAGACTAGATTCAAGTCTCAGGCCCACAGAGCCCTGTGTTTCAAGAATCAGGATGGGAAATGTAGTTAACTTCTGGTGGAGTGTGTTCTGTCCTGACTTAGTGCAGAGCTGTCTATCTCCAAGCATTTGGGAGCATGCATGGCATTTTTCAGTGGCTATCTAGCCTCCCTTCCACCCTGGGTAAGGGCCTGCACGTTGATTATTTTCTAACTTCATAGTTTAGTTTCTCCCGCCCTGAGACTGTCTTTTTCTGGCAGCCAAATTCCATTTTTGAAGCATGCTTTCTCCCACGGGCTTTACAAAACAGGTTTGATTTTTGTATGTACACATTTACTACCTCTAACTTGTACATGAGTACTTCGTGTGGAAGAGGGTGCATCTCAAAGCTTTTATGTATGGGGACAGCGGCTTGAAATATGGGGGACTTTCCTCCAAGCAAAATGTCCTCTGCATCCTAGTGGCAGCATCCACACAGTGACTAAGTGTCCCTTGTACAGTATTCCTCAACATTTTCTTATGTAAAGTATTCTTATATAGAATCTACTCCCCAGCCCCCATCCTTGGCATTTTCTGCTCCAAGCTGGGATGATTTTCTTGTAATTTGCAGCTGGCTGCTTTCAACAGCAGCCCCTTGAGATTTACTAAGATGTTTGAGGATGAGAGGGCAAGAACTATAAACACTCATTAGTTCTAGTAGTTTCCCCAGGGCCAGGCCATAGTATCTTTACTTAATGAGCTTTCTCCTTAAAAGGAGTTCCTATTTACTACTAATATGATTTCACTTGTTGTTTCAAACAGCCAAGAAACCAGACGATTTGATCAACCACAAATGCTAGAGCAGCCTCTTTCTTGAACAAAACCGAGTGTAACATAGAAGCCACTCTTACCTGTTTAAGACAATCCCTCAGCACTTCAGCATGAAGCATTAGATTCCAAAGTTGAATGTGTCCTTCAAGGAAAAATTAAGTCAAGTGAGCATTACCTTTGAAAATCCCTTAGTCCACCCAGAAATGACAGTATCCCCAGTTTTTGCATATGGACTCACAATAATTTTCCTGTAGAAGTTGGTACTGATCACTCTCCTTTTGTCTATCCCAAATCAGTAGTTGGCTTGTTTTAAATTTTATGTGTGTTTTAAACCAGTGCATATATTAAATGTAGTAAGCAACTTTATTGCCACATATTCCTTCAAAGTAGTCAAGTCTCATGCTTTTGTGTTGTTGCCCTTGTTAATTCAGCCAGCCTCCTTCTCTAAGATTTTTTTTTTTGAAGGGGCGGGTATCAGGGATTGAACTCAGGGGCACTTGGCCACTGAGCCACATCCCCAGTCCTATTTTGTATTTTATTTAGAGACAAGGTCTCACTGAGTTGCTTAGTGCCTCACTTTTGCTGAGGCTGGCTTTGAACTTGAGATCCTCCAGCCTCAGCCTCCCAAGCTGCTGGAATTAAAGGAGTGCGCCACCTCATCCGGTTTCTCTGAGATTTTATTAGACAAATAATTTGTCTTTTTTGACTACATATCTAATTTCTCAGTTATAGTTCACTTCTTCATCAAGATTTGGGTATAATTTTTTTTGGTAAAGGGTCAGATAGTAAAGATTTTAGTCTTTGCAGACCACACGGCCTTTTTTGCAGCTACTCAACCCTGCTGCCGAAGGGCAAAACCAGCCATAGACAGGATGTGGACAAATGAATAAGGCTAGTGTTAAAATAAAACTGTATTTATAAAAAACAGGTGGCCCTCTGGGGCTATAGTTTGTCAACCCCTGCTTAACCCTTGACTGAAAGCTACTTTGTTAAGCCCTGAGAGCAGGAGTGTCTCAACTTTGTGACCTCCAGCGCTTTCCTTTTTTTTTTTTGGTACTAGGGATTGAACCCAGGGGCCCTTAACCACTGATCCACATCCCCAGCCCCACCTCCCTGGGTTTTTGTTTCATTTTGTTTTTTAATTTAGAGACAGGATTTTGCTGAGTTGCTGAGGCTGGTGTTAAACTCGTGATCCTCCTGCCTCAGCCTCCAAAACCACTGAGGTTAGAGGCATGAGCCACTGTGCCTGGCCTCCAGAGCTTTTAAACATAGCGCCTTGGCAGAGTTGGTTACCAAGTAAGTGTGTGAAGGACGGGAGGGCCAGCTCCAGTCTTGGAGCTCACTCTTTTGATGCTCTGCTTCCTCCAATCAATCAATGATTCCTTGTCTGGATTTTCTTTAACCATCATGCCTACAATTCCACTCACCATCCACCGACATGGCCATACTGACAGGAAGTGATCTCCTCCAGGAGGCTGGGACAGCCTGCATGCAAGCCTAAGGACCTTTCAGAATGAAAAAGGAACTTGCAAGATGTTGAGATCCTTCTGAGCCAGCAGATGCATTTACTCCACCTTTAGTGAATAAGACACACTTGGTTCTGTGTCTTCGGAAGCTGGTTAAGGCATCTCCACTCCCCAACACACACACAAATGCTAGGCATGCCCAACCAAACCAAAGCAAACTCAAGACAGTCCCGCTCAACTACAAAGACATCAAAGAATGTCTTCAAGTGCAAGAAGCAGGTGGAAGTCCAGATTAGCAGAGCTAGGATTAGCATCTGTCACCTTCATTTCACAGGCAGAAACCAGAGGTGAAGGTAGATTCTGTCAGAGGATGCTGCTAGCTAGAAGCTCAGCTGGAGCCAGGGCTTGAGAGACGCTGTTATTTAGATGATCCTGGGGATATAATTTTAAACTGGGAATTCAATGGCTCATTCATGGTTTTTGGGTTGTTTGATTTTAGTTACCAGGGAGTGAACCCAGGGGCACTTAACCACTGAGCCATATCCCCCCCCCTTTTTTTTTTTTGGTAACAAGGATTAAACTCAGGGGCACTCGACCACTGAGCCACATCCCCAGCCCTATTTTGTGTTTTATGTAGAGACAGGGTCTCACTGAGTTGCTTAGCGCCTCGCCCTTGCTGAGGCTGGCTTTGAACTCGCGATCCTCCTGCCTCAGCCTCCTAAAGTGCTGGGATTACAAGCATGAGCCACCACGCCTGGCTCCCACCCCTTTTTTAATATTTTATTTAGAGACAGGGTCCTGCTGACTTGCTTAGGGCCTCTCTAAGTTGCTGAGGCTGGCTTTGAACTTGCCACCAAACTTTGTGTGCCACCAAACCCAGCTCAGTGCTGATATAGGTAAAAGAAAAATAAACAAATGAGGGCAGGCTTTGTGGGTATAAGAAAAAAGAAAAAAAGTCCCAGACCCCAGGACTTTGGAATATCACTGCTCCCCTTCTCACTGAGGCACTGTGGGAATTTATCTTCAATACAACCTGCTAGGTAAACCACCCTTCTTGCTGTTTGATGATTTTATTACTCTCCATCCCGGCACATTCGCGTGCAGAACTAGATGTGTTTTACAAGTCAACAAATGTTTACATGAGAATCTGCAGCTTGGTGGTTGGGGAAACACTGTGTTCTGTGGGTTTGTGCCTCTTCCTTGCATTTCCAGTCTCAGAGGTAACCATTTCACCTCCTCAAGGTGGACTCCGGATGGGACCCAGACAGGTGGCCCCTGGTACAGATTTATTTTTGCATATGTACTAAGTTGCACTTTGTCTTTCCAAATAAAATGGTTTCTCTCTTCCTTGTCTCGAATTCAAATGTCTTCTGGTAAAAAAAAAAACAAAAAACATATGAAGTAGCTGGTTGAGGTGGAAGTAGAATGCAGGGCTCATGCCCCTTTGGAAAGGGGCAGCCATGATTCACTTCCGAATGCCATGTGCCATGGAAAGTGGGCCCGTGTACCCTATTTCCAATTTTTCAAGAGCTACTGAAAATTGGGATTTTGTGTGTGCGAGTGTGAGCTCTCCTGATTTTTTTTTTTTTTTTTTTTTTTTGGTACAGGGATTGAACTCAGGGGCACTCGACCACTGAGCCACATCCCCAGCCCTATTTTGTGTTTTATGTAGAGACAGGGTCTCACTGAGTTGCTTAGCGCCTCGCCGTTGCTGAGGCTGGCTTTGAACTCGTGATTCTCCTGTCTCAGCCTCCGAAGTGCTGGGATTACAGGCGTACGCCACTGCGCCCAGCTCGGTCTCCTGATTTTTGACATTTGTAATAATAACAGTAATAAAACCTTCCAGATTCTGCCCCTGTGCTGTTAGTTTGCTTTAATAGGAACCTCCCTTTCTCCTCCTCCCCACTTTCCCCTCCCTACGTCCCGTCCCCCTCCTTTTATTTTTTTAGTACTGAGAATTGGATCCAAGACTTTGAGCTTTCTAGGCAAATTCTCTACCACTGAGCTACATCCCCAGCCAATTATTTATTAACTTATTTATATTTTGAGACAGGGTCTTACTAAGTAGCCCAGGCTGGCCTCAAACTTGTGATCCTCCTGCCTCAGCCTCTCGAGTTGCTTGGAATTATAGGTGTGCACCACCAAGCCCAATGAACTTTTCTTTTTAAGTTGTCTGTGGTACTGAAGATGGAATCCAGGGGCTTTCTACCCCTGAGCCACATCCCAGCTCTTCTTATTTTTTGAGACAGGGTCTTGCTAAGTTGCCCAGCTTGGCCTCGAACTTGCAATCCTCCTGCCTCAGCCTCTTGAGTTGCTGGGATTATAGGTGTGCGTCTCTGGGCCCAGCTTCATGAATATTCTTAGATAAAATATTGCATTCATGAAAAGTGAACAAAATACAGTTTTAAAATTCACACAATAAAAGAGCTCTTGGGAAAACTAAAACTGGATACTTTAAATGGTTTATAAAAGAAAAAATGTAAGATTGAGTTATAATTCTTTACATTCAATATAGACTAAATTATCAATTTAATATTGATTAAATGTAAATACAAGTAACTTGACCCTCCCCATAATGCACATCATTCAGCATGTTACTATAAGCAAATGCTTTTACTCTAATACAGTGACAGTTTCAAAAAGGTCTGGCTTGTTTTCTTCTGCCTTGACATACTGACCAGTATTTCAGATGGCCAAGGGGACTCAGAAGTCTGTTAGGACTGGGTTTGTTTTTTCTTCTTATGAGATATTCAAGGTATCCAGTTGTCTTTCTTTCTATACAAAGGTTGAGCATCCCTAATCTGAAATCCACAGTGCTCCAAAATCCCAACTTTGAGCACTAACAGGATTCCACAGCAAAAAATTCCATACCTTGAAACTTCATTTTTCATGCACAGATTTAAAAATGTACAAACTCACCTTCAGGTAATGTGTATAAGATATATATGAAACATAAGTGGATTCCACGCTTTAACTTGGGTCCTATCCCTATAATAAGATATCTCATTATTTATATGCAAATATTCCAAAATCTGAAACACTTCTGGTCCCAATCAGGAAATATTCAACCTGTTTTGGAACAGAAAATAAAGAAATAGGAACGTGGATGCCAAGAAGGTAGCCCCCTGCCCCCATAGAGTATTCCCTTTAGGGAGGAAGCAGAGAAGGGTCCTAAATACTGGAGGGAATACAGATGTGGGTCCAGGTCCAGTAGCCCATACCTGTAATCCCAGTGATTCTGGAGGCTAAGAAAGGAGGATTTACGAGTTCAAGGCTAGCCTCTGCAGCTTGGTGACATTCTGTCTCAAAATAAAAAATCAAAAGGGCCCCTGGGTTTAATCCTCAGTACCACTAAATAAAAAAGTAAAATGCTATAAAAACTTTTCATGGGGTGTTATTGCAAGTATGTGTCAGAATGTTATTATAGTCCAACACAGTGGCACACACCTGTAATCCCAGGGGCTTGGGGGGCTGAGGCAAGAGGATCACGAGTTCAAAGCCATCCTCAGAAAAGCAAGGGACTAAGCAACTCAGTGAGACCCTGTCTCTAAATAAAATACAAAATAGGGCTGGGGATGTGGCTCAGTGGTCTAGTGCCCCTGAGTTTAATCCCTGATACTTCCCCCACAAATGTTATTACAAACTTGCTGCAAATGAAAATACAGGAGGCTAATTTAGAGATCCAGACTTGGTTGGAACATTTTCAAAAAATTTATTTTTTATTACACCATCCCTTTCATAGAGTAAATTGCATAATATTAAGTATATAATTTGATGAATTTTTACATATGTAGACATCTGTGTATCAACAACGCAGATCAAGATATAGAACATTTGCAGACCACAGAAAGCTCTGGTGGGCCTCTTCCTAGGCAATATACTCCTACCCAACCTGAGACAAAGGTAACCACTCTTCTGACCTCTTATCTTGGTAGAGACGTTTTATAGAACAAGAGAATTATTAGATAATCACAGTTAGACAAGATTGGAAAGAAAACAATGTTCTATTAAAGGTCACCATGCTCTTGACTGAAAAATGACAGTCAGCTAGGTAAGCAGAAAACTAGTTTCCAAGTACAAATTTCATGCTATTAAATTTTATTAGAAGCTGGGTGTGGTGGCACATGCCTGTAATCCCAGCACTTTGGGAGGTTGAGACAGGAGAATCACAAGTTCAAAGCCAGCCTCAGCAACAGGGGGCACTGAGCAACTCAGTGAGACCCTGTCTCTACATAAAACACAAAATAGGGCTGGGGATGTGGCTCAGTGGTCGAGTGCCCTGGAGTTCAATTCCCAGTACCAAAAAAAAAAATTTATTAGAACAATTCTTTGGGGGGCAGGGAGGTGCTAGGGGTCAAATTCAGGGCCTTACATGTTGGGCAAGTGCTCTACAACTGAGCCATATCTCTAGCCCTCATTAGAACCATTCTTAAAACATTTGGTCAGAAATGCCAACTTCATTTCCTATGGAGGTTCACATAGAAAGATTTGGTCACAGACCACGGTTGGGATAAGTTTCTTTTTAGGAGGGGAAGGGAGTAAAGAATGGAAGGGATTCAGGGTGGAGCCACCAAACGCACTTCTAGTGCCCATCACCTAGGACTTACGAAATGGAGACAGTCTTCACCTGGCTGCCCCTACATTGGGTGTGGAGGGCAAGGAGGCAGTGTTTGATCTGCTTGCACCCCACCTGTATTAGCCGGGAAAGGGAAGTAGACACACCAAGGAACAATCAGGATTTCAGTCCTTCTCTCCTTCCCCCTGCATACTGCTGCCCAGACCTGGGGGTCCAGGGTTCCAATGTAACATTCTCCTCCTGCACATTAGTTTCACATCTGATTTTCACAAGACCACTGTGTAATGGGGCTACAGGATTGTAAGAAGCTCCTCAAAGAGGGCCCTGGTATTCTGTCTTCCAGGATCTCCAGCCTGCATCCCTGTAGGGCCCCTGTTAAGTAAGCCTCCTGCTCGGTTTGTGTGGGTACGGACAGACCTGAATTGCTCCAGAAGGTTCTAGCTTCATTTGGCCCTTATTGCCCAAGGGGCAGGCTATTGGTTACAATTGACAGCCACCAGGCAGCACTAGCTTTAGGAGAAATGGGAAACATATGATAAAGAGATGTCTCCAAGAGTGGATATCCAACTGGGCCATGGACAGGATCCTGAACTGGAAGACTGAAAACCCTCGGGATTTCTCTAGGCCTCTGCCCCCTTCTATCTTTTTTTTTTTTTTTTTTGGTACAGAGGTTACTGAACTCAGGGGCACTCGACCACTGAGCCACATCCTAGCCCTATTTTGTATTTTATTTAGAGACAGGGTCTCACTCAATTGTTTAGCGCCTTGCTTTTGCTGAGGCTGGCTTTGAACTAGAGATCCTCCTGCCTCAGCCTCCTTAGCCGCTGGGATTATAGGGGTGGGCCACCATGCAGGGCTATCATTCTCTATGAGTTGGCTTTCTCTATTTCTCCAACCTATCTCATAGAATGTGACCACCCTGCTGGGATTGTAGCTCAGCGGTAGAGCACTTGCCTCGCATGCATGAGGCCCTGGGTTCAATCCTCAGCATCACATACGAAGCAATAAAATACATTGTGTCCATCTTTAAAAAAAAAAAAAAGAATGTGACCACCCTAAGTCTCCCTTTCTAGTCCCAGCAAGTCTAATTCCAACACAACAGGGTCAAATGTTTTACAATCAATAACTCATTGTGTCTCAGTTCAGATTCTCAAGAGAGACTATGAATTCCATGCAGCCTAGAACTCACTAGCCACAGTTAAAGGAATGGGATGTCAGTAGGGTTTCAGGAGGGGAGTGTTGGGAGGCACTGCACAAAGGTGTTGCCAAAGACTCATTCTTGTTAGGCACATTCTAGAAAAGTGGGACTGGATAGGGATGTCAGCAACTATCCATCGACATGGGAATGCTTTCTTGTGGAAAGCCCAATACACAGCTCACAAATAAATAATCCCTCCTGGTACAAAAATACCACGATTAGATCACTTCCACTTACTTCAAGGACTATTCTTCATTCAGCTTCAAATCCTCTACAATGCCCGGCCTGTTCCCTTAATAGATGGCTGCTTTTGTATTTTTTTTAAAAAGTTCCTTTAAAAGCAACAAACTCTCCCAGAACAGTGACATCTTTGCATATCATTACACAAGTTAAAGATACATGGAGAAAATACCAAACAAGATGGACTAAATAGGGACTGAAGGGAAGGAGAAATATGGACTGCTCAAGTGCTGGGAGTCCATAGCTACTGGTTACTATCAAGAAACTTGAATTGTGCACTGAAAAGTGCAATACAAGTCAACACAAACCAGGATTCTGTTTAGAAAACTGTGATTTATACATGTGCTGGGGACCTGTCCAAAGCATCACCAGTGCTAGTGGGGTTATTGCCTGATTTCCCCAGTGAGTGACTTGGCTCATTTTAGGTGAATCAATGGGGAAAGAAAAATGTGCAAATGGTAGAGGGAAAGAAAAATGGTAAGAGAGTAATAAAGGGAATAATGCAGCAGATGAGGGAGGTTTGAGATTTCTTATACCAAGAACTGAAAAAATCAAGTGAAGTGCTTTGTTGCCCAGAAAATTATAACATACTGAAATTGAGTCTGGAAGAAGTAGAAAACCTGGGGAAAAAATTCCAAAAAAAGTCATCAAAAGTCATATACTTTTGGTAAAAATGGAGAATACACTATGATCCAGCAATTCCATTTCTGGTATATAAACTAAAGGAACCATGTGCAAGAGTATTTCCTACCACATTGTATATAATGACAAAAATTCACAACTTAAATATTGTTCATATAATGGAATGAACTAGTATAACAGACTTGAAAAACAACGTTGGAGTGACAAAAACAAGTTTTAGAATGATATTGGTACAATGTGATATGATTATATATAGAAAATCATACCATACATTGTGTGTGTACACACATATGTAAAAGTGTAAGAAATTATTGGAAAGAGCTGCATTAAATTCATACTTTTTATAAGAAAGGAAACATATTTAAGAGTAACGTTCTCATTTTTATTTATCAGTCTATTTTTAATGGATTTTTAAAAGGACAACATATTTATTTCTATCATTACCTGTGCAACTTTTAATAAAAGTGTATCCATAGGAAAAGATTTGGAAGCAAAAATGCCACAATATTAATGTAATTAATTTCATTCCAATTGGTGGGAATATGTATGATTATTTTTTTCATTTTATTTTTTCAGTCTTTTAAAGTGTATCAATATATACTTTGGATAAGTATTTAAAAATATTGTCTGGTGAAAAAGCGGTCTATACTAATAGCATGATAACATTTATGTAACAACTCATGCACAATAAAAACAAAACTATTTTCTGTACAGAAATATATCCATATGAACATATCCATATAAATTCACAGCAAAAGATCTGGAAGTTGATAATGATGGTTTCTTTTGCGGAGGGGACAAGGATGGGAGTCAAAGAACACTTGTACTTTATCTGCAAAGTTTTAATTCTATTTATGTAACCAGAAATGTAAATATAATTTTTCAGAGAGAACTGTCCAGAACTGCTTCCTTGGTTTGGCTGTCAGAGGCCTTGGTGTGGGTCATTGCCAGCATGTCTTTTCTCCCTAAAACACCTGGAGTGGGTCTTGTGCAGACACGTGGTGGGTTAATCGGTATTAACCATAGGACTCAGACTAAAGATTCTTGAATTCTGCTTTTTGCTCTAAAACCAATTTGGACAAAGCCTGGGACTAAATATTTGAGCAGATATTTTGTTGTAAATAATACGGCACATTATAAATAATCATATTGAGATAAAGTAAACTAGCCAAAACATATTCGTTTGAAATAAAAGTGTATAAAGCTATTAAAGGGGATCTTGGAAAGAAGAATTCGCAGTTAGGTAGCGTGGCCGAGCGGTCTAAGGCGCTGGATTAAGGCTCCAGTCTCTTCGGGGGCGTGGGTTCGAATCCCACCGCTGCCAGTGTCAGCTTTTTTTTGTCCTTGCGGCGTTCGCGGGGCTCCTTTTTGCGTCCGCATCAGCGACCCCTGCTGTCCGTCTGGGCTTCAGTCTACATGAATGGCTCAGGGACGGGGGCGGGTCCACGCACGCCGGGGCGGGGCATTGTGGGTAAGAGGAAGCGCGAGGGCCGGCCCAGCTCCCCCCACGTGTCCGCCGGAGTTTCTCCACCAGCAACATGGCCGCTGCCTGACCCGAGATCCCGGCCGCCGCCGCCTCTGCAGCCCGCGGGTACCTGGACGGTTGCCGCCGTCCGCGCGCGGCCCCGGCGGAGAAGTGAGTCCCGACTTGGCATCGCCGGGGCTCGGGCTCGGGCTCGGGCCGCTGCATTCAAGGTGGGCCTGGGCTGGGTTGCCGAGTAGGCCGGGGAAGCCGGCGCCGCGCCGAGGGACTGGGGGCCTCCCAGGAGTCGGGCGAGGGCGGGCAGCGCGCTTGGTAGACTCCGGCCGCCCGCGGACCCCGACCTCTCGCCCGGCCCGGGGGTCTGGTAGGCGGCGGCCCAGGCTGGCGGCCGTGACTCAGGGTCCGGCCGCCCTGCCCCGCCCGGGCCTCCTGCGGGAGGAGCACCTGTCCGAGGACAGCCGTGTCCCGGCGTGGCCGCTCGTGGCGGCGGATGCGTGGTGGGCGTGAGGAGGGGCGCCGACCACCCGCGAGCGAGACGAAACCGCGGACGCTGTGGCCTGGGCCGGCGGCCGCCTGATGGTCAAGGGGAGGGTGCCTGGGCCGCTCGCAGCCGAACCGCACCAGCCTGGGCCGGGCCGGGCCGGGTCGGGCCCGGAGTGCCCCATTCATTTGTCCAGGCACCCATTCTGCGTTTCCTGAGAGCCGCGCGGGGCTGCGGACGCGGCCTGACAGTCCCGTCGGCGGGGCTGTCAGTAACTCAGTAAGGTCGCTTCGGTGTGTCCGCGTTAGACTCGTTGGGCTCGGGGGCGAGAAGAAGGGATCGAAGCAGTCGCCACAGTTTCCTCATCTGTGAAATGGGGACAATAACAATTCCTGCCTCGTAGGGTTGCGGTGAGGGCTAAATGGGGTGACAAGGGTGCCGCTTCTGCTTTCAGGGCTTCATTTGTGGCTCAGGCTCCTACCTTGTTATATTGGAAGAAAACATGTTGCCACGTAATAACAAACCTCCCATAGGTTACATTTACAGTATTTCATCCTGGCCGCAGTCCTGTGGAGGTTGGTACCTTGCTTATTTTGGCTTTAAGGATGAAAATAGGAAGGGGATACCAAGGTTAGGCAATTCACTGTAGGCCACGGATGGTGGGGCACAGAGGTGGGATTTGAACCTGCACAGTTCCACTCCAGAGTCCAACCTCTTACCCACTGTGCCATACTGCCTTTCATCATGGAGATGAGCTGCATAATGGTTAAGAATGAGATACTTTGCCATCAGACCTGAGTTTCTGCCTTGATCGCAACTGTTCTCTGGCACTGTGACCTTGGACAAATTACTTACTCTGACCCTTCTCGTTTTCTCTTTTCTATATTGGAGATAACATTTTGATTTACATGGCTAATGAGACGATTAAATGTAATTTTTTTAAAAACTAAATTAGGTGCCTACTTGGTGCTATGCACTATTTAGGTACCAGGAGAACAGTAGTGCATTAAAAAGTAAAGAAAAAAGTAACCATCCCCATAACAACTTGATGAAGTCAGTATAATTATTATCTCCATTTTATGGTTGAAGAAACTGAAACATTGAGAGACCTTTATGGAGTTTATATCCTAAGAAGACAGTCAACACCTAAGCAAATAGTCCTGGAAGTTCCACATTGTAAGAGCCACTCAGGAAATAAATCACGGGGTTGGTTGCCTGGAAAGGGATTGGGGGAGGCACTTTAAAGGTAGGCTGGTCAGGGAGAATCTCCAGCCCTGAGGAGGAGGAGGATAGCGGTAGTGGTGGTTGTATAGAATACAATGAGCAAGCTTGGCCTTCACCTGTCAGAGACCCAGCAAGTAGCCCCCAGGCCAGGTGCAGATGGTTAGAAGGAGACAGAAACAAGATAATGTAGGGCCATAGGGGGCCAAGGAAAGGAGTTTGGATTTTATTTTATGTGAAAGTTGAAGGGTTTTGAGCAGGGGAATGGTGTGATTTACTTATTTCCAGGACTAGCAGTTGCTGGGAAAACTGGAGGTAGGAAAGGGAGGCCATAGCCAAGCTTGTTAGATCGTTGCTTTTGAAATTGCAGGTAAAGCCAGGTGCGGTGGCACACAGTTATTATCCCAGCTACTACGAAGGCTGAGGCAGGAGGATCTCAAGTTTGAGGCCCTCTTGGGCAACTTTGTGAGACCCTGTTTAAAAATAAGAAACAAAAAGGACTGAGGGTGTAGCTCAGTAGTAGAGTACCCCTCGGTTCAATTCCCAGCACCCCCCCCGCCACCGCCCCAAAATTGCAGGTCAGGATTTATTACTGAGATGTAAAATCACCTTAGGGAGATTGTTTGTAGCATTTTTATTTTGAATGAATAAGGGTAGAAAGCATTATTGCATCACATAGTAGGGACGGTTATATTATGTAAAACTTGCTTCAGTTATGTAATTGTGTATATGTTCTGGGTCATTGGTATGAATCAGATTTTTTACTGTGGGTCTTGGGCTGAGAACTTTGAATGCCACACTGAGTTGGATCATTTTGTCTGGGAGGCTGAAGGGAGGTGACGGCTTTTGGAAAAAGCAATCATCCATAGGGAGGAGTGCCAGCCCGCCAGCCGAGAGGGCACTTTATCCTTCTGGGTGGATCTCAGGGCTGGAGGAAGCCCCCAGGGCAAAATAGCTGTGAAAGAATGATTGCCATCCGGAACCTCCCAAGCTACACTCTTAGTGCTTGTGATCTATTGCCTTGCCCATGTAGAAGTCCCCAATCTCATTTGTCCACAGAGCCAGCCGCAGAGAAGGTAGGTGCTGGACATAGGTGTCTGTGGTACTTGGCAGCCAGTGCCACTGGGGTGGGGTTGGGGCTCTCTTCCATGCCTGCACTGTCGCAGCAACTCGAGCTTCAGTTTTATGTTCTTATTTTCACAGTCCTCCATATTCCGAACTGGTGATGGCCTGGTTCCCTTCAGTCTCCTTTTTTGCTCAGATACTCCTCTTACTCCTCTGCTCAAAGCCCTTAGGCAGCTCCCTATGACATAGCTTCCCTGTGGTCCATATTTTCAGATAACAAATAGGAATTGCATGCCTGCTGTGTGCCAGGCACTGGGGATATAGCAAGGGACAAAATAGACCAAGTCTCTGCTTTCCTGTGCTTATGGCTTAGTGGCAGTGGGGACAGATAGCAGAGTAGAAACTATCCCATGTGATAGGTGTTACTGAGAAAACCAGAGCAGAGAAGGGAATTGTGGGGTGGGGGACAGGCAGAGTGGTCTTAGGGATGAGGTGTTTTTGAGAAAAAACAAAGAGGTGAAAGAGGGAGCTGGGAGGCTGTCAGTGGATAGTGCCCTCGCTGAAGCCAGAGGTGGGTTTAGGGGGGAGAGGAGGCTTCAGAAGTAAAGGGGCAGAGGTCTGGTGAGGCCCATGGAATGAAACTGACTGGCTCTGAGGAAGATGGGGCGCCCTTGAGGGCTTTTGTGTAGAGTGACATGATCTGACATGGCTTCCTAAAGTTGACTGGTCCTGAGGTCAAGCAACTCTTATGGGGGCACAGTGGAAACAGGCAGCCCGGCCAGCGGGCTGTCTAGAGCTGGTTGGACTGGCAGAGTGGCCGATACTGGCTATCCTTTGAAGACAGAACTCCAGGACTTACTGTGTGGGATGAGAAGAGAAATGGCAAAGATGAGGCCACTGTTTCCGCCTGAGCAGGCTCAAGTTTGGAATGTGCAGTTGTAAGTGAGATAGATGGGGCCTGGAGAAGGAAAGGGCGGAGTGGCAGGGAGTCCTGAGGTGAAGGTGTTAGACATTAAATAGTTCATGAAATAGTTCAAACAGCTGCCAGGTCTGTTCCTAGCCAGGCCCACCCTCCTCCTCTGGGTAGGGAGGGTCCCATCCCTCATGTCCCCTCATCCTCCCGTGCGGCGCTGGCCTGTAGCTCCTTCTTTCTGTCCTTACTGCAGTGCTTCCCTCGCCCAAATTCCTCCTCTTGCCCTTTCCTGCCAGGGCTTGTCCAGAGCCTTCTGTCCTTCAAGCCCAGCCCACATGCTCCTGCCCTAGCAGGGAGGCCTTGCTTCTCTGCAGAAATCCCCTTCCCGTAACTCACCTGAACACCAAAGGCCTGGATTTGAGGTCTGTCATCTAACTGTATGACTTTAGGTTAAACACATGTAAAATGTCTGAGTTCAGTCTTTCGCTTGTCAATTGGGGACAATCAAGCTGCCTCACAGGGTTGTTGCATTAAGTGTGAGTGAACGGCATGTGCAGGGAGTGGGCAGCCAGCCTCCGCCCTCCAGGCTGGCTGCGGGTTCGTCATGAGTGGTCAGGAAGCCCACACAACCAGTCATTTATCTTTTCTCGGGTGCAGCCAGCATGTTTTGACTGGGGTCTGTTTGCTTGCACCCATCGCTTGGTTATATTTTTCTTTTTTTTGTCACAGGGAATGTGGTTGGTTGTCCACCGTTGACTCCACTATAGAGGCAGTTGGAGGGTCGGTGTTGTGGATTCCTCCCTCCGGGTGCAGGGACTGTGGAGGAAGAGGTGCCCCAGAAATGTTGCTTGAGTGACTGGCTGACCAGCCTGGTCTCTTGCATTCCTTTGCAGATCGAGTCCAAGGACTGCACAGCTGGCTCTCCCCTAGTATGGCCAATGAAGAGGATGACCCAGTCGTTCAGGAGGTAACTGCTGCTGTTCACCCTCTGCTGGGGCTGCAGGTAGTGGAGCTGAGTTCCATACATACGTCCTCAGGCCAATCTAGGACCTGTTGGTGTCCTAGGGACCCCTGATCCTTACTGCACCCAGACATCAGCATAGCCAACCCCTCCCTCCCTCTCTCCCTCCAGGTCTCTGATTCAGCACCACCTTACTGGAGGCCTTGCCTGACCACCCCTAGTTCATTTGCTTTTTGCCTGTTTATCACTGCGTCTACAAAGCCAAGCACAGTAGTATCTGGCACTTAATAGATACTCAGTTACTGTTGAGTGAATGAACGGATAGGACAACTCTGTCTTCCTAGGCTTACCAGGTTCAGTCACTCAGCAATTGTTCATTAGATCCACTGTGTGTCAGGGGCTGGGACATAATAGTGAGCAGGGTTGTGTCCCTGTCTCTGTAAGCTTGGAGGCTGTGGGCGAGACAGATGGGAAGGAGTCTCAGGATGTAGCCTGGGAGGCAGCCTCCAGCACTGGCACAAGAAGAGAAAATTGTTCATTAGAACTTGCCCTTTGGAATTGCTGCAACCCAGGCCTTAGACTTTTGAAGGCAGAAGACAAAAAGTACCTGCATCTGCCCTTGGCCTCCCCATGTGTGTCTGGAACCTGGCTTCTAGTCTGAAGGGCAGGGACAGGAGAAGGCTCTTCTTTGTTTAGGGGCAGCTGCTAAGTTTCTAAACTATTTAAGTGCAGTTAAGCTGCAGCTACACTGTAGAAACCAGAATTAGATCAGGGTGATTGGCAATGTCTTAGGAACTCTGACAGAGGCAGCTCACTTGGCACCCAAGGGGCCCTGGTGTGCTTCTGCTCAAGTGGTGATTCTGTTGGATCATCCAGGGTGAGTGAATGGCTGAGGCTCAGGAGGCAAGCCTGAAGGGCATTAGATGGAAGGAAGAGCATGTGCAAAGGTCCAGGGGTGGGGGAAAACACAGTTCATGTGAGAGCTGGGAAGCAGGGTGAGAAACTGTTGCCCCATGGTATACAGGTAGTTACTGTTAGGAAGAAAGAGAAACCAGATGAGTCAGGGAGGGCCTTGCACACTATCTTAAAATAGGGTGACAGGCCAATCCAGGAGAGGCAGATGAGAGGCACAGAGAGGAAGTGCAGCATGTGTACACCCTCCCCCTGCCCATCTCTCAGAAAGTATGTAACTTTGCTTTAGGAAGCATCGTGATCTGGGCACCCCCAGGAACTGTGTTCTCACTGGGTTAGAGTGAACTTGGGTAGGGACCAGGTGAGCTCTTGTCCAGGTCTTCTGGGAGCAAGTCCTGGATATATCCAGTTCAGTTTCCTATGTTTTAGCATGACCTTAACTTTTTCTGCCTCCCCCAAACTGTCTGAGCCATACCCTAACTGAAGTTCATGGAGCCTGCGCAATTGCCTGGGGCAGGCAGCACCTGTTCTGTGTCCCGGTTAAGTCTTTCCCCTTGTTTCCAGATCGACGTGTACTTGGCCAAAAGTCTGGCAGAGAAGCTCTATTTGTTTCAGGTAATTACGGAACTTGAAGGTAAAGGGGAAGCAGGTGCTGGTGGGCGAGCGGGCCTGGGCGTCTCACCTGGCTAGACTCCTCAGCATGTGGGGTGAGGAAAGCTGGTTCCTTTCATGGCTTTGGGTGGGCTAGTGTTGGTCTTTTTCAAAGATGGGGAAACCGCAGCACGTGGAAGGCAGCTGAGCAGGGGTCAGAGCTGGGGCTCTGGGTCAGCCCTTCTGATCGAGACTTTGTTCTGTCAGGGCTTAGCCTCTGGCCTTTGGGCAAGTTCCTTAATCTCTCTCTGCCTCGGTTTCCTCACCTGCAAAGTGGTGATAGGAATGAGGCCACCTCATAGGGTCCCTGTGAGGATCAGATGAGTCCATATAAAAATGGTCAGGACACTGCCTGGCAGGGAGCTGGCACTGACATAGACCACTGCTGCTGTTCCAAAGGCTCCCAGGGGCTTCAGGAGCAGCTTCCGGGCATCTTGGCCTCAGTCGTGCCATCTGTGATGCCCCCAGTTGTTAGCCTAGCTCCCCGGGCCTCCCTGCCAAGCTATGAGCTTCTAGGGATTAACGTCTATTGAGCATTTACTGTATACCAGCACTCTTTTTTTTTTTTTTTTTTTTTAATGTTTATTTTTTAGTTGTAGGTGACAGAATATCTTTATTTTTTATTTTTATGTGGTGCTGAGGATCGAACCCAGTGCCTTATGCGTGCTAGGCGAGCACGCTACCACTGCGCCATAATCCCAGCCCTATACCAGCACTCTTTAAAGCACTTACATTTATAATTTAACTTATTTCATCTTTCAGTAACCCTGTGGTGGTGGTTATATTTTTATGACTTTATTAAGATACCGTTCCCCCATTTAAGGGCATAATGCAGCAGATTTTAGAGTCTTTACAGGGCTGTGCAGTCAGCATCACAATCCATTTTCATACATTTTGGACTCTCCATACGAAACCCCTCACTATCAATTCTTGGAAGTCCCCAAACCCCATTCCTACCTGCAGTCCTGGGCAACTATTAACTTTCTTTCCTTATAGAGTTCTCTGTTGTGGACATTCCATATCTATGGAATTGTGCACATATGGTCTTTTGTGACTGGCTCTTTCACATATGGTTCTCCCATGTTGTGGCATGGGTTAGTACTTCATTCTTGTGGCTCAGTGATAACTCCATTGTGTGGTTGTACTAGTCTGTTTGTCTGTTGATGGGCATTTGGCTTGTTCACTTTTGGTTATCCTGAATTTTGCTCCTGTGAACATCCACATACACGTTTTGTTGTGGATGTTTTCATTTCCCTTGGGTGGAATGATTGGGTCATGTGGTAGCACTGCATTTGACTTTTTGAGGAACTGTCAGAATGATTTGAATCATTTTATGTTGTCAAAAGTAAGTTGATGGCTGGGTGTGATGGTGCATGCCTGTAATCCCAGCAGCTCAGGAGGTTGAGGCAAGAGGATCAGGAGTTCAAAGCCAGCCTCAACAAGTTAGGGGAGCGCTAAGCAACTCAGTGAGACCCTGTCTCTAAATAAAATACACAATAGGGCTGGGGATGTGGCTCAGTGGTTAAGTGCCCTGGGTTCAGTCTCCTGTACCAAAGAAAAATAAAAATAAAGAGAAAAAGGAAATGAGTTGGTCATTTTAGTCCTTTCACCCCCATGTTGCTCTTGAACAGGCTGTGGGGGACAGGCTTGTCCCCAAGATGGCCATTCTTGAGGGCTTTGTCAAGGTCAACTATGCTCCAGGCTGTTTTCACCAAGCTGCCTGCTCCAGCCCGGAAGCAGGAGGAGTCACCGTATTGCTGTTAAGTGAGCTTTTAGGAAATGGCCATTTCCTTGGTTAAAATGCAGCTGCCCTGAACTGGCCCCCAGGGTGGATTCACACTACATGCTGCTGCAGCTCCATCAAGCTCACTGCGGAGACTGTCCTGGGGCCAGGTAGTGAGGGCTAGAGCTTGTGAGGGCTAGAGCTTGTGAGGGTGGGTCCAAACTCTGGCATGTCCACCTTCAGCCACCTCAGGGGAGCAAGAAAGGGAAAGTGTGTAGTGGGGACGGATGGGGAAAGGTGTCCACATGCGAGCAGAGCAGACTCGCAGTGTGAGCCAGTTGGAGGGCGCGGGGCCCATCAGTGGTGGCTGGGCAGAGTGGACTGATGGCTCTCTTCCCCTCCCCAGTACCCTGTACGTCCAGCCTCGATGACCTACGATGACATTCCACATCTCTCAGCCAAGATCAAGCCCAAGCAGCAGAAGGTGGGCCTGTCCTGTGGGGGAAGTGGGACAGGGAGGGGTATCTGACAGAACCAAGGAGACAGGCCCTTTGGGGACTGAAAGCCCAGGGAGGGAGGACTTAGAGAAGTAAAAGAACAGCAGCTTGCAGGACCTGGAAAGCTGAGGAAGAAAGGGTCCCAGAGGGGAGAGGCAGCTCAAGGTCAGGAAGGGAGGGGCACACCGGAAGCAGGCGCAGCCTGAGGAAACCTGGTGCCTGCAAGGGATGCCGTGAGGAGACAAGGAGAAGCATGCCCCCAGCCAGCTGCCCCTCCAGCCCCTGTGGTCACGCAGAGGTGCTATCTAGGACCTCCTCATCCTGGAGATGACATTTATGAGAATACTTTCAATTTTTAAAATGTTGGCACCTGATTCCAATGTTTGGGAGTGGGGTGGGGCAGATAGGACCACATGAACTACCCTGCTGCCCACGAAAGACCTCTTTGACATTTCTGTTGGGATTTGGGTTTGTACCCTCTGGTGTGGATGGAAACCCAGGTGCTGTTGGGGAGGAATTGTCTCATTTCTGGGCAGGGGCTGAGTTGGAGTGTCCTTGGGGTCCTCACAGCTGTGGGGATGCTTTGTACCTCCAGGTAGAGCTTGAGATGGCCATTGATACCCTGAACCCCAACTATTGCCGCAGCAAAGGGGAGCAGATTGCTCTGAATGTAGATGGCGCCTGTGCCGACGAGACCAGCACGTACTCCTCGTGAGTTCCCAGGCCCCCAAGCCCTTCAGGTTCCACTAAGATCCAATAGGAGCCTTTAAAAGGCTTCAAAGACATTAATCCTTTTGGTTCCATCCCTGGGCTCCCCACCAATGTCCCTGCTTTTAGGGGGCCTGGGCCTGTTGTGGACCCTCCCCTCCTGAGCCAGCTTTTCCCTCCAAGTTCTTCCTGGGCTGCATGGGAAGCTGGCCCAGAGAGGGCCTGCCCATCATTCATCTCTTGATCTACAAAGAAGGCCACCCATTTTCTTATCCCCTGGCTCCCCTCCTGAGGCAGTCAGAAGTTGCTCTTGTCCTTGATTGCTAGCTGGTGCATTTCAGAAAGTATCTGGAGTGGAGTGCCCACCAGGCCCTGGCTCTCTGGAACTTCCTTCTCCATGACATTGGTTCTCCTGTGTCCCAGGAAGCTGATGGACAAGCAGACCTTCTGCTCTTCCCAGACCACCAGTAACACATCCCGTTATGCGGCTGCGCTCTACAGGCAAGGTACCTGGGGAGGGAGGGAGGGAGGGATAGGCTGGGATAGGGGAGCCTTATGTCTAGCTCTTGCCTCCCCTGAACATTAGGACCTGCAGGGACTTGGCAATGTGGAAATAACAAACTACAGGGCACTGGAAAGGACCACCTTTGGAGACTGATAGGACTGGGGCTCCAAGGGCAGGCATTTCCCTCCTGGGACACATGTGCATGGGCAGCAGAGCATAACTTTGGGGACAGGTGGTGGAATTTGTTTTTAAGCATAATTCCATTCTGAGGCGGCATCCGCTCAAGACAAATGAAAACGTGTCCACACAAAGGTGTGTACACAGATGTTCACAGGCTCTTTTTTCGTGATAGCCCCAAATAGAAACAACCCAAGGCTCCATCAGTTGATGTGTGGATAAATAAAATATGATATAACCAGAGTGGACTGTTCCTTGGCCATATGAAGGAAAAAAGCCACATGGAGGAGTCGGAGGACTAAAGCTCAGTGGAAGAAGCTAGGCTCAGGGGACCACACCATATGGTCCCATTTATATGCAATGTGTAGAATAAGCAAATCCATAGTGATAGAGGGTAGGGGTTTGCGATTTCCAGGGGCTGAGGGGCGAGTGAAGTGGGGATTGACTGGTTCTTTTTGGGTTGATGAAAATATTCTAAACTTGAATGTGGTACTAGTCATTTAATTCCATGAATATATTAACATACTTTGAATTATATGCTTTAAATGGGTGAATTGTATGGCATGTGAGTCATATCTCAATAAAGCTTAAAAAATGCTTTATTAGTCTACAAAGCAATAAATGAAACTAATTTGAACACTGAGGAAACAAGTAGAATCAGCAGTAGTGTCAGGAAACTGTAATCTTCTATTTGAAACTGTCTCAGGACCGTAGTTTAAGGCCACAGTCCTCACATCCAGGACTGGAAGGAAAAGTCATAGCCTTGGTCAGTCATAGCCTTGGGTGGGATCTTGACAGGAAGAGGTGGGAGGATGAGGAGAAGAAATACAGGTGGCAGGGTTAGAGTGGCCAGTGTGGTTTGGCAAAGGCCTGGAGGGAGAAAGGATGAGGTGCCTGGTGTAGCTGGAGCAAACAGTGTGGGGAGAGGAATGGGGACGGGTTGCAGGGGCCTGAGGGTGCAGGAAGTGTTGGGGGTGGGCCTGAAAGAGGAGGCTGTGAGCAGAGGTGTTCTAGCTCCTGGCCTGGCCTGGGTGTTACTTGCTGTCCACTAGGACCAAGTAGAGTTGGGAATGGCCCCTGGCTTGGTGGTTGCAAGGCTCCAGGATTGTGGGCTGCAGCAGGAGTAGGAGATGGTTTGGTAGTCTTCAGGGGACTTGGTGACTCCCTTGAGCCAAGCTGGGTGTGGCAGCTTCGGTCCCTAAAGGCAGGTTTAAACCCTTTTTCCTCTGCCAGGTGAGCTCCACCTGACCCCTTTGCATGGCATCCTACAGCTGCGGCCCAGCTTCTCCTACCTGGATAAGGCAGACGCCAAGCACCGTGAAAGGGAGGCGGCCAATGAGGGTGAGCCCTGGGTCCCCAGCCCTGCTGTTTGTCCATGACTCATGGGCTGGCTTGCATATGGAAAAAAGTATTCAGGGAGTCAGATTATAGTATGCTGAGAAGCACCCAGGCCTATGCCCATTAGATGCCAGTGGCAGCACCCCCAGGGTCAGGACAACCAAAAATGTCTCTATGTATTGCTAAATGTCCCCTGGGGGCAGAAGTGCTTCCAGGGGAGATCATCAGCAGATGCAGCCTCTGTAGGAGAGTTCCTGAGCACCAGGCTGGGGCCCCCGTGGGTGGGGTCGAGTTGGAGCATAGAGCAACTCCAGCAGAGGCTGCAAGGTGGGGATTGCTTCTCTTGCAGCTGGGGACTCCTCACAGGATGAGGCAGAAGAAGATGTTAAACAGATCACGGTGAGTTCTGCTCAGAAGGGAGCAGCCTGCCAGGGGAGAGAGCAGGGGAGAGTGCAGAGGGACTCACCTGTCTGGGGTGTAACAGGTGCAGAGTGCCTGGCCTCTTAAGCTCCTTGCTGGGCTGCCTGGAAGGAGTAATCTAACCTTTTACCACTGTCGAAGGATGACAGTCCTGTTTATATAAGCGATGGGATCCTGGAGCTTGGCAGGAATTGTCTGGTCACAGGAGCCCAGTGAACCCACACTGAGTCCATGTTAATTGAGTCCTTCCAGTGGTGCATAAATGAACTGTTTCCATTCCAGTATTTATTCCTGAATTTTAAAGATTATTAGAATATTTGCCTTCCATGGGTGGTTTATAAAGTTCCCCCCAGTCAAGTATATTTGGGTTAAACTGAGTATTAGAAGGGAAGTACTGGACAGATGAGGGTGCAGCCGGCACATGGGTCTGCCTGAAGCTGCCATGAGCACTCATCCTTAAGGACTAGGGGACTGAACTGCCATGGTGACCTGGTACTCAGGTCACCAGGTGCTTGTCTATTCTCAGGAATTTGTTGGGTGATTGTAGAAAACTCCCTGCCCTTCCTGGGACTTGTGGCCCTGGTCTGGTGAGGTGAGGCATGCTTTGTGCCCCAGGGTTATAATCTAGCCCCAGCAGCCAGCAGAAGCAGGAGAAAGCTGCTCCCCAGCTGTGGTTGGAGGTTCACAGAGGGACCTGGTTGGAACTGAATTTCATGAGCTTATGTCAGGAAATGAAGGGGGAGGTGGGAGTGGAAATCTTTGCTGTGAGATTTTCTGGCTTCCTGTCATGGGTTGGGGCATGTGTCCAGGGAGGGTGGCAGGCCTGAGGGCGTGACCTCTACCCATCCCACTCCCAGGTACGATTCTCTCGGCCAGAGTCAGAGCAGGCCCGCCAGCGCCGAGTGCAGTCCTACGAGTTCCTGCAGAAGAAGCATGCGGAGGAGCCCTGGGTCCACCTGCACTACCACAGCCTGAGGGTGAGGCCTGGCCTGGCATCCTGGGGGAGGGCCCCGTGCCTGAAAGTCTCACAGTGGCCTCACAGTGGCCTCCGTCAGCTTTGCTGTCACTTATTTCGAGTTTTGTCATGCCTACTTGATAATATGTGCCCCAGAGGAGCAGGAGGTGGAGATGCTACCTTGCTGTTCCTGGTTGGGGGATTTGGGTCCCCTGAGCTTTCCTGGAGCTTAAGTGTCTTGCTGGGCTCACGTTAGGGCTGGGGTTGGGTTACGTGTTTTTCACGCACCATGGATCCTGATTGCAGGCCAGGCACTTCATCTGGTGCAGCACTGGAGACTGCCATCTGTCGCATGCCCACTGGTTCGTAGTGTACCTGCCCAGAGGGATTTTTATTGTACTGGGTTTCATCACGTGCATTGACTCTAGAATCTGGTCCCTGAAGCTGTGTGTTCAATGAAGGAAGCAGTTGAATAATTGAAAGCTCCCAAAGATGCAGGGTTAGGGGTCCCCAGTGTTCTTTGTGGAGAGGAGCAATATTTCTTTGGAACCTTCTTGGAAAAGATTTGTATTAACAGAGCCTCAGGGTCAGACTTCCAGACAACTTTTGATTTCTTGTGTGACCCTGGGCAAGTTACCTAGCCTCTATGAGCCTCCTGTTTATCTGTAAAATGGGGATAGTAAAAACCTTGTGGAGTTATTTTGTACATGAGATGAGTTATATATGTACAGCCATTGGAACAGAGTCTAGCATGTAGCAGGTGCTCAGTGAATATTAGCTACCTTCTCAGTTATTGTTGGTAGTGTCCCTGCATTATAGACGGGCACTGAGGCACAGGTGCTGGAGCTGGCAGGCCATCAAGATGGGAGGGAAGGTGATTGAAGCCACATCACAGAGGTCTTGGGTGCTGTGCTCAGGAGGCTGCATGTGGTCCTGTGGTTAAGTCTTGAAGCAGGATAGCAGAGGCTGGCATGGGAGGTGATACAGGGGTGAGGCCTGGGGAGTCCAGGCCTGAGCACTGGCTGAGCCCTGTCCTGTTCCTCCCTTAATAGGACAGCCGCTCAGAGCACGAGCGCCAGTACCTGCTGTGCCAGGGATCCAGCGGGGTGGAGAACACGGAGCTCATCAAGTCACCCAGGTGGGACTGGCTGGAAGCTGGCCCAGGACCTCAGGAGGGTCCCTCCAGTGCAGGTCCTCCCTGGGGACTGCAGCCCTCCTCTACAGGGGAAGAGTGGAAGAGGGGCCCATTGTCCCTGGAGAGGGCAGGGGAGGTGGCCTGGAAAGAGATGATCTCCATTCTCTGCAGGAGCTAGCGACCTATGAGCCTGGGGCAGCGGGGACTGGGCCTCTGCTCTGCCTCCTTCCAGGGGCTGCTGCCAGGGAGGCTTCAGTCTGGCTGCAGCCTGTGCTCAGGGACCAGGGTGGGGCAGGGACAAAGCCCACAGAGAGTCTGACACCTGTCTTCTCCCCACAGCGAGTACCTCATGATGTTGATGCCACCCAGCCAGGAGGAGGAAAGGTGAGTAGGGGCGGGTTGACCTCCCTCCTCTCCCCCAGCTGCCTTCTCTAACTTCTCACCTCCGTTTTCAACAGAGACAAGCCCGTGGCCCCCAGCAATGTCCTGTCCATGGCCCAGCTGCGCACACTGCCCCTGGCTGACCAAATCAAGATCCTGATGAAGAATGGTGGGTGCCACCCTCTGCCCATCAGGGACCCCAAGCCCGCTGTGGGACAGTCTGAAGACTCAAGGGCAAGGCCAGAGACCCTGCCTCCCAGAGCCTGCCCAGCTCTGCAGCCCCATCCCTAACTAGATAAATAGCACCCACAGTGGTGCAGCAGCTCCCTCAAATGGGCTCCGGGCTATCCTCTCCGCTTCCCTGCTAGGCAGCCTGGGCAGGTCACTGACCTTCTGAGCCACAGATTGTCTACACTGACTAGTGGTAGTTCCTGGTGGGAGGGTGCAGAGGTGAGTCTCTAAAGGGCTTAGCCAGTGGCTTGCCTGTAACCGTGAACTCGGGGCATTTTCATAGCACGGTGCTTCCACTTGGACTTCTTGGCGCCCTTGCCATGCTCCACGGCAGGCACAGGCTGCCTGTTCTCACCCAGGCTGGTTTGATGTCACTGATACTGGGCCTGAGTGAGGCAGGGGCTCCCTGCCAGACTCCCAGCCTTGCTCCGTGCTCACATGGGGCTCAGAAGAACACAGGAATTAAGGCACAGACTCCTGCCTGGGTTCAAGTCCTGGCTCTGCCACTTTCAGTCCAGTGATCTTGGTTGAGTCTTGGATCCTTTTTGGACTGAATAGTGACAGAATCCCTCTCCTAAGGTGCTCCCAGGTCTTCCTCAATGGGCACTTCCTCAGAGAATCCTTGCAGTAGTGCGGAGATGCACAGTGCCTAGCAGACGGCAAGCATCTGGTGAACGCCAGCCGTTGGCTGTTGTCGATATCATTGTTACTTCTCATGTTCGGGGGGTGTTATGTGAGCTTGATGCTGTGCAGATGTTTGGGGGAGCGGGAAGGGCCAGCGCCCCTCCCCTTGTCTAATGAGACACCTGCATCCACCTCAGTGAAGGTCATGCCTTTTGCCAACTTGATGAGCCTCCTGGGCCCCTCTGTGGATTCTGTGGCTGTTTTACGTGGCATCCAGAAGGTGGCGATGTTAGTCCAAGGAAACTGGGTGGTGAAGAGGTAAGGCGCCTGCTGTCTCTTGATGGGAGGGACACTATCCCTTTAAATTGAATGTAATTGCTGATATTGGGGGTTTAAATGTACAGTGGTGCTTTCTGTTTGTCCTGCCTGCATTAAACTTTATATGCAGTCTTAATCTCTACTGGGTTCTTTCTTACATTTCCATTTATTCCTGTTAATTTGGAAGTTATTCTCCTGACATTTTTATTGGCTGCCTTACAGTTTGCAGCTTGCTTTCATGACTTGTCACAGTTGTGCATTAATTGCTGCTTTTCACCCTTTTCTAAGAATTTAGAATATTTTGTATTTATCCTTCTGACTTATGCTGCAGTATTTGTGTATTTTAATTCTGTATATATTTTGAGCCCCACAAGACTCTACCTTATCCAGTTTGTGTTTTGTTTCTCTGGTACTAGAGATTTGAACACAGGGCTGCTGTACCACTGAGCTCTTTCTCCAGCCCTTTTTACCTTTTACTTTGAGACAGTGTCTCACTGAGTTGCTGAGACTGGCCTCAAACTTGCAATTAATTCTCTTGTGTCAGCCTCCCAAGTTGCTGGGATCACAGGGGTACACCACCATGCCCAACTTTGGAGCTACTTACATGTTTGCTTTTTGAGTTTGCTCAGCCTTGTATGCATCTGAGTTGGTCTCTGGCATGATTTCTCCCTACCTGAAGAATGCCATAGTATTTCCTTTAATGCAGGTCTGCGAATAACTGTTTTCCATCTTATCTGGAAATGTCTGTTTTACTTTTGTTCTTAAAGGGTACTTGTATAGTGTGTAGGATTCTGCCTTGGTGATTATTTTCCTTCTGTACATTGATAGAATTACATTGTGCCCTGACTTCAGGTTTATTGACAGATTCTCTTCTTGTTCCTTTGTTTCTGCTGGCTGCTTTTAAGGATTTCTCTTCGTTTTGGCAGTTTTATTAAGCTGTATTGAAGTGTGGATTTCTTTTGCATAGCCTGTTGGGTTCATAGGTCTTGAATTTATGACTCAATGGCCTGCGAGAGTTTTCCTTCTCTTGTGATTCCTCCACCACACTAGCTGCCTCCTCTACCAGACTGTCAGTTTCACAGGAGTAAGGCCTTATTATATCCCTAGAAGTGGTATCATGCTTGGCATACAGCAGACCCTGAGTAAAGGAGACTGTGTCATCTGCACACTTGAATGATAGTCATTTAAAATGCGGTAATACAAAGCACATTCATGTTTTTTTCCAATCCCTGATGCTGGGGATTGAACATAGAGGTTCTCTACCCCTGAGCTATATCCCCAGTGCTTTTTATATTTATTTTGAGCAAGGTCTCACTAAGTTGCCCAGGCTGGCCTGGAATTTGTGGTCCTCCTGCCTCAAATTAGAGCTGGGATGACAAGTATGCATCTCCGTGCCTGGCATGAGACTCACTTTTTAAGTAGTGTAGTGTAAGGTGAATAATCTGACAAAATGTAAATAGTTCCAGGGTTTTTTTTAAAGTACTTAATTGGAAAAAGTCCATTTCTGTAAGTTAACCAAGCAAATTGCAAAGTATATTCATGTAAACTGCCACATGGTGGCGCCCTTTCGCTGGTAAACAGATGCCTGGTTATTGTCCTGAGCAAGTTTTTCTTTACAGAACTTTGTGATGACACATCACCTATAAAAGAGGACCAAGTATTTGTATTTATGCCATGAATGAATGAAAGCCAGGAGGAGCCATCACCTGAGGACCCTGACCTAGAGAGAGAGGCACAGGGACTTGCAAAGCAGCCATAGAACTGGGTTAGAATTCAAGCTTTGCAACTTGGCCTGGGCTCTGCCTAGCACTGGCCCTGCCCCTGGGGGTGCTATCCCTTGGAGTTAAGCTTGTCAGTGGGGCTTGAAGGCACGGACTCCTGGGACTCTGATGTTCTGCCTGTCTAGAGTGCCTCTGTGAGCCCCACTCTGACGTGCCCAGGCTGCTGCCCACAGGTCTGTGGGCCACAGTCCTTCCAGGCCCTGCCCTCATGTCTCTGATGTCCTTGTGAGGCAGTAAAAACTCACCTTCCTTGAGTAAACAGCCTTGCCTGGGTGCTGCATGCATGCGCTGTACCCCAGCTCATACGCTGTTCTGTCAAGAAATCTGAGCGACCTGGAGGCGGGCATCTGAGGAGTGTGCTTAACTCTTTGGTCTGACACATACTTAGTAGAGACCTTGTGTGGGTGGCTGTCGTCAGCACCTTAGGCCAGGTCCCCAGGGCTGAGCAATAGTTGTTAGGCAGGATTGGCAGGGGTGAGGGGAGACCTCCAGCAGTGGCCCCACAGGCCAGGCCTGGCCAGGCTGGTGGTTGGTGCTGGGGTACAGGCTATGCCTGGAGACGGGGTCAGGGTTGTGCTGTTAGATGTTAGAGCAGCCCAGGTGCCTGGGCCTTGAGTGCTAGTCCTGGTTCTGTTTTCCCCTGAGGCGTACATTCCTCTGACCTCATTCACACACACCTGCCATTGGGCAGCGGGCAGAGGCCTCTTGGCTTGCTTCACCACCACTTTCTCCTGGTGCCTCACACACTTCACATAGGGGACTGGAATCCTCCAGTGTCTGGGCTCCTTGAGGTCCCAGGCTTGCCTGTCTCTGAGCCTCTGACCCCTTCTTGGGCTTGGCCTATTCATGAGTGGTGAGTTGAGGAGGGGTAGGAGGACGCCCTCTCAGGCTGGGCTGAGCTGGGCTGCTGCTTCCCGCATACAGGCGCTCAGAGCCAGGTCTCCAAGGAGCACTGCTGGGCTTGGGCCTGTTCCCAGACCTTGTTGGGAAGGCATAGCCTGGGCTCAGAGGGTGAGACCTAGGAAGGAAGACGCAAAGGGGGCCAAGTGTGGGGACTGACGCACCACCCCTCCTTGCTTTGGCAGTGACATCCTATACCCCAAGGACTCGTCAAGCCCTCACAGTGGCGTGCCGGCTGAGGTGCTCTGTAGGGGCCGAGACTTTGTTGTAAGTACCTGGAGCTCTTGGCCTCATTGGGGTGTGTGGGCAGAGGACAGGGGCAGCAAAGGCTTGAGGACCTTGACCCCAGCAGCAGGTAGCTCCAGAGGGCAGGTGTGTGAGGAGGACATACCATGGTGCTCCAGACTATTTTTTCTCCTCCCTCTGGGAATCCTGAAGTCTTGCACTTGTAGGAATCGGAGTTCCTCAGGTGGGGTGTCGCAGGAGGCTCCATTCTGGCCCAGGAGCAGATTCTGTTTGGTGTTTTAAAAAATCTTGCCTTCATTGTTGACTTGAACAGATCGAGCTCTTGGTGCACACTAGATTCCTTAGCTGTTAGAGTAACGGACAGTCAGCACCACGGTCCCACAGCCACCATGGTGCCAGTTCTGGATGGGATTGTCCCAACTTCTCCACAGGCCTGGTACCTTTGCTTTGCTGGTGTGTGTCCTGAGTTTGTGACTCTAGAGCTGCCTTGTCCCTCCTTCCCTGTCACCCTGCCTCATCCATATCCAGAGCTTAAATCCTTCCCAAGATGTGGAACCCTGCACTGCACTCTTAGACCTCAGCGTCATGGTTTGAGTTTGGCGAAGTCTGTCCCCTCAGAGCTACCTGTGGTGATCTTGCACGTGTTCATGCGCAGACCCTGCCACATGGGAAGCCCTTAGTGTCTGCACTTTTTCCCCCAAGTGGATGTCCCCAGCTTTGCAGCAGTTTGTGTCAATGGGACTGAGCAGTGTTTTTGCCTCTGGGGGTCAGCTTGGCTCACACTGGGCTTGCTCGCTCATGCACAGCTGCCCTGCCCACAGCTGCAGGCATGCAGATGCTGCCAAGCTGAGGGTTTGGGAGAGGATCCAGGTCAGAGCTGAGTTACCGTAGCTGACTCTTGTGCTTTCCCTGGATCTTGGATTTTCACTCTCATCTCTTCCAGGCATCCCATCATGAGATTTAGGGAGCATGAGAGCTGCTAAGGCAGCAGGGGTTATGGGGTGCCAGGAGTGTCTGGGCCACAGCTGCCCATCAGAGCCTGGGGAGCCCTTCCCACAGGGTCACCACCTTGAGTCCTCATGATGTTTTGGAGGTGCTAGGACAGCAGTGAGCCAGATGAGCAAAGCCCCTGCCCCAGAGATTATTTTGGTTTTAGTGGGGGGTGGGGGTGGTCCTGTCCTGGAGAATAGGATCCTGGGGCTCCTTCATAAAACAGAAAACAGGCTCAGAGGTGACATGACTGCCCAAGGCACATGGCTAGAAGATTGGGGCCCAGGAGTCAAACCTAGGCTGGCTAATGCCAGGCTCTGAACAGCACTGTACCCCCAGCCAGGCCCCCAGGACTGCCACCAGAGGTTAGGGAACAGTCTTAGGAGAAGCCCTGGGATATGCTGCTTTCTCTCCCACAGATGTGGAAGTTCACACAGAGCCGTTGGGTGGTAAGGAAAGAAGTGGCAGCAGTGACCAAAGTAAGTTCCTTGTAACCTGAGCCCCAAGGCCTGTTGCAGACACAGGGACGGCTGGGCCTTACCCTCCTGCTCTCTCTCCCCCTCAGCTCTGCACCGAGGATGTGAAGGACTTTCTGGAACACATGGCTGTAGTGAGGATCAACAAAGGCTGGGAGTTCCTTCTGCCCTACGATGGGGAGTTCATCAAGAAGCATCCGGATGTGGTGCAGCGGCAGCACATGCTGTGGACAGGCATCCAGGCCAAGTAAGAGCACGAGGGGCAGCAGGAGGCCCTGTGGCCCAGGAACACAGCGGGGCTGCATCTGAGCAGTGAAGGCCAGTTGGCCTGTGTGCACTGCTGTCTCCTGGGCAGCACAGGACTGGCACAGCCACACCCCCTGCTTTCTCAGAGTTGATGTGTGCTGAAGGGTTGGGGACGAGAGGATGTGTCACCATAAGGAAGCAAAGGAAGGGAGCTGGGTGTCATTCCCCATCCTGGCCCTGGGGCTCCAAGTGGACGTGGGACTTGTGTGTGGCTAGAGGGTCTGCAGCAGGGAGGGACCTGCATATGCTGTCACCAGAATGTTGAAGGCTTGTTTCTGTTGTGAGGCAGCTGGAATGGGAAGTAGTTTAGAGTTCAAAGGGTTTATTCTTTTTTTTTTTCAGATTAGAAAAAGTCTATAATCTTGTAAAGGAAACCATGCCAAAGAAGCCAGATGGACAATCAGGTGTGTGGGGCTGGGCACGCACTGTGGCCCCAGAAGGGCTACTTTTCAAGAACAGGTCAGAGGTGAGGCCTGGAGAAGGGCTGTTCACCTCTCCTGTACGACTCTCCCTTCCCCTCAGCCTTGGGCTGCGTCTGGATCCTAGAGGCCTGCTTAACCCCCTTGGGTTATCAGTGGTGGGATGGGAGGAGCTGCTGGCAGGAACTCACAAGTGACCTGTTGTGCGTCTCTGCATGTGGAAATGGGATTTCCCCACTCTGCTGCTCCTCTCTGTGGGGCAGCTGAGTCCCCGTAGCAAGGCAAGGGAAAGACAGCATGTGGCCTCTTGCTGCTGTCCCCTGCCAGGCCTTTGTTTTCAGGTCCTGGTCTGCCCAGGCCCTGTGCTTTCCTGACCAAGCTGCCTCTCCCCATAGGACCTGCAGGGCTGGTCTCTGGGGACCAGAGGGTCCAAGTAGCCAAAACCAAGGTCCAGCAGAACCACGCCGCCCTGGAGCGGGAGCTGCAGCGGCGGAAGGAGCAGATGCGGGCATCCACGGTTCTGCCCGGTGTGCAGGTTAAGGAGGAGCCCCTGAGCGAGGAGGGAGAGGAGGAGGAGGAGGAGCAGGAAGCAGAGGACGAGGAGGAAGCCATGGACACTTCACCCAGTGGCGGCCTCAACAGTAGGCTGGCCAACGGGCTGCCTGCTGGGTGGGCGGCAGGTGGGGACAGCTTTAATGGGCACCCGCTCCCAGGCTGTGCTGGCACCCCTGTGGCTCGGGAACTGAGGGCCTTCGTGGAGGCCACCTTTCAGAGACAGTTTGTGCTCACGCTGAGTGAACTCAAGCGCCTCTTCAACCTGCACCTGGCCAGCCTGCCCCCGGGCCACACACTCTTCAGTGGCATCTCGGACCGTATGCTGCAGGACACGGTGCTGGCTGCTGGCTGCAAGCAGATACTGGTGCCTGTAAGTGGAGACTGTGCTACCAGGACAGGAGAACAAAACAAGGCCACCACAGCCCCTCAGGAGGGCCCCAGGCAGGCAGGGGAGCAGCCCGCCCTCTGCCAGTCCTGGGGAGCTCAGCTGCTTGGCGGCTGTGTGGAGTGGGGGGCCATCTTCGGTGTGAGTGTTGGCTGCTAGGTCATGGCTGTGTGTGACCTCAGGCAAGCTGACCTGGGGCTGTGCCCTCATCTAAAGGGGAGTGGCAGTAGTTTTTGTGCCGTAGTTGGTAAGGACAGCGTAAGATAGCTGAAGGCCGTAACTGCTGTCTGGCCTGCAGCAGGGGCTCAGCAAATGCAGGTTCTTCCTCCTGCTGTGTAACCCCAGGAAGTGGGTGAGCTGGATTCTGAACCTCAGTGTTGTGGCTACCAGGTGGCCTCCCTGCCCAGGAGAGGCTTGCTGACCAGCATAGCTCCTGGGCTTTGGGCATTTCTTACCAGGCCTGTGGCTAGGGAGCAAATCACCCACAGCCTGGGCCTTTCCTTAAGTGGTAAGGGTCCTGCACTGAGGAAACAGGAGCAGAGTGTGCTGGGGCCTGCTGTCCTTCGCTGTGACCCGAGGGATGGGTCTGTCAGGCCCTTCCCAGCCCCAGCACTGTAGCTGTCTCTTAAACAGGGAGTTTGACATGTCCAGGACCAAGGTGGGAGCACCTGCAGCCTCGGCCCATGTTCTGAGGCCATGGGCCTGAGGACAAGAGGCCCTATGGGTCCCAGGCTGGTGGGACGGTCTCGGGACCCATCCCTGCTGGAGGGGACACTTCCTTGGTTAGGTCTCCTTTAGAAAGTTCTGGGGTTTGGGGCCTCTTCCCACTCAGCGGGTGTCTCTGTAGGCCGCCTTCTATGCGCCAGGCGAGGGTGGGGAGTCTGTCTGAAGTTAGCGAGGTTGCCCTGGGCCAAAGATGTGGACAGAGGTGAAGGATGTGTCTGCCCCCAGGGCCTGCTTTGGCCATGCTCCTTCCTCTTGGCAGGGCTGGCATCTGGAGGAGACCTGTGTGGAGCTCTCCCTCCCCCTGAGATCCTGGCATGAGGACCTTATCATAGGCCTGTCCAAGATGGAAGAGGCCTCAGACCCATCCAGCCTTCTCTTTTTACACGAGGGAGCTGAGGCCTAGGCAGAGCAAGTAGACTCACAAAGACTTACCTCCTGGTTCTACTATTTATTAGCTGTGTGGCCACTGACAGTGAGTAAACCTCTCTGAGCCTTTTCCTCATGGAGAGGGGACATAGGAATGCCTCAGTACTGCTCTTTCTATTGAGGACTAGGGTCAGGGCTACTTCCTGTCCCATAGAGCCAGGTACCAGGCCTGTGCTGCTCTTTCTAGTCCTGTGGAATGTGCTGTCAAGTGGCATGGCTGGCTTGGCAGTCAGGCAAGGCCTCTAAGCCACATTCATGTGGGCCTTGTGGGAAGCAGTTGAAAGGAAATCCTGGGGAGCCCCTAAGAAGTCATGGGAAAGGGCACATTTGAGGGTTGACACGGGAGCTTGAAGCAGAGTTGAGCTAATAGCAGGCCGGGGGGAAGACCTGGCTTCCCCATCCCAGGCACCCACCCTAGAGTCCCACTGGTGCTCTACACCCTCCTTTCCCAGAAGCCCCGTGAGGCCCCACAGCTGGTGTGAGGCAGGAGCTGGGACTGGAGCACCCCTCCCTAGAACTGGGCGTGTACAGGAGGGGAGGAGAGAGGTGGGCAGGGCTGACGGTCCCCATGGAAGATGAATGACCAACTCACGCCTGGGCCTGGGCCAGTTTCCCCCACAGACTGCTGCTTCCCCGGATGAGCAGAAGGTGTTTGCGCTCTGGGAGTCTGGAGACATGAGCGATCAGGTAAGGGGACCTTTGCTGCCATGCCAGTGGTTTAGGCCTCAACCTGTGGATCCCAAATGCTGGTCTGGGGCCTGGCTGCATCAGAATCACCTTTGGGAAAATACATAATTCCCAGAACACACTCCAGAGATTCAGTTCCATTCAGTAGTGGGGTAGTGGCCTATCTACTCTACAGAGCTTCCCGGGGCCGTGAGCCCAGCCAGGCTTGCAAATCACAAATGGAGCACACTTCTCGGTGGCCTCTGGCAGCAGGTCACAGGCCCTGGAGAAATTGGTCATTTTGACCATTTTCCAGTGGTATTCTGCACTCAGTAGTACAGCATCATGGATGCTAAGGTCCAGAAGTTTTCTTTAAATCATGCCTAAATTTTAAAGATTTAGGGAGTGAGCAAAGGCCCATGGAGTTCTCTGCCCCTGACAAGCAGGCTGAGGGTAGACGCCAGGTGGGGCCTTGTCTCCCAGCCTAGGGGGCGTGGAGGTGGCTGCAGCAGGCCTCCTTGAGTGAGCCTGTGCTTTCAGCCAGAATTGTTGCCCTCTGGCCTTTCCTACTTCTACTGATTACTGTCCTGCCTGATGACAATGACAGTCACCCCCACGCTAATGCACTGGATGTGCCTGTGTTGGAGAATGTGGAGAGGCAGAGATGGATGCTAAGGGAACTAGAAATCACTGTTCATAGTAGGACCCAGCTGTGACTGGCTCCTGGAGTCTTGGCTTCCATTTCTTTAGCTTCTCAGTGGGCAGGGGAGTTGCATTCTTTCATGTTTCAGTATGGCTTTCTTTTGCCCTCAAGTATTTGTCAGCAACTAGAATTTTGGGAGACAGATCACTTGCCCCTGAATTTGAAGTATTTTTCCATTTCTGAATTGTCAGAATAGTTTTAAATTTGACCTATATCTGCCCTTTATTGCAAATAGGAGTTTTACATCATTCTGTGTATTAGTGCAACTCCTATGTACTTGGAATTTGTTAAATAGTGAGTACTAGAACGGTTGTTCTTAAGAATTCTGGAAGAACAAATGATTAACCAATAGGATTTCCTATGTCAGATATTGAACATAGTAGACTCAGTCTTAACTTTTTTTGCTTTTGGGGTGTAACGCATTTTCCAGCATCCTGCCTTTCCCTGCCTGCTAAATCAGTTATCACTCTTAGGTTTTATCATGCATAAGTATGTACAGGTTGCTCATCCTGAGTCCCTTTTCCACCTCTTTTGTTCCCGCAACCTTAACTGGGGTCTGGAGAGATGACCAAACACTGGAAGTGCTGAGCAAGGACTGTTATCAGATTACCCTGTGGGGCTAGGCCCATAGCTTCGAGTATCTTATTTGGGGATGTTTTATTTGGGTGCTATTTCCATAACACCACATTTTTGCTGCTAAAGCATCGACAGGTTTTGCTTGAAATTTTTTCCAAAAATTACCGAGTACGCCGGAACATGATCCAGTCTCGGTTGACTCAAGAGTGTGGAGAAGATCTAAGCAAACAGGAGGTGGATAAAGTGCTAAAGGTATGTCCATTTTGTGCATACCCCAAGGTTCTGGGGCTTCAGCCCTAACTGAAGACCACAGGTGCCTTTCTTCTTGCAGTGTCTCTCTCCAGTCAGGCTTTCTGACTCGTTGGCAGCGTGTTGGGAATAGGCACGAGGGCTCCTCCACACAATGTGGTCTAAGGGGTTGTCATCTCATCCTCTGAAGATGTGCCCCAGCACCCTATAATGCTTTTCTGACTGATACCTATTATCTTAAATATTCAAGGCCATATAAGGATGGTTTGTTAACCAGAACAAAGGTGCTTAACAGTAAGCTATATTGTAGTGTTTATAAAGCACATTCATTTCATAGTCTTTTAAAATATCCCTGAGGAAACACTAGGTAGCAGATTTACTGTTTGTTTACTGTTTGTATTCTAAGTTTTGATATACTGTGCATGTTTTTCTATTCCTAGGACTGCTGTGTAAGTTATGGTGGCATGTGGTACCTTAAAGGGACAGTACAGTCTTGACAATAGTAGGAAACCACTGACCCAACAAATCCAAACCCAAGGACGAATGGCAGAGCTGGAAGTAAAGTCTTGACTTGCTTCAGAAGATGCAGAGCAAGAGGAACTAACTGTCCATCTCATGCCTATGGCACTGTGTGGTCCAGTGACAGAGGGTATTGTCAGCCTAAATGAGTGCTCCCAGCAGAGACCAGCCGGACCTTCTTCACAGTACAGTTTGAAATTCCTGATGTATTTTGCTTATTTGGTTTCATAATAAAGAGTATACTGACGTGGGCTGGATGATGAAAATCATGGTTTATATTTTCCTTTTTAATGCCAACAAAGTCATGTTTACAAGATGAACCAAACCTCAAGGTTTATAATATTTAAAATGCCTAGAGGCCAATATTAGATTATCTATCTGCTAAGACTTCTCCCAAACTGAATTGTTTTACTGTTGGGTTTCTGTGGCCACTTTATGTAGCAGTCTCAACTGTTTACATGAACCATAGCAAAAAAAATCCATCTACTAGGTTTGCATTTTTTATGCAAACCAAACCAGGTAAGTATGAAATGATGTATAAGTGAGGTTATCACACTTCGATGTAAAAAATTTATATTTTGCGTATTTTTAAAATAAACGTTAACACTCAACTAGCATCATGGTGCTGCTGTCTTCAAATGGTTACAGGAAGGCAATTCTGAGCTCTTAAAGCATTAAGTGTACTAAAGAGGGGAGGGAGGCCCTAAGCAATTCAGACCAACACAAAATAGGGCTGGAGATGTGGCTGAGTGGTCAAGTACCCCTGAGTTCAATCCCTGGTAACAAAAAAAGGCGGCGGGGCGGGGACAAATTCCCTAAGAGCAGCCCTGTCCAGCAGAAATCTGAGTTGTTAGTAGCCAATGTTTTGCATTGTTTTTCTCCCAAGTCTTCAAAATCCAGCCTTTTACACGCCTAGTTGCTAGTAGTGAACATAATTAGACAGACTGGAGGATTATGGGAGAAATCAGTTGAGCTAGGTTGGGTAAGATGATAATGTTTTTTAAATAAGTAACAATATTGGAAGCAAAAAGATGATCTATGCTGCTGTCTTTCAAGAAACAAATACTAAAAACTTCAGCCACAAATCAGGCACTGGTCAGGAATGTACTTTAACACATTGTGCTCTTGGTTCTGTTAACATACATGAACTTGAAAAGAGTAAACAATTATCAGCACTGATTTGGAGTATGTCTCAGCCATTATCAGTGCTACTGTGTAACAGCTTACCAGGCTGGCACAATGCTCAGTGGGGAACTCAGCCTTAATACTTAAAACACTGAATTCTAATAGGTAAGTTAAGGAATATAGGAAGATAGAAAAACAAATTGAGAATGGGTTTGGGATGTCAGCAAGATGACAAAATAGAACTCTTGAACTCTCCTGTCCCCACCCCAAACAACTGAACTCTCCACATGCACATAAGTGAAGGAAACAGCAAGGAAACTCAGCACAACCAAGATGCACTGAAGATGGTAGGAAGGAGAGTTCTATTACCCACATCACCCCTTCTCCAGGCAGCACAGCTGGGAGGACAGAACCAAGCAGCACACTTTGCCTTGAACCACAAACCAGCACTGAGGAGGGCCCCCATGGGCCCAGGTTCCAGGCTAGTACGCATGGACTGAGCCCCCAGACCCACCCACTGGATCAATCTCAGGCTCCAGACTGGACCCTGTGGGCTCAGGATTCAGGCCTGCCCCAAAGCCAGGCCAACATAGTAGACCAGGGCTCTGGGCTACTCCCAGCATCATCTGGCCTCCACATAGGTTTCTAGGTTTCAGGTCCACTCCCCAGCCTCAGGCACCAAGAAGCACCATTCCAAGTCTATTCAATGACAGCTACCCCTGTGGCCCACCCTCCAGATCTGCCCCTATATCCCTCTATGCCTTAGACCCAAAGTTGAGGCCTATCCCAGTAAATTCCAGCACTGGGCCAGATCCCATGAATGCAGGCTTCAAGACCACCCCTAGAGAGCCTGGTTCCAGCTAGCACCCACACACAGTCTGCAAGCCAGTCCATAAGCCCCCAGGCTCCAAAACCACTCCCTGTAGATCCAGGATCCATGCCTCCCCTAGCACTTGGCTGGCCCTGATAGATGCAGGTCCACCTCTATAGATGCAATCAACTGGTCCATCCCAGTGGATCCAGGTTCCAGGACTAACCTCACAGACCTAGGTGCCAGGCCCATCCACCTACTGACCAACTCTCAACACTGGATCAACCTGCTTGAAAATTCCAGCAACAAGCTTGCCCAGAATTTCTGGACAGGCTGACCTATTGGCTTTCCCAGACAAAGTCAGTCTGAAAAGACGGGAACTAGTTCTCATTTCAAGTGCACAGGCATCAAGAAAAATCAGGCAAACATGACACCACCAAAAGGAACAAAGGCACGCCCCAGGAACTGCAAAGAGATCTATAAACCGCCTGATAACAGATTCAAACTCAGCAAAGTGCAAGAAAATAGAGAAACAATTAAAAAATCAGTGAAACGATAACCAGTATGAGAAATTGTTTAAAAAAATCAAATTTCAGGGACTGGGATTGTAGCTCAGCGGTAGAGCGCTTGCCTTGCATGCGTGAGGCCCTGAGTTCGATCCTCAGCACCACGTACAAAGCAATAAAATAAAGACATTGTGTCCATCAACAACTAAAAAAAAAAAAAAAAAAAATTAAAGAAAATCAAATTTCAGAGTTGAAAACTATAATAAAATGAAAAACGTAACAGAGTGCCCACACTATTCTGCCAGGAAAGCAGAAATGATCAAGGAGAAGAAAATCTGTGAGAACTCAGGTTATTTGAAAATATTCAGCTGGAAAAAAGTTATGTGATTTTAGGGACAGCATCAAGAGCAATAATTGTTATGAGTTCTAGAAAGAGAAGAGAGCCATGGGGGTACAGTAATAGAAAGCTTATTTAAGGAGAGCAGAAAACTTTCCAAATCTGGAAAAAGAAACAAATGCCCAGGTGCAGGAAAAGTCAAAGTTCTCTGATGAGATTCAACCCAAACAAGAATACACTAAGTCAAAAATCCAAAAAAGTTCTAAAAGCAACAAGAGAAAAGATCACATCCAAGGGCATTCCAGTAAGACTAACAATTTCTCTGCAGAAACCTTATGAGGTCGGAGGGAGTACAATAATCAAAGTGCCGTAGGAACTCAAAGCAACTCAATGCCAAGAAAAGAAACCATTTTTTTTTTAATGAGCAAAAGAAAAACCCAAATAATTATTTCTATTCAACAAATGGCTAACAGGTCTATGAAAAGATGCTCATCACGACTAATCATCAGGGAGATGCAAATCAATAAGATACCACCTCACACCTGCTAGAACACTATTATCAGAAAGATGAAAGGTAAGTACTGGCAAACTGCAGAGTAAAGGAACACTTGCACATTGTTGGTGGGAATGTAAATTAGTAAAACCATCATAGAAAACAACATGGAGAGTCCTCAAAGAAAACCAGCGACATATGATCCAGGAATATACTATTAGACATATACCCAAAAGAAAATGAAATCAGTACATCAAAATAGACCTGCACTCCCATGTTAATTGCAGTATTATTCACAATAGCCAAGATATAAACTCACCCTGAGGGCCCATCAAGGGATGAATGGATTTTTAAAAATATGGTGTACACACACACAGGAATAGTATTCAGCCTTAAGAAATAAACCAGGCACTGAAAGGCAAATACTTCATGATCTCAGATGTGGATTTCAAAAAAGCCGGAATCTGCAAAAGCAGAGAGGATTGTTGTTTCCAGGGGTAGGAATGCGGTATTAGGGAGATGTTGGTCAGCGGCTACAAGATTTCAGTTAGACAAGAGGAATACTTTAAGAATTCTGTTGTATAACATGGTAACTTTAGTTTGTAACATTGCATTGTACTCTTTAAAACTGCCAAGAGATTTTAAGTGTTCTCACCACACATGCGAACAGCCACACACAAGGTAGTGCTTATGTTAGCTCAATTTAGCCATTCCATGTTTCCAAATATATTGTACACGATACACAGTTTTGTCAACTAAAAATAAAACCATAAAACTGATTTTAAAGAGTTGAAGACACAAATGGAATAAGATTCCATGATCACCCACTACAAGATACTATTAAAATATCCATACTATGCAAAGCAATTGGATTGAACATGATCTATCAAAATTCTTATGACATTTTTTCATTAACAAAAACTTAAATAACCAAAGCAGTATTGACCAAAACCAATAAGGCAGGATGCATCTTATTTAAAAATATACCATAGAGAAATAATAAAACATGGTACTGGCATAAAATATATCACACATCAGGAGAAAAGATGGTCTCTTTAATAAATGGTATTGGGAAAACTGGATATCTGTGTTACCTTTCTGTTCTTATAACAAACCTGAAATAATCGACTCATAAAGAGTTTTATCTTGGCTCACAGTTTTTGTAGGCTTCAGTCCAGATTGATGGGTCTTGTGGCTGGCTTTAGGTCTGTGGTGAAGCAGCATATCAACAGCAGAAGTATGTCATGGAGCAAAATGAGGTATCTCATGGCTGAGAGATAAAAAGGTGCAAGGGACCGATTATCCCCCTTCAAGACACATCCCCAGTGACCTAAAGTCTTCCATTAGATCCCACCTCTGAGTTTCCACTACCTTCCAATAGCACCATGCTGGGAACCACGCCTTTTAACACACGGGACTTTGGTGGCTGTTCCAGATCTAAACTATAGCAAAGTTACATGCAAAAGAACGAAACTAGACCCTGACATTGGTCTTTGGCTAAAACATCAAAACACAGGGAGCAAAAAAAGAAAAAAAGTAGAACTGCATCAAACTAAAAAGCTCCCTCAGAGAAAAGGAAACAGAATGAAAAGGCAGCCCACAGATTGTAAGAAAGTATTTTCAAACCACACAAGGTAAAAACGTAAAGTGGAACAAAATACAACACCAGTAACCCACAAGCCTGAATAGATGAGATGGGGAAAAATAGGGACTAGATGGTTAAAGAAAAATAAATTTTTAAAACTGATTAGAAAGAGAAAATTGCAACAAAACAATTAACAAATAAAAGGCCTAGACATTATGGTTGAATTACATAAAATCTTTACAACACAAATCCTAGGGTTAAATTTCAGCATGTAAAGAGTCTCCAAAGCCTGAAGTTTAGGTACAAAAACCTCAGATGGTAGAATAATATAAAAACTCTAAGTGATAAATTCCAGGAGCATGCCAAGTAACTTTACCACAACATATATGCAAGGGTGATAACACTGGGAACAACTACTATAACAGAAGGGCAAGTGTATTATCGGGGCATCCATTTAATACAGCTCATGCTATGAGTAGGTCAAATGAGAAGAATCATCATTGTTTCAGATCAAGATGTACATTCCACAGCAAGTAAAGAGGGTCATTCACCATCATCAGGTGGATTTGTACCTGGAATGCAAAAATGTTCAACATACACAAATTAACAAATGTGATATACCCTATTAATAGAATGAAGGACAAAAAACAAACACTCATCTCAATAGAGACAGAAAGAGTATTGGGCAAAACAACATCCTTTTACACTAAAAACTCAACTAGTATAGAAGCGTAACAAGGATACCCATGCTAACCACTGCTGTTCAGGGTAATAGTACTCGGTGTCCCAGCCAGCAAGAGCAATTAAGTGAAGAAAACAAAGGGGTCCAAATTTTGGAAAAAAGTCAAATTGCAGTCTGTTTGCAGGTGATATGCCCTTATAGATGGACAATCCCATAGAAAGCCAAGTGTGGTGGTGCATACCTGTAATCCCAGCTACTCGAGAGGCTGAGGCAAGATCACTTAAGCCTAGGACCTCACAGCCAGTGCAGGCAACATAGCAAGAGCCTTATTTCAAAATAAATAAGAAAAAAGTTTACTGGCACAAGTATGAGAATTGGCATCCTTATCCAGCATTAGTGGAAGAGTACCCCTGAACAGGAAGATGGCAAAAGCAAAATGCTCTTATCTTTTTGCCTTTACTTCTAATAATTTATCTTCTAAACTCACAAATATTTGATATATTTATTATGAACTTATAATTTCTGGTAGTAAAATAATACAAGCAATCTACTCATTGGGGATTATTTAAGTGAATTATGTTTCTACAGACTAGGACACTACATAGCTATCATAAAAAATGTTAATCATCAGAAATATATAGCTCAGTAAAAACAAGATTCAGAAGAATGTTTATACTCTTGTTTAAAAATGTAGTATGATAGTTTTAAAAATGGCATTTAAAATATTTTACCTATTTTTAAAATCTTAATCCAAAAGAAAATCTTAGAATCAATGCTCATCTTAATTTTAAAAATATTATATAGTTTTTGTCCCTGTGATTAAATCATGTTTGGAGAATCACATGAAAATTGAAGGGAGACCTGTATAATAAAGGCACCAGAGGAAAGGAGGGAGGAGGGGAGGGCCAGGGGAAATACTGAGGAAACAAACTTACCAAATTATACTGTTATATTGTGTGCATGTACAAATATGTAATAAATCTCACCATTATGTATAATTAAAGTGCACCAAAAAATATAGAAAAAGTTTTTAACCTGTAAGCAATCCAGTATATATGACTACAGGGAGAAAAGTATGTTTTCTATTTTCCTAGTGTTAATACCTTAATGAAATCAAGTTCATAACATATAGTCTCAGAATACTTACAATTTTTGGCTACTTGATAATGCAAGAATTGGGTAAAGACATGCTTTATTACATCTTTTCTATGATATACCAAAAATTTTGTTTAAATATTTTGCTGTTATAATTTTCAATAAATCATAAAATGTATATACTTATGAAAAAATGTTAACTAGTCAAACGCTATTAATTCAGAATCAAGTCAGACATTTCAGAAACAGTAAAAATTAGAGTATATAAATTTGAAAAATTTTTCAATTGTATAATTTTAATGAACACCGAGCAACATGAGAATTTGTGCTATTAGTTGGGTGTGGTGGCACACGCCTACAATCCCAGTAACTCAGTAGGCTGGGGCAGGAGGATCACAAGTTTGAGGTCAGCCTCAGCAACTTCTTGAGGCCCTAAACAACTTAGTGAGACCCTGTCTTAAAATAAAAAGAGGGCTGGGGTTATGGCTCAGTGGTAGAATGCTCACCTAGCACACGTGAGGCACTGGGTTTGATCCTCAGCAACATATAAAAAAAATAAAAAAGATATTGTGTCCTACAACTAAAAAATATGTATTAAAAAAAAAATAAGGGCTGGGGATGTGGCTTTGTGATAAAGCACCTCTGGGTTCAATCCCCAGGACCCCCACCCCAAACTGGTGCTATTAAAGTTACACAATCCTAAGGATTCCCTGTTTAAATGAAAATAAGGGGGAAAGTCACTATAAAAATCTTCCTAGAGGCATTTATTGGAGGGTAAAAAAAACAAGACAGCTGGTTACAACAGTGAAATGGCATAAACTTAAAAATAACAAGCAGATCATTTTCATAAGTAGCTTTATTTGGCTTTTAGAAAAATATATACAATAATCAGAACCTCAGTTCTCTTAAATAGTTTTAAATTAAAAGTACGCAAATGAGAGTAAGAGTATATTTCCACAGTCAGAACAAACACTGCTTAGTAAAGTAGCAGACGGGAATTTCTGCAGAAATCAAAACCATTTACAGGAATGCTAAGAACTGAGCAGGAGTGGCTCTAGCAGGCAAGCTAGGCAGCCAGACCACATCTAGGAGAGGAAGGGATTTGATCTTTCTCCTTTAGCTTAAATTTGGGAATTAAAGATTTACAGTCACCTATCCTAAAGGCTGTAACTTTGAGTAAAAACATTTGAATGTAGAGGGTGGAAAGCCCTCTAGGACATAAACCAAAGCCATTTGAATTTGGTATTCAGATAGATTTGGATATATTAGGATTACCTGTCAGTCACAGTTCAACTGATAGTGGATATAACAAAACATGAGGGCTTGGATTTGTTAATGTCATTTATTCTGGATTAGACTCCCGCTTTCTCTTGAACATTCTTGCGATATGAATTCACAGTATCCAACAGTGTTTGCAAAAGATATTTCGGTTTGGCAGCCCTGACTTCTACAAAGTTTTGAGAAGTTGAGCAAGGAGGCAGCAGGAATTGCTTAGCTTTGTTCCAACCCTGCCCTTTCCCCACTACCATAGTAACTCCAAGCCAGTTTCTCCAGAACCATGGACATCCCTCAGCTGGCTCAGGTTTTTCCAGGAACTGCAGCCTGATGAGTGTGCCAGCCAGAGGCCAGTTTATCATGGGATTTCCTACAACACTTAAAAGGAACTGGATTGTAGAATTTACCTCTGTAGCTACCTCCTTTCCTTGATGTCTACATTTGCTACATAAGCAAAGCAATGAGGCAAATATCATGAGCAACATCAGGCTTTGGAGTCTGAATGGGAGAGGGTGGTAAGACACAGGTGAGTTAGTAGAGCTGGAGACTCATTTAGGAATAAGGAGTGAGAGAGCGGTATTTTGTTCTCTGTGCATCTATTTCCTGCTTGCTTTTCTCGATGCAGTTAAAGATCTCCTTAAACAGTGCTTTGTATTCCGGTGGTGTCGTGGTACTGGGAGAACTGATGGGCTCTGGAGTGACAGAGGCAGGTTCCCAGCTGCTGGCACCAGATTCAGACCGGGTGTTCACGCCCATCAGGTCCTTGACCAAAGCCCTGGAGGTCTGCACAGCCTTGTGTGACAGGGAGTCCTGCTCCTGCTGGCACTTCTTCAGCAGGTCTTCGTACTTCACCTTCAGAGCACTGTACTGCGTGTCCACTTCATGCAGAAGGGAGATGCCTCTCTGCTTCACAGCCTTGGCCCTCCTGATGCAGGTCTCCTCGTGGCCCTTCACGATGTCACCCCCTGCCAAGCTGCTGAGGATCGTCTCACTACTGCTGCGCTTAAGAGGCTTTCTATGTGCCTCTGGCACAGTCAGGAACAACTCCTCCAGTAGGCTCTGGCTGGGTTCTTTGAAAGAAACAAACAGAGAGTCTGGCACCAGCTTCTCAACCCCATTCACAAAAGGATGCTCAGCCTGTAGCATCTGCCGCATCTCTGCCACCTCAGCCTCCAACTCCAGTGCCCGCGCCCGGTAGGCGTCCGTGGCCCCCAGCTGCTGTTCCAATTCACTGTTTTCCTTCAGCACAAGCCCGTACTCCTCCTCCATGGTCATCCGCTTCTGCCGCTCTAGGCTCAGCTGGGCCTGCAACATTGTCACTGTCTTTTTCAAGTGCTCGTTTTCTTCCTCATCAGGGCTTTGCTGACTTTGCAAGGAAGTGATCTTCTCAGCAAACACATGGTCATACACAAAGTGTCTAGGGGAGAAATGTTGAAAGAATACAGCACACAGGTCAACCAAGAATGCAAAGGAAGAGAACATGGGTGTTTTTGAACTAAATCTTTAAAAAAAACTTTTAGACCCTCATTTTATTTATTTATTTGTTTGTTTGTTTATTTACTTATATGTGGTGCCGAGAATCAAATCCAGTGCCTCACATATGCTAGGCAAGTGCTCTACCACTGAGCCACAACCCCAGCCCTGGAACTAAATCTTCAGTGGAGCCATGACAATGACTGATTTTCACTTTATTCCACATTAGAGCAGAGGCTAAAGTGAAATTGTAAGGCTGGTAAATAAACACATGAAAGCAATTTTTGTGACTCTCTTTTTTTTAAAGCACCAGGGATTGAATGCAGGGACATTTAACCACTAAGCCACATACCAAACCCTTTTTGTATTTTATTTAGAGACAGGGTCTCACTGAGTTGCTGAGGCTGGCTTTGAACTCATGAACCTCCTGCTTCAGCCTCTCAAGCCACTGGGATTACAGGCAAGTGCCACCATGCCCAGCTGTTCTTCAAGTACTATAGAACACCTAAAGGCCAGCAGCATGATAGCTGCCTTCCTAGGAAATACAACAGCCCAGGAGTTCATACCCTTGGCTGTAGATCAAATCACCTAGGCAGCTGACATCTGCCTCCCACCCTATCTATTCTGACCTTGCTGGTTTGCTACCTGGACCTGGAGGGGTTTTAAAAGCTCTCCAGCAATTCCTAACATTCAGGCAAGGCTGGGAGCCACTGCGTTATGGCTTTTAACCAGCTTTTTAACCTGGAAATGTACCTATAGCTGGATATTCTAGTTTAGGTCTGAGGGAATGTGTTGGTTATTTTCACTTCGAAAAACTGCACAAGTGATCTGGTGGACAGTCAACAGGGAGAACCACCAAATGGACAAGTCTCTCTCCAGTTCAGTCCTGGGCAACTTGAAAACTGTGTGCTTACTGCAGGACTGTCTCTCCACCACGATGAATGCTCACAAAGGCAGGAACTGCGCCTCTGGCCACCATTCCTCATGTTTGACAAAACACCTGCTGCACAGCAGGTGTTCAATAAGAGTTCTTAAAGATTTAAACTCATAACTCTAGATTATAGAAGGCATTTCTTCAGGCGCACACACACCAAAAAAAAAAAAAAAAAAAAAGTTCTCCTGGATTTTCGTTTTGCTGAAATTCCCATGTTTTTCCTTTGCTCTAAGGCAAATCTGTACTCTATCAGAAGTATTTCTAATATTACACAAAGATTTAACACATTAAAAGCAATGAAATGAATGCTCTTGAGACTTTCCAAAACGAGTTTTTAAATTACTAGTACCCAAGAACTCAAATTTGTATGTTTAAGTGGTTTTGTTCAAACCACTGGTAGTTTAATAGCCAAGTGCCATTTCCCCAAAATGGTACTTTTAAACTACTGGAATCCAGGATGTATCAATGACATAGATGTTCCAACTTATAAATCCACAGAAAAGCAGGTTCTTACTGGCGGAGGTCATATAGTTCCTTCAGACAGGAGAAGCTGGGTGCCGATTTCTCCTGCTCACATTTCCCCTGTCCCCTCCTCCCTTGTCCAGATGACTTTAACTCCTCCACTTGGCTCTGGAGGTGATCGATGTTGGTTTGTAGACATTCAATTGTTTCAGTCAGACTGCAAGGAACACACATAAGCCAATCACTCCTTGTCATATTATATTAGGGACAAAAGCAGTGGAGAGATTAGTTGCAAGCCACTCAAACTGGGCTTTCTAATTGGAAAGGACTTACAGTTAATCTTCATTCTCCCAAAAGAATTACTATTAAACTTTACCCACATTGACCCAAACCCTCTACAGCCATGACTATTCCAAATTAGACTAAATGACTCCCCCAGTTTCCTCTGTAGATTCTAGGAAGTTTACCTCAGGATTTTTTGCTGGGAGGCCTTGCTGTCAGCAACTAGCCTTTGGTTTGTCTCTTCTAGTTCCCTCGCTGTGACATCTAACTGTTCATAAACTTTTGCATGCTGTTCGTTCATTTGCCGTAGAAGCTCCACCTGCTTGGTCAGATACTGTAAGAGAAGATGATTACAACCAGCTGACACAAGCAGATAAGACACTGGCTGGGTTTCAACACCCATTCTCTGGTTCTCCAAAACCAACTAGCGTGGGGTAAGAACTGGCGCAGATCTTCATCTCTGGGCTCAGCACCCTCCTGGCACATCCACATGTTCTCCAACCCAATAGCTCCTGTAGCCTTCTTTCAGTTTTATAAAAAAGCTTCATGTCACAAGCATGACCAACTCAATCACTGGCCACTGCTGACTGACTCAATCTCCAGTCCCTCTCCTCTCCCCAGAGGCTGAGGAGTGGGGCTGGTCATTCTAACCCCCCAATCACGTGGTTGGTTTCTCTGGTCAATGCCTATCCTACTACTCCAGAAATTCCAAAAGGAGCTCTATATCAGGAACCAGGGACAAAGACCAAGCGTATAATTTGCATTACATCATGATATTTTAGATCCTACAGTTCTTAGGGGCTAGCTCAGCGGTACAGTGCTTGTTTGGTGAGTGTAATAAGGTCCTGGGTTCCAAACACCAGCACTACAAAAACATAAAAAACAAAAAACCTACCTGACTTAATAAGAAACAAGTGGAGTATCCGTCATATGCTGAGCTCCCTCAGTGCTTACCAGTACTCCTATGTATCATGAGGCTGGTCTAATTGTACAAAGCACATAACATGCACAAAATTAATATTCAAAAGGCAAATATAAAGTGAGATATGATAATCCCTTAGGAGAAAAAGCTTAGAAAGCATGATCAAAGTTCAAACAAAAATACCATGTTTAACAGAAAAAAGTAAGCCTCAAGTGGAGGATTTTAGATGAATTTCACTTGAAAAAAAAATCAATTTTTTCCCTGAGTGAGGCATTCTGGGCAAAAAGCAATGAAAAATACATTAATTTAACCATAAAGATATTTTAGTTTAATATGCTTCAATGACCACCATTATTTTTAATTCTGTTAAGTGTTCTCACTGTCATCCTTCTTGTGAGGAACTGACCAGATTATTTTGGTCCTACTAAGACGTCTTTGTAAATGGCCAAGTTATGATAAAGGGAATCAATCTTCTTGAGGCATTTTATACAACTCTTCGAGTACCTACAGGGCCAACAGACTTCTTTCAAAGAACAGGGCTAAATGATAGTCAATGGACTCTTATAGTGTTGGAAAAAGCATCTATGGTCTTTTCTCAAATCTAATTACATAACTCAGCAATGTGTCGAGTTACCACGAAGCTTTTCTTTAACTTCGGCTTTTAAGTGTTTTGGAAAATTCTTTTGCGTTTTAGAAAAACAACATGCCTTACACTTCTGCAATATCCTTGTGAGGCTGGACAGAAGCCTGTAATTAAGCATGACTACTTCTGCATCAAAAAGTACAAAGACTATTAAGCAGCCTTCGATCAGTTCAGATCAAGATCTGCTGCCAAATGAACTTGCTGCAAACTTTTTTTTTTTTTTTTAATATTTTTTAGTTGTTGATGGACACAATGTCTTTATTTTATTGCTTTGTATGTGGTGCTGAGGATCGAACCCAGAGCCTCACGCATGTGAGGCAAGCGCTCTACCGCTGAGCTACAATCCCAGCCCAACTTGCTGCAAACTTAAGGGAAAAATTTTGGTTCATAGATCTTTTGGATTCAGAACTGATAATGAAGGTTTGTGAATCCGTTAGTACCTACCATGTAGATTGACAGGATTAAATGAGGTAGGTGCCACACAGCATGGTACCTATGAAAATCTGTGTTTGTTTTTTTTTTTTTTTTTTAATATTTATTGATTGTTTTAGTTGTAGGTGGACAGAATATCTTTATTTTATTTTTATGTGGTGCTGAGGATCGAACCCAGTGTCTCACGCGTGCTAGGCGAGCACGCTACCACTGCGCCATAACCCCAGCCCCTGTGTTTGTTCTTTATTGTCTCAACCCCTACCAGTTTCTCTTGATCCCTTGGAAATCAACCTCAAATTCTCACAAGCTTTTTCAGAACTGTAAGACTGGGTCCTTAATCCTATTCTCTGGTTAGCAACATCACTGGAGGTTCCTGTCATTGACAGGAATGTGTGCAATCCTTCAGGATAATTGGAGTGGGAAAAAGGTTTAGAATCACAGGAATATATATGTTCACAGGTATATTTTATATATGTATATATCACATGTATAATATAGCTATAGAAATTCTGTAAACTACTTTTTATTAAGTATAAAGCCCCAAGGATTCTTTAATTGGATTCACACAATCTTTAAAAAGGTTAATGTATAACCAGACAGTAATTTATTACAACAGGAGCTGTTCCTGCCCAATGATTGGAACAGGCACATCTTCTGTGTAGAACACATGTCCCCCATAAATGGCATGTGAAAGCCAACTCATGAACCTAAATCTCTTAGTGGGCAGAGGATCGGTGTGTCTGATTGGAGGCATTGGTACAGTAACTAAGAGCCAGGTTTGAGTCAGATCCGGACTTGAAGCCCAGCTTTGCCATTTTTAACTGGGTGACTTGATTTTTCTGAGGTTTCCTTGTTACTACCTCAAAGGCTGTAAGATTAACATGTATGTGGAAAGACCAGAATGTGTCACATGACAATATGCCTCTTTGGTGTAAGGACTAGAGGCAATTAAGAAGCAGAGAAGGAGGAGCTGGGCGCGGTGTCGCACACCTGTAATCCCAGCACTTTGGGGGCCTGAGATAGGAGAATCACAAGTTCAAAGCCACCCTCAGCAACGATGAGGAGCTAAGCAACTCAGTGAGACCCTGTCTCTAAATAAAACATAAAATAGGGCTGGGGGTGAGGCTCAGTGGTCGAATACCCGAGTTCAATCCCTGGTACCCCCCGCCCTCCCCCCCAAAAGAAACAGAATAGGAAAGTTCTCTCCCTTTCCTGTATTTGCCTAAAAACAGGACATAGGTTTATACAAAGGGTATCCTTCCTCTCCCTCTCTACCAGGCAGAACAAAGGTTAACCACTGAAGACAATTTTAGACTCTCATGGGCCAGATCAGCACCAGAGGAGTCTACATTAACAAGCTCTGTTAGCCTTTGTCCACCATTTATTTGCCTTCCCATAGCTGCTGCCCTTAGAGACTCAAAAGTCTTTTTTGTCTTGTCACTTCTCTAAAAATTTACAGTTATCTGTTAAAATGCTAAAAAAGATGGAATTCAAAGCCATCTCTTGGAGAATTACTCTTTGGGGTATCTCCCATGTATATATACATAAAATGCATGTTAGTAACTTTGTTGTTTTTCTTTTGTTAATCCGTCTTTTGTTGCAGGGGTCTGTTCTAACAAAGAACTCATAGGGGTCCAGGAAAAATTATTTTTCCTCCTCCAAATATACTAATATATGATTTACATAAAGGTTAATATTTGTAGAGTTCAGCATGGTCTCTGGCATATGATAACATTGTTCAACATAAGGCAACTAGCTACTGTCATCTTTCTTTCAAGTTTTCACACTTTACAAGATTCACCAGGAAGACTTAATTAAGTATGGAGACCTGGTGATGGGGATCAAACCCAGGACCTCACATATGCTTGGCAAGCACTCTACCACTAAGCTACATCCTTGGCCCAAAACTTTGACTCTTAACTTTAATACTTACCATTTTCCTTCTTAGGATTTAGCTTGCCTGTAGTTATTCACATGAAGAGTAAGATATATTTTAACTATATGATTACAGTATTTTTTTTTTTTTTTTTTTGGTGCTGGAGATTGAACTCAGGGGTACTCGACCAACTGAGCCATATCCCCAGCCCTATTTTGTGTTTTATGTAGAGACAGGGTCTCACTGAGTTGCTTAGCGCCTCGCCATTGCTGAGGCTGGCTTTGAACTCGCGATTCTCCTGTCTCAGGCTCCCTAAAGTGCTGGGATTATAGGCTTGCGCCACCATGCCCAGCTATGATTATGGTATTCTTTAAAAAAATTTTTGATAATGTTCTTAAAATTATTAATTCCCTGAAATTACTAGTTGCTTTAACTTTGAGTGCACCTTAACTTTTCTAGTTTTAAAATATAATGGCTAATCTTACCCATTATATTTTAAAACTTTTTATTATAGTTCCAAACACACATAAATGCAGAATTAATAAACTCCCATGTACCTATAATCCAGTTTCAACAATTATCAATAGTCTTATACAGTCTTATAACAGCTCTACTCTTCTCAACCTTGATCATTTTATTTTTAAAATATTTTTGTTAGTTGTTGATGTATCTTTATTTTATTCATTTTTTATTCATATGTGGTGCTGAGAATCGAACCCAGTGCCTCACGCATGCTAGGCAAGTGCTCTACAGCACTTGGGAGCTACAGCCCCCAGTCCAACCTTGATCATTTTAAAGTAAATCCAGGGCTGGGGTTGTGGTTCAGTGATAGAGCACTGGCCTAGCATGTGTGAGGCACTGGGTTCAATTCTCAGCACCACATATAAATAAATGAATACAATAAAGGGCCTTCAACAACAAAAACAAAAAAAAGTAAATCCAAGGCAGTATATATTTCCAAGAGAGAATACCTTTTTTTTTTTTTCTTTTTTTGGTACCGAGGATTGAACTCAGGGGTACTCGACCACCGAGCCACATCCCCAACCCTATTTTGTGTTTTATGTAGAGCCAGGGTCTCACTGAGTTGCTTAGCGCCTCGCCATTGCTGAGGCTGGCTTTGAACTTGAGATTCTCCTGTCTCAGCCTGGGATTACAGGCATGTGCCACTGAGTCCGGCTAGAGAATACTTTTGATTTTAGCATAACCACAATTCCTAAGGAGGGAAAACCAATTACTTAATGTCTATCATATTACATTAACATTTTCTTAAGCAGTTTTTCCAGCTTCATTTGCTCAAATTAGCCATTGATTCTCTTTTCACACGTAGGGTGCTTTTACCTTAAACTTCCACAACTGTGCCACAGTAAGGCAAGCTCTTCCCTCCTTAAGGGCCTTTACCCTAATTTCCCTTCTCCCAAGGGACATGCTTCTCCTGTCTGGCTCCTTCTCAGCCAGCAGCAGTATTCTGGGTCCACAAATAAAAGAGGGTCTTGTGAACACAGATGGAGAAGACGAGATACTTTGCTAATTCCTAATTAAAATGGAGCATTTCCTGCAATTATGAATGGAGGCAACAAACCATTAATAGGACCGAGGTATTTGTAGCTTCAACTACCAACAGAAATCACAGATATTTTCATATCACACTGTAGTGATGGTAGAAATCTTAATGGCTTAAGATAGTTAAGAGGACCAAGGACGCACGCGTGCGCGCGCGCGCACACACACACACACACACACAAGGTTGAGAACTTCTGTTATTCTTAAGGCCTCATTTCAAACATAAGCTCTTTAGAAGCCTTTTTGGCTGCCTTGCCTAAAGCAGAACCCCTCATGATTCCCACAAAATAACACAATAACAATTAGATAACTGTTTACTCACTAATGTCACTCTCTAAGAAGGAAAGCTTCTTGTATATCTGTCTAGGCCATTCCTTAGAGTTGGGACTAAGAAATGTTATCTAAATGGCAATTTCTAGACCTCTATTGAAAACCTCTCAAATCTCTCTTGACATTTTACAGTCTTAATTGAAAGATATTGAGATGGGCTTTGGTTTTAGCCCTCTTGGGAAAGGAGCCTATTAGCCACTAATTGTCTCCTTCTTCCCCATTTCCAGATTATTTCTCTGCTTATTCCCAAGGCAGCAATACCCACAGTAGACATTTACAATTCCTACCACCCACTACATGGGTCCCAAGTAGCGGTCTCATCTTACAAAGCCAATATGCAAATAAGCACAAAGAGGCTATTTTAAAAAACCCACAAAACTATAGAAAGTGCCCCTATTCGATATATAAAAGTGTGATAAAAACACAATGACAGCATTAAGAACTTATGATATTTTTAGTCTCAGAGGACTTGGCTTTGAGGATAATCTAAAGAATGGCAAGGAGCTTGTCTACATACAGTAGTTTAATCTTATTATGTTAAATCGAACTTAATCAGAAAAGCCCTTCACTTCTCCAAGACTCAGTTATATATTACCTACAATGAGTCTAATTTGGTCAGCAACTTAAAAATCATTCGATCTCTAAAGAAGTCCTGATGTAAGGCAACCTCAAACTCTCAATTGGAGGGAGTCGGCTGCTGTGCTTTCAGGTCTGGTCTCTAAATTAGTATTCATCCTTTTTCTTCTTTTTCTGAATCTGGAAGGAAATGAATTCTCTTATTTCCTACCATTCCTTTCAAGGTACAGACATGCTTCTGATGATTTGATTTTCTTAATTCAGAATCTCTGACACAGTCTCAAATGTATTTGATTTCCATATTAAATAATAAAAGAGAAGACATTTTGAGCAAAACAGTGGAGAAAGGAAGACACAGGGTGGCAGAAATGCAGGCAAATGTCAATTTAAGGCCAGAATATTTAAAGTTTAAGTGCCTTGGGTTTATCTCACTGCCTAGGACTTTGCACAGAAAGTCACCCCAACTGTGAGTACAAGGTTCTTGTCCTGCACAAAGGCTATTAAAGCAAGCCACCTTTATGACTCAGAGTAAGCCAATGGAAAAGAAAGGCCAACAGGATTATTTAATACCTCTTTGCAATTGCAGGACCATAACCTGGAATACTGGGGCAGACACAAACAAGCCAAACTGAAAACACACGTGATGGAATGGAATGGAAATTTGGCTTCCCAGCAGGGTTGGGATTATCCTTAAATGAAGGATTATAGCCCAAATCCTCTGAATTTAGTATCAAAAATGATTTTCTATAATAGTAAAAAAATATTTCCTATTACCTTTGAAAAACCTCTTTCCTCTGATTAATATATTTTCCCTGTAGGAAATGGGGTGGGGGGGCCCGGCAGCGGCACATGACTATGAAAATGAAAGTCACCTATAATTTTATTAAGAGCTTGGCTTATTTTAAAGATCTCTCCAGTAATTCTAAAGGATTTATTTCTTCAGAATGATTCTTTCATTATAAAAATTTGTAATACATGGGTATAAATAAAACTATGCACAATTTGCACCGTCCAAAATATATCACTTGCGTAATCTCATCCCTTTAAAACAACTCCATATCAATATGGTGTAAACATTATCATCACATTCCACAATGGAGCAAACAGATCTGAGAGGCAATTTACATGGCTAATTTTTCTAGCTATTTGCAAATAAAATTCAGGGCAAACACCTGAATCTCCTAACATGTAGGCCAGAGCTCCTTCTACCTCCTTCAAAAATCTCCAGACATCTCTGCACTTAGTGAGGCTGAGACAGGAGAATCCCGAGTTCAAATCCAGCCTCAGCAACGGCGAGGTGCTAAGCAAGCTACTCAGTGAGACCCTGTCTCTACATAAAACACAAAACAGGGCTGGGGGTGTGGCTCAGTGGTCGAGTGCCCCTGAGTTCAATTTCTGGTACCAAAAAACAAACAAACAAACAAACAAAAACATTGCTCTGGACTCTTAAAAAAATAAAAGTTAGCCCTGAATAAAAGTGACAGGCTACAGGCTTCTCTGAAGCCAGCGGAACCGTTTCTTTCAACAGCTTAATCCTTTTTAGCATTCCAAGCAACACCTATCAAAAACACTGGTCATTTTTAATGAGGATTCTTTGAAAGTCACAGATAGTTTCTGAATGAATACTTGTGGCAGTATTATGAAACAGCCTTTGGCGGCTTCCCAGTCATCTACTGTCATAATAAGTCAAGAATTTGGGATTTCATTATTTATTTTTTTATGTACCAGGGATTGAACCCAAGGTGGCTTAACCACTGAGCCACATTCCCCAGAGTTTTTAAATATTTTATTTAGAGAAAGGGTCTTACTAAGTTGCTGAGGCTGGTTTTGAACTTGAAATCCTTCTGCCTCAGCCTCCTGAGCTGCTGGGATTACAGGTGTGTGCCACTGCATCCAGCTGAATTTGGGATTTTATGTAGTATTTTCAACAGTTATGCACCGACTACTCTTTATCCACTCTGACTAGTTTGTTTATGGACCATTTGTTTGAACTGTCTCAATTTAAATTCTTCTGGGTGGTAGGATATATGAGCAGACTTTTTGGTTTTCAACTAGATTATTACTCTAAATTCAAAAAATAATCATGTATTATTCTTCTATAATGAGGGGAAAATGCCAATAAGCATTCTAAAAACATTAGTTTAGGGCTGGGAATGTAGCTCAGTGGTAGAATGTGTGATTACTGTATCAGGCCCTGGATTCAATCTGCAGCACCAAATAAGTAAAATGAAAGGTTAGTTTAACACTTGTACAAGTGATTCCAGTTCTGTGAAGTTCAAAAACAGGCTAAACTAATTAAAATGCTGCTGGTGGGGTGGTGCCTGGACAGGCTGATAATGCTCTCCTCATGTGGGTGTTGGCCACATGGCTGTTTACTTATGAAAATTTATCAAACTATACTTACACTTAGGATTTGTGCTCTTTTTCTTTTTGGTACTGAGGATTGAACTCAAGGGTACTTGACCACTGAACCACATCCCCAGCCCTATTTTGTGTTTTCCACTGAACCACATCCCCAGCCCTATTTTGTGTTTTATGTAGAGACAGGGTCTCATCGAGTTTGTTTAGCGCCTCGCCATTGCTGAGGCTGGCTTTGAACTCGATTCTCCTGTCTCAGCCTCCCAAAGTGCTGAGATTACAGGCATGTGCCACCATGCCCAACTTGTGCTCTTTTTCTGTCTGTATATATTTTTTTAAATATTTATTTAGTTGTAGGTGCACAGAATATCTTTATTTTTTTAAAAAATATTGGTTTTTTTAGTTGTAGATGGACACAATATCTTTTATTTTTTTATTTTTATGTGGTGCTGAGGATTGAACTCAGTGCCTCACGCACGTGAGTTCTACCACTGAGCACAATCCCAGCCCCTATTTTTTTTATTTTATGTGGTGCTGAGGATTGAACCCAGTGCCTCATGCGTGCTAGCTGAGCACGCTACCACTGCGCCATAACCCCAGCCCCACTGTCTGTATATTTTATTAAAAAGTTTTAAGCAGGGCTGGGATTGTGGCTCAGTGGTAGAGCGCCTGCCTTGCATGCGTGAGGCACTGGGTTCGATCCTCAGCACCACATAAAAATAAATAAAAAAAATAAAATGTGTCCATCTACAACTAAAAAAATATTAAAAAAAAAAAAAAAGTTTTAAGCAAAGAGGAAAAAATTGACAAAGTTTAAATTAGGGAAAAGCCCTTATAAAATATTTAAGGAGGGCCGGGCGCGGTGGCTCAAGCCTGTAATCCCAGCACTTAGGGAGGCTGAGACAGGAGAATTGCAAGTTCAAAGCCAGCCTCAGCAATGGTGAGGCGCTAAGCAACTCAGTGAGACCCTGTCTCTACATATAACACAAAATAGGGCTGGGGAGGTGGCTCAGTGGTCAAGTGCCCCTGAGTTCAAATCCCTGGTACCAAAAAAAAAAAAAAAAATATTTAAGGAGGGTTCCTGAAGGTTGCAATGATAAGAGGTACATAATATAATGAAGGGGTCATCTTTAAGTAGGGAATCAGGCTCTCTGGCTGACTGGTTACTTTTACATCCTTTGTTTTAGGTTACTAGAGAGAGCCCTTTGTAATCTGTGTAAGTCTTACTGGGCTCAAAATTGAATAAACAGGCAGTAAGGACAGTCTATGGCAGTCCCCTGCTGACAAGTGGGGTTGGTCTGTACATCTCATTTCCCTGTTTTGTCCCATCCCTATTTATTTTTATGAAGTGATTTGTAGAAAGAAAGGAAAAAAGAAAGAAGGAAAAGCAGAAAAGAAAAAAGAAAAGAAAGCCAGCTAGCCATCAGTGAAGAACTCTTCAGACAGTGACTTCTTAGCCCAAACCAGTTTTGGATAAAGAACACTGAATACTTCAATATGTGGATCTACAAACCAGTGGACCGCATCCTGTTTTAGAAACAAAAGTCTCATCAAAGTGTTTCTGGTAGTACTCTGGACTAAATTTGTTTGAATAGTTTTATAAAATATGTATTTAATTATACATTTATCACTAAAATCTGAACTGCATACTTCATTTCCATTATGCTTTGAAACATTTTAAGAATGACATTAGATGGTTGATTTCAAGAATCAACCATCTTGAAATGGTTCAAGATGAACAATTTGTGAACAATCTGTCTTAACTGCCTAATCTTCAATACCACAGGAAAGGTAGAAAGACAACTTAGTCCATTTTGTCCAATGGCCTCAGATGTCACCTATAAAAACTTACATATAAGCCAGGTGCAGGGGCACATGCCTGTAATCCCAGTACTCTGGGAGGCTGAGAAGGAGAATCACAAGTTCAAAGCCAGTCTCAGCAATGGCAAGGCGCTAAGCAAGTCAGTGAGACCCTGTCTCTAAATAAAACACAAAATCGAGCTGGGAGTATGGTTCAGTGGTCGAGTACCCCTGAGTTCAATCCCCAGTACCAGAAAAACCAAAACAAACAAAAAAACCTTACATATAATATATAATGCATAATAGTTATATATTATATATAATATTAATATATGTAAACTTTAGGTTATGATTTCCAATCTATTTTAATGCACCTGTCAATTTCACTGAAATATTCACAGAACTGAAAGCTTGGAACTTACTGAGTTAAATCACAAAGCAACTATGTAATATAACCAACAAGCATCATTCTCCCAGTTACACAAATATTTGGACTTCTTTCATTTATCCTTAGGAGATATGTTAAAATCAGTATCAGCTTCAGAATTTTACAGAAATGTTTATAGGAGACATTAACACAATGTATTGAGACTATGTTTCTACCCAGGTACAAATAAATGTATCTCACAGTGAATGACAGTCTACACTACTCTAGGAAATCTTTCAAAGGAGTTGAAAAACAATGTCTACAAAATAGAACAGGAAAAGAGTTCCTTGACCATATGTAACACTTGGCTAGTTTAACGGTTTTAAAATACCTGGTTTTCCTGCATTTTTAGGTTTCTGACTAACTCTACAGGTTGTTGAATTCAATTTAGGGTAGAGCATGTTCTATGTTCTTGATGTAGGGTGTGCTAAAAATGATGCCTGGTGAATTTGAAATCTTTACAAATTATCCTTCCCTAGAATTATAATTGGAGCCAGAAAGTACTAATCATAATGAACTGTCACTATTATGGGGTCTTTTAAATTTTTCTACCCATAGACACCAGAATCCTGGGTCTACTGTACCAACCTGAGGGAAATGAGTTATAGCTGAATTTAAGTGTGAAGCTTTTTGGGGGGGTGGAAGTTTGAGGTATGGAGAAAGTTGTTCTGATGGGGCAATCACTGGGTTAATAGCAACATTCTTTTCTTTTCTTTTTTTTTTTTTAATTTTTTCTTAGTTGTAGATGGACACAATGTCTTTATTTTATTGCTTTGTATGTGGTGCTGAGAATCCAACCCAGGGCCTCACGCATGCGAGGCAAGCGCTCTACCGCTGAGCTACAATCCCAGCCCCGCAACATTATTTTCTTTACAGTCAAGTGGCCTACATATAACTAGGCTTCTTTAATGGGAACATTTATAAGGTCACAGTACCTTCCATTTCAAAGACTTACTCTAGCATCTTTCATCTTAAAAGTTAGACAAAATAATATTTTAACGGAATCCACCAAAAATGTAAATCAATCAAGACACAGCAAGGAGAAACAAGTATGTACTTTATGATTAACTGTCTGAATGGCACAAGGAGTTTAAATACATTATGAAATCAGGTACTATGATTTTTTGAACTTTTTAACTAAATCCAAATTTGGAGTGGTGTTTGGAGGAAGTGAGATGCCACCAAGGAGTGAGTATATAGGGAATTTCAACAGTATGGATAGTTTTCTCTCTCAAGCTTGATGGTGGTGGCTACCTAATTTCATTTTGTTTTATATACTAGTAAATTTTGGGCTCACTTTACCAAGTGTGCAGCAAGATGAAAATCACAGACTCACGTATTAGGAAAACTTAAAGTAGAAACCAAGTCTCCACCTTTCTGATGGTTCTTATTCTCAAAACAACAACAACAACAACAAAAATCTGCTTTAGAATTCTGCTTTTAACTGCAAGCATTAGTGCATTAGTATGTGATTGCCACATGTCAAAGTGCAACTCTCCCACTAAGGACATTACCTCAATTTCCTGTAACTGCTCCTGATTGGTTGTGTACATCTGCTGAAGAGAATCCTCCAACTCTGTGTTCCGATCCAGTAATGTCTTCCCAAGCTCAGCAGCAAGTTGGAGATCTAGGACAAAAAATACATCAAAGAAATATAAATAAACTCATTTTATTCAACATTTTATATAAACCAGTCCTTAAAATAAGAATGAACCAAGTCCCAACACATACAAGTCAGATCCCAGTGCAACATAGAATGGCCCAAAGAAATCTGAGTTCTATTTAAAATTCCTTGAACTGGGACCTTTAATCAGTGAAGTACTATTACATACCTGAATTACTTATACTTAGATGATGTGAAAAATAACAATCTACTTTATGGAGATGTAGTTATTAGTTCGGGGATGATACTCAGCATCATGACTTAAAATTATAATTATTTGCAAGTGAAATGGACTTACTCAAATTCTGACAGTCTACTCTTTTGGATGGACCCTTGAGTCAAAGTATAGATAGATCTTTCAATGATTTCTAAAGTTCCAATGAATCTGACTCCTAGGAGGCCTAAAAATTAAGGAAAAAAGAAAAATACAGGTCTCTCTCTACACTTCTTTCATGTCCTTCTCCAAGATGAGCAAACCAGCTAAGTAAAGCAGCAAGATGTTATTTGATTCACACTTCCATTTAGCATAGAACCATGTACTACTTTAAACCTAATTTTTCAACTCTATTTTTTCTTGGGCATATATGTACAGGATTTGTTTATATTATATATAAGCCCAGGAATTAAAACTTAGCAATACCAAAAAAAAAAAAAAAAAAAAAAAGACACTAATTGTAACATAGGTAACTGAAATACTAACCGGCATAGTAAATTTTATGGCCAGCCTCCTTTAATATAGTGGGAAATGCACTGAACTCTGAGTAGGAAGGTCTGAGGTCCAATTCTGACTACAACTTACCAGAACACTTCAAGACGGTGACTTTATCAGTCCCTACACATAATTTTCTTAGTTATTAGAGCAATAACTTTTCTGTCAAGATAAGATTGTGAAAATCAAATGAATTCTCAAGGAGGTACTTTACAAACTATACTATAATACACAGGCAAAATATTACTAATTAGTATCCAATGATTCATAAATCAATGTTTTTGTTAAAACTCTGGCTATAGAATAGCGCATAAAATGGATGAAGTTCCTGCTTTTGTTGACATTTCCAGATTAATAAAGAAGCCAGAGCTGGGCGCGGTGGCGCAAGCCTATAATACCAGCACTTAGGGAGGCTGAGACAGGAGAATCATGAGTTCAAAGTCAGTCTCAGCAATGGCGAGGCGCTAAGCAACTCAGTGAGACCCTGTCTCTACATAAAACACAAAATAGGGCTGGGGATATGGCTCAGTTGGTCGAGTACCCCTCAGTTCAATCTCCAGTACCAAAACCATAAATAAATAAATAAATAATAGGAGAAGCCAGATGGCAAATAATGACTAAATTTACAAACTGTGATAAATACCATTCATACATACATGCTGACATTCAATAACATCAGACAACACACTCTAGGCACTAAGGGTATTAGGAACGCAGATAAAAAATTCCCTGCCCTCATGGAGCTTATATCTTTATAGTATTTGTCCTAATAGGAAAAAATGGCATAAAATATATAATAAACAGAACAAGTGCTAAGGAGAACATATAAAGTGAGGAAGGGTCACAGGAGATGAGTGTAAAGTTGAAGTTTTAAATATGACAAGGGTGACATTCCAATCAAGATATGAAGGAACTGAATAAGTGATCTACGTAGATCTATCTAGGTGAACAACATTCCAGGGCAGAGGCAAACAAATGCAAAGACCCTGGGGAGAAGCCTGATTGCAACTATTAAGCCAAGGAGGCTGAACAGAATGTGGGCAGGAACTGGGAAGTCAGATCAGAGAGGCCCCGAGGTCGCTAACTTGCACAGGACCTTACTAGGGAAGTATTACTATTGGCTATTACTTCAAATGTGATGGAACCCAGCCGAGGTTTGACAAGATCACTCCAGTTGCCATGCAAACAAAAGGGGCAAAGGCAAGATATTAACTTGCCTGGAGCTGTGTGTGCTTTTCACTAGTAGAGCAGGTAAAATATACCAAAATGGTTGGACTCTAGTTTCTCATTGCCATCTGTGAAAACAAGTGGCAAGAAGCACAGTGACAGAATAATGAAACAATCATCTGGACGAGAGATGATGGTGACGTGCACTAAGTAGCAGAGATGGAGATGAAAAAGAGAAGCAAGATTCTGACATGCTTTAAAAGTAAAGCTATCAGGATTTGCCGACCAATGTGATACGGAGTATAAGAGAGATAAGGGGGGAATCCCTGAATTTGGTGATAACAAAGTCCTTATTGATTTATTTGGGGGGTACTGGGGATTGAACCCAGGGGCCCTTAACCACTGAGCTACATCCCTAGCCCTTTTTATGTTTTCTTTTGAGACAGCTTAGGGCTTTGCTAAGTTGCTGAGTCTGGACAAAGGCCCAATTTAGAACAGGAGGTCACAAGAAGGATCTGAGGAAACAGCTATAGCTTGAAGGATGAGGAAGCCACCATGCAAGAGCTAAGAAAGCACTTGGCATATTCTACAACTTGCCAAGTAGCCAGTATGAAGGAAGCTGCCCGGACAGCAAGCAAGATGAAGTGGGAGAAATAAGGCAGTAATCAGATCAGATAGGCTTTTATAGGCCGTGGTAGAGAAATTTTTAATTTTATTCTAGGTATGATGGAAAGTCATTTCAGTTATGTGTGCGTATGTGTACATGTCTGTGTGTGCGTATATCTAGTAGTTGTTTTGGTTTTGTGGTACTGGGGATCGAACTCAGGGCCTCATGCAAGTTAGGCAAGAATGCTTTCATTGAGTTATATCGTCAGCCCTTTCATTTTTATTTTGAGACAGGGTCTTGCTAAATTTCTCAGGCTGGCCTTGAACTTGTGATCCTCCTACCTCAGCCTCTGGGTAGTTGGGGTTACAAGCATGTGCCAACGTGCCCAGCAAAATATATTTACCATGAACAAATATTTGTTATGAAAACAGGAAACCTCATTATGTGATTTTAAACTGAATTTTTAAAGGTTGAAAAATAAGGTTTAACATCTACCCATTACCACTGATACTAAGATTTAACCTACAATAAGTGGTAACAGAGCACCTGCCTAGTGTTCATGAGGCCCTGGGTTTGTATTCACAAGACAGAACGTTTACAAACTTCCTATCATTTTTTGTTTGTACCAGGGACTGAGCCCAGAGGCATTTAACCATAGAACCACATCCCCAGTCTGTTTTCTTTTTCCTTTTGAGAATAGGTCTCACTAAGTTACTAAGACTGGCTTTGAACTTGTGCTCCTCTTGCCTCAGCCTCCTGAGCTGCTGGGATTACAGGCGTGCACCACTGAACTGTTTATCTTTACAAGGCATGCTGCCCAGTTTTTAAGATGACACCCTGAAGGACAGAGCTGTTAAATGACCTTATCAAATCCATACCATAAGTCACAGGTAAGACAGAAGCTATTTAGTCAACAGGTTCTAACTCCCTCTCATCAAGATTCTCTATCATCCACATCTACAGATTTAAGGATAATGAAAGGGAAGTACACATCCTCCTTTAAGATAGATGATACAAATTTCCCTAGTTGAGGGACTTAGCCTTGTCCACTTGTTTTCACAGATGGCAATGAGAAACTAGAGTCCAAACATTTGGGTATTTATTACCTGCTCTGCTAGTGAAAAGCACACACAGTCCCAGGTAAGTTAATATCTTGTTATCACTAAATGCAAAAGAACTAGGTATGGCTGAGGATGAAATAATTATTTTATACTCATAGGGCGTGCAATGTGTATACATAGACCCACAAAGAAACCATCACAATATATTAAAAACAAAGCATCAAAGCATTACCTAGACATTACTTAAGTCTTTCCTTCTGGCCTGTTGTAAAGTGGTACTTTCTCACTGAGAAGGATCAGAAACTCAAAGATGTTCTTAACTAGCAATCAAAACCTGAGCTGATAGAAACCTCTTTTAAAATCAAGACTGATTCAAGATGAATATCAGCTACTTTTCATTAGGTTATGAAAGTGCTTGGATAACTTAAGGGGTTTTGTGTGTGTGTGTTGCTGGAGATTGAACCCAGAGCCTTTTGCATGGGAGGCAAGCACTCTACCAACTGAACGATATACCCCATCCCCCTTATGTTACTTAATAGTGGCCAGGGGCATCTTCTCTACACCACTGAAGCAGAGGCTAAGTACTCTTTAGTAAATAGCAAACAAAAAAGAATTTGAGACTTGTCCTTATCTCAATCCTTATTTTCAGTTAAACAATATACCCACCTGGTTCAGTAACCTGAAGTCTCAGTCTCCTAAATACTTCATAGGATGTTTAGAATTCTAGCAAGTCTCAACTACAAGAAAAGTGTCTGTGAAGTCATACTGTATAATAGGACATTACTTCATCTGTTAAAGATGACAAAGGTTTTTTTTTTTTTAGTCTTTAAAAAAAGTTTGTTTCCTGTTGTGTAGCATCTGGCTTCCATAAGCAAAGAGTCAAAAGCTGGCAGTAAGCCCAAGGTTTTCTAAATAACTAGTAGAAGGAATAGGAGAATATGGAATGTCCTTTATTTATATTTTTAATTAAGGCACACACACAAAAGGACAATACAGTTTCAAAGCCTTGCACACCTGTTCATTTCTATTTTATGATAAGGATTTTCATTGTCTTTTCTAAATCCTATTGAGCTGGCTTGGCTTAGGCAGACACTAAAAATATAGATTTACTGCAGGCTTGAGAATTGCAACATTATCAATGCCTTCATATGTTTGATATTCAGTCTTTGCAGGTAATATTCTATTTTAGCGGTGTAAACTAAAATAGTTTTACACTCAGCTGTGTGCCTTGGGCAAAAAATTAACACTAGCAGCTGGGTGAATTTTTTTTTTTTTTTTTTGGTAAAAGGACCTTTCTTCCAGAATTTTAAAATCTTTAAATCCCACTATTAGTATATTTTACGTAAGTTTCTTTCTCTCTTTTTTTGTACTGGGGATTCAACCCAGGGGCCCTTTACCACTGAGCTACACCCCCAGCCCTTTTGACTTGTTATTTTTATTTATTTATTTATTTTTTGGGTACTGGGGATTGAATTCTGAGGTAGTCAACTGAGCCACATCTTCAGCCCTATTTTTTGTGTTTTATTTGGAGACAGGGTCTCACTGAGCTGCTTAGCGCCTTGCCATTGCTGAGGCTGGCTTTGAACTCGCAATTCTCCTGTCTCAGCCTCCCAAAGTGCTGGGACTACAGGAGTGCACCACCACACCCGGCTCTGGACTTTTTATTTTGATACAGGGGCTTGCTAACTTTCTGAGGCTGGCCTTGAACTTGTGCTCCTCCTGCCCCAGCCTAAGTGGCTTGGATTACAGGTGTGTGCCACAGTGCCCAGCTTTATTTCAGTTTCTTAAAAAGAGAAGAACACATATTCCCATGTTAGCTGTAGTCTGTAGCAGTAATTCAATAATATTAAGGCTGAAAGCTTTTCCCATTACAAAGTCAAATGCGTCACTTGGTGACGCTTCTGTTTAACTCCTGTTGCCAACGTTACTATAATTGGGAACACAAAAAACCTGAATATAAACATCAAGAAATATGGTGTCAGTTTTAATGACCCTCCAAACTGTGATTCAGCGAATTAGGTGCACATGAGGAAGATGTTACTCATCTTGAAAAGAAATTTTTGGATTCCTTTAAACTAAGATGTCATTTGCTGATCTACATACTTGAAACCTGAATCCTTATTCTAACTTGCACGGCTCACCAAAGGACAATTATAATGGCAGTTGGCCTAAATGAAAAATCAGTCTCTGATGTCTTTCCACCTGGTTCTCAGGGGCACATTTCAAAGAAAACACCATCATTACCTACACAGAAGGTTCTTGCTGTCCCAGAAAACATCGTATCCACAGAGATTATTGTCAGTGTTCCTCCTGTGCCAACCTAGTCCTGACAAAAAACACTCTCTGTGTTTTTAAAGCAAAGGGCTTTCTCCTTTTGCCTATACTCAGCCTTACATGTTTCTCTCTCTTTTTTTTAATTTAAAAAAATTTTTTAGTTGTAGATGGACACAATATCTTTTTTATTTATTTATTTATTTTATGTGGTGCTGAAGATTGAACCCAGGGCCTCATGCTTGCGAGGCAAGCACTCTACCACTAAGCTACAATCCCAGCCCCTTTTACATGTTTCTAACAAGGTATGAGCAGGCGAGCAGAGTCTACAGAGGTTAGAATTTTTCTGCATTTTAATTTAAATAAGAATATTCTAAGCTGGGTGTGGTGGCGCAAGCCTGTAATCCCAGCACTTAGGGAAGCTGAGACAGGAGAATCGAATTTAAAGCCAGCCTCAGCAACTCAGTGAGACCTTGTCTCTACATAAAACACAAAATAGGGTTGGGGATGTGGCTCAGTGGTCGAGTGCTCCTGCGTTCAATCTCTAGTAGCAAAAAAAAAAAAAAAAAAAGTTCTAGCAAAGTGATACAAGGAGGACTCAATCTATTTAGGTGATGGTTTCCATTGCTAAAGGTAAAAAATTTGAGAACAGCTTTAAACATTGTTTTAAGCCACTCTCTGCAAAGAAGCACAAGTTAACACGATGATAAAAAACAGATGCCTACAGATAAGATCCCATTAGACCTGCTTAATTGATTTGTATCACTGGACAGAGTTGCCCCCAAACTTTAATCAGTAACAAACATCTATTGACAGCCTATAATGTGCCAGGCACCACAGTGGGCACATAGCACTAGGCAGCATCTCCACTAGTTCACCTTTTGTAGTGAACAGATTCCTAGAAAAAACATCAACTTCATGAGATTAGGAATCCTGTCTCCCTCTCTAGGCACCATGGGCCCCAGTGCCTATACTAATATCTGGCATAGAACAGAAAATAAATTGAGAAATGAACAAGCTTTAAAATGTTAGAAATTCAGTTCTAGCTGGGGGTGTAGCTTAGTGGTAGAGCACTTGCCTAGCACATATAAGGCCTCCTGGGTTTGATCCTAAACACCTCATAAAAAATTCAGTTCTTTAACACATTCTGTAGCAAAATTGGGGGAAAGATATCCTTTTATCTACACTGCAGTCTTCATTCCTTCATAGGCCATATTCACAAGTTTTGATTGTTGGAATTTCACATCCTCTATTCCTACCCAATACAGTCGAGGGTCATGCCAAAGACCATTGTGATAATGGGTGTAAAAATCTTTTGAAATGTATAGCACAAATCCCAAATGCAAATCAGCAGTCAGGAGGTTCAGAGGTTCTTTAAGGCTTGTTAAACTTGAAGCTCTGATGACTTCATTTTGATCAGAGGTTAAAGAGAATTCCACATGGAACCCCAAGGTGTTGTATTTGTGTACTTGTTTCTTAGTTGACTGGAACAGTCACTGGTTGTTTCTGATAACCTCTCACAGAGGAGAGTGCAGTGTGGATTAAAGCACCTTAAAAGAAGAGAGCCGTGAAAACAGTAATGAGTGCTTCAGTTTAGTTCAATCAATATTACAATCAAGCTTCTATTATTGTGTTAACTATTAGCTAAATGTGAGAGATTAAAAAAATGAGCCTGCCCTTAAAAAACTGTGTGTGCTTCTTATAACCAAGAAAGAAAAATATCTAGCTTTGATTACACAAACTGCTTGATTTATTACAGGGAACTGTTGCAATTGCACAGAGTTGCCTCATTAATCCTAAAGAAAATATCAAAGTAGGCCATCAATCCTTATGGGGCAAACCAAAACTACATGTGTTGAAGTATATGATGAATTTGTCTTTGGGACATAAATAAAATGATGGCAAATACTGTGTTGCAACTGCTAATAGCTAGACTATATAAGCATAATGGTGAACCACTTTAAATCACTTTAAAAAGAAATCACCTTCTCCCTAAAGAGGTGCTTGGGTGTTTTTCCTTATTCAAGGCTACATTGTTTTTTTCTGCCACGTTCAATGGTATCATGAGCAAGCATCATGATAATTAAGTATTAAAGTAAATCTGATGTTTTCACTGATGTAGAGCTGAAATAATTGATTTACACAGAACTGCAGAAAAAGAAGATGCTTGAAAAAAATTCCTGAGGATTATTCAGTATAGTGGTTAAGAATGTTTGCTCCGGAATTTGAAGTGGAACTCTAGCTCCCTCAACACTATCTACTTCTATCACTTAACTAGTATTAGATTCTACTGACAGCATCTAGTGTTATAAGGAGGATTAAATGAGCATCTGTGTTAAGGGCCTATGAGTGTCTGGCACATAAAAAATGTTCCCCACTTGCAAACTCCTGTCATTAATATGGGGGGAAAAGGGCCAAAGGGCCACTGGGCCCCAAATCGAGGTCTATTCTAAGATTGTCCTCTGGAGATACGATTAGCAAGAAATCCACGTGCATATTGTAGAAGTGCGCCCTCAAATCATTTCATTTGGCATATGCTGAACTTCGCATAAAGCAATTAAAACAAAAAACATGGCAACAACTGAAAAAGCTGGAAACTGGGGTGGCCAGGGAGAGAGATTCCCCACTCTTGAGTTTGTGGGTTCAAAAACATCTGTTTCCACACTTGGCTTTAGGCGAGCCACTTCACCGTTCAGCCTCCGCTTTCCACGCCTGGAAAATGGAATAACAAAGGCTACTCATACAGCGATGATGCGGACTGAAGGAGAGTAGGTATGCAAAGGGCTTGGCACAGCTCCTGCCATACAGCAATACTACCACTACCACCAGCGGCAGCTCCCACTCCGTGTTGGCCATTAAAGGCGCTGTTAGGACTCAGAGGCGGCGGGGTCAGCAGCCCAAGGGGCAGCCTCCCTGGTTCTGCCACCTAAGAGGGGGCACGCTGGTTCATCCCTCTCCGCCTCGGAGGAATTCGGCAAGGATTAAATCGGTTAATCCACGGAAAGCGTTCCAAGCAGTGCCTGGCGTGGATTTCTCACTCAAGGCGCACTGGCAATCGTTATTAGTGCTGCGCGTCAGCTGGGCCGTGGGCCCGGCGCAGACGCTTCCTGCAGGCGAGACCGGCGGGCCCCGCCGCCAGGTGAGCGCGATGCCTTCCCAGCATCTGCATCCCCGACCGCGAGCGAAAGCAACTTTTTAACAGTTTCGCACCAGCCGTCTCCCCAGCCAGGCCTGTCGCCCACCGCGGGGCGACCTCGCCCTCACCTTGCTGCAGGTCCCGGTGGTCGTACCACGGCTCGTCCTCTTTCATCTCAAACTCCTCCACCAGGTTTTCCGCCAGCATCTCCGCCGGGGATTCCAGGGGCAGCGTCCTCCGCTGCCGCCGTCCAGCCTCTGCCGCTGCCCCGGGCTGTCCCTCGGTCCCGCCGCCCTCAGCCAGAGCCGCCCTCGGGCGGGACGCGCCTCCGCCCAGGCTCCGCCGCGCCGCCTCACTACAGCCACTTGCCGGCCGCCGCCGCGGCGGCCCGTAGCGCTCGCAGTCCACCGGCTTCCCGACTCCCTTCGCGCCGCTCAACGGCCCCAACGGCCGGCGCCCCGGCGCGAGCGCCCGGGTTGGCGCCCAGAGCCGGCTCCTCACGCCGCAGCCCGACCCAACGTGGCACTTTGGCAGAACCCTCCCCGACCGGGGATGCGATTCAAACCCCCGGCGGCTCCTTGACCAATCGTGAGCACGCTGTCGGCCGAGCGGCAGCAACCATGCCCAATCGTGTCTCATCGAAGGCTCGCGCCTCGCCCTGTCCCGAGGGCAGTCATCCAATGGCGGTTTCGGAAGGAACAAAGAAGGCGGGAAAAAGGAGAAGGGGTGCGGCCGAAGGCCCCGCCCCCTCGCCCGCGCTGTGTCTCTTCTGTGAGTCCGTTCCGGGTTCCGGGTGTTAAGACGGCGGTGGCGGCGGCCTTCGCGGCATCTGTGGTGGGTGTTCCGCCCGCCAGTCAGTAGACAAGCTGCGCCGGCCGGAGCTGCCTGGACTCCGGCTTCCGAGCAGTGGGCGGTTGTTGTCCCGCGTCCTTGGTGCCGACCGGAGGCATTGAGGGTCCCGGGAGCCCGAAGTCCGCTGCCCCGACGGCCCTTCTCAGATCTGAACTCCCAGACTCGCTCTCGGTGAAGCGCGGAGATTCTGGGTTGATGAAGGAGTTTAGGGCTGAGAAGACGCCCTGTGAGTGTTAGCTGTTTCCTCCTGGACGTCTGAGCCCTCGCCTCCCAGCAGCTGGGAATTGTTTTACGCCCTCTAACAGGATGGACACTACCCGCTTGAGAATCTGAGGGCGGGGACGGGTGCAGTGAAAACCATCTCCTTGAGGGAAGGGAAGTGCAAGCCGTTTTGCATACGATTTTTAAAAGATTTGTAGACCACGAGCTAAGTATCTGGGGGCAGGACATTGCACCTGGAGAGGAGAGACTGCTCGCGATAGGCTTGATGGCCCGCAGGGTAGTGCACGCCCTTCTCCATAGACAAAGCACTGTATTTAACTGTGTTGAGCTTCTAGCATCATCGAGCAGACCTAACACGGAAACTCTTCAAATAGGGTGACAGAAGGTCAATATTCTCCACGTGGACCTAATAGTGCAGCTTTTAGGAAAAGAGCAGTGCTACTGTTTAACGTTTATGGAACAAAAGATAGAGGTTGAAACATATTATTGCAAGATTATCTTTAGAACAAAAGGTAATAACAACTACCAGAAAATCGGAGACACACAGGAGAGGAGTAGGTTAGTTAAATCCTCATCAATCCCAGCAGTGAGTTGATAATGCTTTAAGTTGATGATTCAATAATTCCTTCCCACAGATGAGAGAGCTCTCAGAACTAAAATAGGAAGCAGTTAAAAGTGCCTGAAGGGAGAAGGGAATTTGGACTGGAGTTACATGATACATCCTTCTGTGATGTTATTTGTTTTAGCCTTGTACACACACTGTAATTAAACATAGGAGAAAGTGGGAAAGGCGAGGTACTGGGGAACGAAATTGACCAAATTACATTGTTATAGGGTGTGCACGTACAAATTCGTAACAGCAAATTCTGCTATTGTACATAATTAAAATGTACCAATAAAATTTTTTTTGAAAGCTGTGTAGAAATAGGAGAAATTGTTAGGAAGAAATTACAGCTCCTCAAACTTATTTTTGTCTCTGTATAAATTAATAAAGACTTGGATGATCTGGGGGAGAGGAAAACTCCAATATTTTGTGGGTAATAAAATGTAGAGTCCCCCTTTCCATCCTTGCTCAAATCAATGTAACAAGTTGATGCTTGATCCCAAGATTACCTTAGCATAGGCTGCAGGCTACAGGTCTTGGGAGACTTGCCAACGACAAGAAAAGCTCCCCATTGTGAGGTTGTTGCTGCAAGTTTTCAGCCATTAAGGAAGACCTCTCATAGAATAAAAAGCATCATGGATCTAGACCTAGAGTTAGAAAAACTCAAGTTCTAGCTGCAGTTGGCACGGACACAGGAGCCTTTAACAAACTGTTTGCAGGAGAGATTACGTTTTTGCCTTACAGTGTCACGAGAATCACAAAAACTATTAGGAAGTACTTTGTACCATTTTCAAACATAAAGCTGTGCATTGTTAGTAACTGTTAAAAAGTGTGGGTACAATTGGGGACAATCATGAGTATCAAAATATGTTTTATTTATTTGTTTGCTGGAGCTGGAGCCTAGAGCCTCACACATGCTAGGCATGCATTCTACCACTGAGCTATATCCCCAGTCCATATGCATTAAAATAATAATAATAGTAATGGATTATAACCTGTTGAATGTTGAGGTCATGCTGATATAAATAAGTGATAGGGAAAATAAAGCTCTTTTTTTTAATTAGTTGTCAATGGACCTTTATTTTATTTATTTATATGTGATGCTGAGAATCAAACCCAATGCCTCATGCATGCTAGGCAAGCGCTCTACCACTGTGCCACACCCCAGCCCCCAGAAAGCTCTTTCTTACAGTAGAATGCCGACCAAAAAATGTAAAAGGAATTCCAGTGTTAAAAAGTATTAATATTTAAATTAAAGGTAAATTCACAAATCCCTTTCTTCTGAATACAGGCAATACTGAAAGGTAAGATGTTATTGATCTAGTTTTTATTGCTAAGTTTTAAATAACAAAGCTAGTCCCCTATAAAATCTTTACTGCCCAAGTTGTTGACATTCAGGTAGAGACATAGTATAGAGGCAAAATAAGATAATTTAAAGCCAGTTATCGTAATCACTACAGATAGAACACTTTGGAAAGAGAAAATTGGGCTTAAGATGTGCTAATGGTAATTTGGAGAAGGTGAAATTCTAGAATCATGCATCTGATCTTAGTCACTGGTTGTGCTGTTTTCTCCATGACAAACAGAAGCTTATTCTGACTTTAAATGGAAAAAAATGTATTGGCTATTTTTTAACAATCCTCCTTTTAAAAAGAAAAGAAAAATCTGGAGAATTAAAGTTATTGATAGTGTAAAGCAGTAAAAACAAAAACCCTACAGGCTTTATGCCTTTTGGAGGTATGTTAGTGGGTTCTTTTTAAGGATACTGTTTTCAGAAACTATCTAGCCTCCTTGGAAAAACTGGAACAAAATTACACTGAAAAAAATTTATTTTTTGCTTTGAGTGCTAGAATTCCTGCTTTAGAAGGTCTCCATTATTTTAGAGCCTGTTAGTCATAACATAGAAGCAGTCATAAGTGGCCTCTTCAGTGACATTAATACCATTTGGCTGAATAGTAGGTTAGTGAATAACTACCTAAGGTGATCCTAAACAGAGGTGTTCATTTAATAATTTACCAGTACTTAGTGTACTTCCCCAGCCTCATCATTACACCACTCTCCTGCTTTTAAAGTCTTCTGTATAAAACATTTTGTGGTAAAGAAGATCCATCTTTAGAAATTGTTTGTTCTTGGGTGTAAAGATGTAAACAATCTTTAAGGCCTTTAAGGAGATTTTTTAGTTAGTAGTGGTGGCTTTGAAGAGATTATAAGTGGTGATTTTCAGTTTGATACCTCCTGAAATAGATATTTATTATGATGAAAGTAATCTCAACCAAAATAGTGATGGCTCTTTCTGCACGGGGAAGTAAGGAAGATGTTAACTTCCTCCTGTCTGATACAAAAAAGCAGAGAAATTCAGATTGTAGAGTTTTTCATAATGCTATCAAAACTTTATGTTCTTAGTTTCAGACAGGCTGGTGCTTAACTCGATTTCTTTGAAAAATAATTTGAACTCCTCAGGGAGTTTATGTCACTTTGCAAAATTCTGAGTTTATGCCTGCCTTTCGACTTAATGATAGATCAGTCCAGAAAGGCGTGGCATGCTTCTTGTTTTAGAATGCTTGAAATGAAACTCGGAGAGAAAAATAAAAAGAATGCCTATATTTCAGTGGGCTAAATTTGTATCTTGGCTTTTGGTTCCACTGACTCCCTTGTTTTTTGGCTCTCTTAGTTAAAAAATGACCTCTAGCCTCAGTCTTCATTTTCACTTATGCCCAGAGTCAGTCCCTGGAGTGAGGTCTTCAGTAGTTCCTAGCTTTTTTTTTTTTTTTATAATATATTTTTTAGTTGTAGATGGACACAATATCTTTATTGATTTATGTTTATGTGGTGCTGAGGACCGAACCCAGTACCTCACGCATGCAAGGCAAGCGCTTTACCACTGAGCTACAATCCTAGCCCCGTTCCTAGCTTTTTTTAAATCTGAGAACTAACTACCTGTTAAAGCCAAAAGCTGTTAAGGCTGATCACATGATACTGTAGTACTTTTAAGTATTTGAGAACTGTATAATGATGAGAATAAAACAGATTTGTATCTTATCATTTTGGCAGAATCTACAAACATTTTAAGAACAGAAGTATACATATGGGCAAAATGCCTTTTTTTCCCCAGTGCTAGGAATCAAAACTATGGCCTGTATTCTAGGCAAGCTCTACCACTGAGCTACATCCCCAGCTTGTGCAAAATATTCTTTATTTAGCTTACAATGTTTGGTACCCACATGGGGTTAATAACCCCTCTTGATAATTCTAGAGCCCTACTGTTGATAGAATTAGAACCATCAGTCTACTGGGGTTAAAGTGAAGCTTACAGATCAATCATGTAATCATCTGAATCAAATGCCCATTTCCCCCCTTTTAACCTGCCTTCTCGTTCTCTAAGAAATCAGGGGATCATAGACTGTTCCTAGATCTTCAAATTACAGAAGTCCAAGGATTATTCAAGCAAATAACATCCTTCAAGTTATATGAATGTTTGTTTGTTTTCTGAGTCAGTAAGATTGTAGAGGCCTAGTCAAATGTTCTAGTAATCAAGGGATAATACATGAAGATCATGACATTCTCTTAAAACTGTAGTAAAGTGGGGTATGGTGGTCACCTATAATTCCAGCAGCTCAGGAGCTGAGGCAGGAGGATCACAAGTTCAAAGCCAGCCTCAACAATGTAGCAAGACTCTGTCTCAAAATAAAAAATAAAAAGGTCTGGGGATTTGGCTCAGTGGTTAAGTACCTCTGGGTTCCATCCCTGGTACCAAAAAAAGGAAAACAAAAAAACAAAACAAAACAAGCCGGGCATGGTGGTGCATGCCTGTAATCCCAGCACTTTGGAAGGCTGAGACAGGAGAATTGGGAGTTCAAAGCCAGCCTCAGCAACGGCGAGGTGCTAAGCAATTCCCAGTGAGAACCTGTCTCTAAATAAAACACAAAATAGGGCTGAGAATGTGGCTCAGTGTTCGAGTACCCCTGAGTTCAATCCCCGGTACAAACAAACAAACAAAAAACTGTAGTGAAAATTAAAATACGAATCAGTGCCTACCTTCTGCTTGGTTAACCTTTCTCTGTTTTCTAGTTGTATAGATTAAAGGGTAAGGTGATAGATTTGAGAGAGGCATTTACATCACAGCAACAATCAGAATGCATTATTTCTATATTTCTTGTAACACTCATAGATATTCTTTGAGTCAAATCTACATGGTCTACCAGGAGAAGATCAAGAATAAATCTTCAAATGCACATCTGTGCTACTTAACGGATGACTTTATCCTTAGATGAGGGGCTTGCTTCTATTCCTTCTTTTTGACTTCAACAAAAGGCTGTCATCTCATTGTTCTTTCTCTGTTGGCACCCTGGAAAGTAGGGAGGATAATGCATAAACTGACCACTACCTAAGCATGTCCAAACTTTTGGATGAATCCTACTTTATAATTTAGAAAATGTATTAAAAATATAAATAGAGTCAATCTGTATGCAAATAAGGATTCCTGGCAACATCTCAAAAAATGTTAAGTACAGATAAGTGGAGTGTTAAATCAGTTGACATTTTCATAGCTAGTAGTTTTGGATTCTTAACTAAAATTAACTAGTGTCCAGTGGAATTTTACCAGTCATCAACTATTGCATGCAAACAGTGAATTTTAACTTTTTTTTTAAACATAGGGAAGAAAAGTTCCTCTGCACGGAAAATGACGCTTTTCAATATCAAACCCGTTGCGCGAGCTTACTGTCTGATAACATTAGGGACCGAAATGCTAAATTCTGTCTTCAGTTTCTATTACGTGAAACTTTTTTTACATCTCTACCAAATTCCAGAAGTGGCCTTCTATCAAGCCCAGGTGAGATGGAATCTTCACTCTCACATAAGTCAGAGCTGCTTCTTCCTCAGAGTTGTGTTATTATTGTTTACAAAACAGCTGACTCTTCATGCAGCTGAAAAAATTAAAAGAAACTTCTCGATGTCCAAGTTTCTCTGAGGACAAAGAGAGATTTTTAAAAGATTGCCACTTAAAATATAAAACCAAGGGCTGGGATTGTGGCTCAGTGGTAGAGCGCTTGGCTCGCATGCGTGAAGCACTGGGTTCGATCCTCAGCACCACATAAAAATAACTAACTAAATAAATAAATTAAATAAAGATATTTTAAAAAATATATAAAACCAAGGGTATGCTTTGGTCATCTTGCAAATTAATTTATGTAGAATGATTGGTATTGCTATTAAAATGTCCTTTGTCAAGGAGAGGCCCATGATAGTGACAAATTGTATGGTAACTCATTACCAAATAGGTAGTCAGGATGGTTTTAAAACCCTTATTTTTTTTTTTAATTTTTTTTAGTTGTAGATGGACACATTATCTTTAATTTATTTATTTTTAGGTGGTGCTGAGGATCGAACCCAGTGCCTCACGCATGCGAGGCAGGCGCTCTACCACTGAGCCACAATCCCAGCCCAAAACCCTTATGTTTTATGATGCTACTTATTTACTAAAGAAAACAATGTATTTACTGCATCCATTCTTAGTTGGTAAATATGGATACCTTAACCTTTTCTGGTGAAAGTTATGTAACACTATGCCTATGATGGTATGCCAGAATGACACTATGTCATTCTTTGCAGTAGCATGGATGGCCCTGTGCACCATGTTTGGGAGAGAGTCTAGCATAATGAATATGGGCACCTGCATCTGGGGCCACCTGCCTTGGTTCAGACCCTGACTGTGTTGTTTGTTAGCTAAGCAAGTTGCTTAACTTCTTTGACCTTCAGTTTCCTCATTTATAAACTGGGGATAATAACAGTACCTATTTTATAATATTGTTTTTAAGGATTTGATTGAATAATGCATGTAAATACTTTTATAATACCTAACAAAAGTGAATGCACATTGGCTTTGAGTAGTATTAGATATTATTATTATTAATATTTCATTGTTTCAACTGGTTCTAAACAATGAGATTTTTTTTCTTTCACTTTTTTTTTTTTTTTGTACCAGGGATTGAACTCAGGGGCACTCGAACACTGAGCCACATCCCCAGCCCCATTTTGTGTTTTATGTAGAGACAGGGTCTCACTGAGTTGCTTAGCACCTCGCCGTTGCTGAGGCTGGCCTTGAACTCGCGATTCTCTTGTCTCAGCCTCCTTAAGTGCTGGGATTACAGGCTTGAGCCACCGCGCCCGGCTTTTTCTTTCACTTTTAAATACTTCATATAAGTAAAAAAATTCAGAGGCAATTTCATCTTATACTGGATGCAGTAGTTTACACTACTATTACATTGAAGTAATCCTGTATGTTTCTTCTCCCTAGATAATTTTAATGATCTGGAATGTTCTTAATGACCTGACTGGGTATTTTCACATCAACTCTAAGGCCGAACGCTTTTTATGCAGCAATCTTTCTGTCTTGTATGGAACTCTTCTATATGCAGTGGCCTTCCTGCTTCCTTGGTTCCCTTGGAAATTCTATGAAGAAGATGACTGGCTTAGTGCACTTCACCTGGTGGTATCATTATGTGCTTTTGATACCACACTTACCTGTATACAGCAAGCCCAGTGCAGATTCTTTGCAGAGACTGTCACTAGGCAAGAAAGTCGTCTTCAGCTGATTAAAATGAATCATGTGGCATCACTAGTAGGATCCACCAGTATCCTTTTCTGTGGCCTCCTCTCTCATAACATGGAAATTTTGCCCAATTTCCAGTGTGTCACTATTGTCATTGCCTTTCTTGCAGTGGGCAGCCTTTACAGTGGCATGTACTACATGAGACATTTTGAACCTAAAAGAAGTGCCGAGGAAAACTTATGCTTGGAAAGTGAACAGGATCTCACCTGGACCTCTGTCACCTTATTTTTGAGACAAATCTTGTCCCAGAAGAACTTCTACCTTTTTCTGATAATGAGTTTCTTACAAGTCTTCCATTTAACTTTCTTCAGTAACTTCATGATGATCTTTGCAGATAGTCTCATTCCCAGGAATGCTCTTTCTTCGTCCACAAGGAGCATCATGTATGGGGCAGGATTCCTTTGCCCACAGGTATGTGATAACTCTTTAACTCTTTTTTTTTTTTTTTTTAAATGTTTATTTTTTTAGTTGTAGGTGACAGAATATCTTTATTTTACTTTTATGTGGTGCTGAGGATCGAACCCAGTGCCTTATGCATGCTAGACGAGCACGCTACCACTGCGCCATAATCCCAGCCCCACTCTTTAACTCTTAGCCAGGTGTAGTAGTACATGCTTGTAATCTCAGCTACTTGGGACACTGAAGCAGAAGGATCCCAAGTTTGAGGTCAGCCTGGGCAACTTAGTGAGACCCTGTCTCAAAATAAATTTTAAAAAGGGCTGGGGATGCAGCCCAGTGGTAGGGCACTTTCCTACCATGTGTGAGGCCCTGAATTCAATTCCCAGTACTATCCAAAAAAGTTTAATTCTTAACTGACTGAGGAAATTAGAAACCTCATTATATCACTAGTGTGAATAAGTGGCACATTTTAATTAAGAAACCCAAAGATTTAGAGCTCTGGACATTATATAAGATTTGGTAGAAACATAAAGGAAAAAAAAAGATGAAAAGGAAAAAGGAGAGCCCAGTAAGAGTCAAGCAACATGGTATTTTAAACATTTTAACTTTTCAATTTTGTTTGCCTGAGCTTTTCCATTTAAGCCTCAGCAAAACTGTGGAAGAAAATAATGAGTGTGTAGTTTTGCTTTATTGAAGTATTGAAGATTTCTGTGACAGTTATATGGAAGAAGAGTCACTTGATCAAGAATTCATGGAGCCAGGTTTCAAAACATTTGGCAAAAGGCCTGAGTCCTGGAATTCCAGAGTGTTATTAAAATTCCATGGCCATGACTATTATTGTAGAGGGCATGTCAAAAAAAGAAAAAATACGGGTATGTTGTTTACTATACCATTTAGAGAACTAATATGTCACTCCCCTTAACCTAAATATGTCCACAAAAAATATGTCTTAACCCGTGATTTCAGTTTCTCCCGTTTTCACGAACAATAAGTAAAATAAGACATTCTAGATAGACTAGTTTTTACCATTTGCCAGCTTTCAAAAGTATTTAAACCATTTGGAATAGAAGTAGTCCAATAATGCTATAAGTGTAACCATAATTTCTTAAGTGAAGTATGCAGAACAGAATTTGCCTTTCTGCTATTAACTCAAGTTCTTTATGTCTCCAGTTTATATTATAATGATGACAATTCATGGACTACGCCAAACACATTGTGCACATTACCTCATGTGATCCTTAAAACAAGCTCTGAAGAGATTTTTTTCATCCCTACAGATGAGAAAAGAGGCACAGAGCACCTATGTACCTCAAGAGGCATGCACTTTAGGATGCCACCTGGGAGTGGTGGTGTGTGCCTATAGGAGTCTGAGGCTGGAGGATCATTTGAACTCATGGGTTCAAGACTAGACTGGACAACATAGCTAGACCCCATCTCAAAAAAAAAAAAAAAAAAAAGAAAGAAAGAAGGAAAAAGAAAAAAAAGTTCTGTCTCTAAAATGTACTGTGTGCACATCATTTATTTAGCAGAGTATACCAAAAGGAACTTTGGGTTTATCAGTGTAGTTCCAGGTGTTAATGTGTGCAAGATAAAGTGAGCCCTCCCTTCAGAGCACTGTGAGGTTTGCCACGTTTTTTTTTTTTTACTCCTGTGAGGCCCTGAATTCAATTCCCAATACTATCAAAAAAAAGTTTAATTCTTAACTGACTGAGGAAATTAGAAACCTCATTGTATCAGTAGTGTGAATAAATGGCACATTTTAATTAAGAAACCCAAAGATTTAGAGCCCTGGACATTATTATAACGAAATACCTGGGATAAATAACTTATAAGAGGTTTATTTAGCTTGCAGTTTTAGGAGTTCCAGTTCCAGTTTGGTTGGGCCCATTGCTTTAGGACTCTGCTAGGGGTGCTGGATGACAGTGGTGGTGAGTGCTTGACTGAGCAAACCGGTTACTTCCTGGCCAGAAGGCAAAAGAAAAAGAGAAAGGGGCTGGGGTCCCACAGTCCTTTTTAAGGGCATGCCCTGCCCCCATGACCAAAGGGCCTCCCAGTAGGCCTGACCTCCTAAGGGTTCTCCCACCTCCAAAGCAGGCCTTTCTGAGGACTAAGCTTTTAACCTGTGAGCCTTTGGGGAGCATTTAAGATCTGAACTGTAGCAGCTCCTAATTTCAATGACCCAGATTAGGAAGCTGTTTGAATTTCTGTCTCTACTTATTATTTACCACATTTTAGGGTGTACATACCTTCTCACTTTAAATCACGTGCGTATCTGTAGTTTCTACTCTTTACCAGCTTAAAAAAAGAAAAAAAGTTCATTAAACTCCCACATAAAAAAGGAGCTGATTTTAAAAACAGCTTTATTGAGATATGATTCATGTTGCATCCAATTCATTCAAAGCACACAATTCAATATATTTTAGCATATTCAGAGTTGTGGAATTAGCACTATGGTCAAGTTGAGTACATTTTCATCACTCTGAAAACAATCAGTCAATCCCCGTTTCACTCCCCTCAACCCGGGGAAACCATTAAACTTCCTTTTTGTGTTTATGGATTTGCTAGTCTGGATTTTCATATAAATGAAATCATACTATATGTGGTCTTTTTTACTGGCTTTTTCACATAGCCTGTTTTTAAAGTTCATCCATGCTATAGTATGCGAACACTTCATTCTATATTAATCTGTTTTCATATGTTAATAGCACAATACCACAGACAAGGTATATTTTAAATAAAAGAGGCTCATGGTTCTGGAGGTCCAAAGTTGAGGAGCTGCATCTGGTAATGGCTTTCTTGCTGGCAAAGTCCTGAGCAGGAACAGGCCATATGATATGGCGGGAGAGAAGGAGCACAAGTGTGTATATATTTTAGTCTCTCTCTTCTTATAAAGTTGCCAGTAACCAATCATGGAGGCTGCACCCTGTTAACATCAAATTCTAATAGCCTCCCAAAGGCCCCACCTCTAAACACTGTTGCTGGATTAGATTTCTACCCTCTTAATGTCTCCCAATGGGGATTAAACTCCAACATGAGTTTTTGAGGGAACAAACCATATTCAAACCATGGCACATTCCTTTTTTATGACTGAATAATATTCCATTATGTGAACATGCCAAATTTTGTTTATCTGTTCACTAGTTGATGGACATTTGAGTTGTTTCCACTTTTGGGTTATTAATGAGTTATGTTGCTATAAACATTAGTGTTAAATTTTTGTGTGGTCATATATTTTCATTTCTTTGGGGTATCTAGCTAGGGATGGAATATCTAGTCCTTATGGTAACTTTATGTTTCACATTTTGAGATGTTGACAGACTATTTTCCAAAGTGGCTATACCATTTTACATTCCCACCATCAGTGTACACTGGTTTCAGCTTCTTCAAATCATTACCAACACTTGTGGTTATCTGTCTTTTTTACTGTAGGCATCCCAGCGTGTGCAAGTGATATCTTGTTGTGGTTTTTGATTTCCCTGATGGTTAATGATGTTGAACATTTTCCATGAGTTATTGTATATGGTCTTTGGAAGAATGTTTAGCTCATTTGCCCAGTTATTTGCCTTTTTATTATTGAGTTGTAGTGGTTCTTCATATATTTTCATAGTACCTATTATCAGATATATTGTTCATAAAAAATGTTCTCCTATTCTGTAGGTTGTCTTTTCACTTTCTTGATGGCAATGGGAAGTGTGGTTCCTCCTATTTTATTATTTTTCAAGATGATTTTGGTTCTTCTGGGTCCCTTGAAAACTATATGAATTTTAGAATCAGTTTGTCAATTTCTACAAAGAACTTAGCTGAGATGCTGATACGAATTACCTTAGATGTATAGATTATTTGGGTGGTATTACTGTCTCAATGATGTTAAATCTAGGACTGAGAAGGTAGCTAAGTGGCAGAGCACTTGCCTCACATGTGCAAAGCCCTAGGTTCAATCCCCAGTACCAAAAAATAAACAAAAAACCTTAATGATGTTAAATCTTCTGATCCATGAATATGGACTGTTTTTCCATCTATTTTAGATTTTTAAAAATTTCTTTCAACAATGCTATATAGCTTCTTCCTTCTTTTGTTAAATTTACTCCTAAGTATTTAGATAGATACTTAGTGAAGACCTGAAGGGCTTTTATGAGTAAAGAACAGAGCTTTAGGCTGGAGTTGTAGCTCAGTGGTACAGTGCCTGCCTAGCATTGGTGAAGCTCTGGTTTTGATTCTCAGTACCACATACAAATAAATAAGTTAAACAAAAGTCCATCAACAGGGCTGGGATTGTGGCTCAGTGGTAGAGTGCTTGCCTCGCATGCGTGAGGCACTGGGTTCGATCCTCAGCACCACATAAAAAAAATAAATAAAGATATTATGTGTCCATCTACAACTAAAAAAAAAAAAAGTCCATCAACAACTAAAAAATATTTTTAAAAAAAGAGCATAGCTTTACTAAATATGTAGAGTTATGATTTTATTTTGTTGGTTCCCATTGATGTTTTTTTACTTCTTTTAGCTTTTAGCCATGTTCTGGGTAGAGATCATCATATGTTTGAATTCTGGTGGAGTGAGGGGCTGCTATGATTCTGAATAAATCATAACCTTTTTTTCTCCTTTATTTTTTATGGTAAAAATGGCATTTGTTGTAAAATCCCACTACCAAATAACTTAAAATAAGAACTATTACTCATATTCTGTCCTATACTTTCCCATATTTTATTTACTGGGGTTTTTAAAACCAAGTTATACATACAAAATTTTTAAAATAAAATGAGTTCACCTATGAATTTTCTGTATCCTGCATTATATTTTATTTTTGGTACTGGAGATTGAACCTAGGGGCACTCTACCACTGAACTACATCCCCAGTCCTTTTCTTACTTTTTATGTTGAGACAGGGTCTCACTAAGTTACTTAGAACCTCCTGGCTAAGTAGCTAGGGCTGGCCTTGAACTTGCAATCCTCCTGCTTCAGCCTCCCAAATTGCTGGGATTATAGATGTGTGCCACCAGGCCTGGTGGATCCTGCTTTTTAATCTTAGTAGATTATGGGAATTTTCATGTCACATATAAATTTACTTTACTTTTTAATATTTTACTTATTTATATAAAGATATGGCTCATATCTTTTTATATATTGGACACAAGAATAACTAACAATTATTGAGTTCCTTATATGTTGAATATAGAGCTAGATGGGGGTGGGAAGGAAATGCCTCTTAGGTGAAATAACTTCTCTGTGATTTGAACCTAGGACATCTGACATTATTAACTTCTTGTATTTTGCATATTTGTTGAGATCAAGAAGCAGCAGCTTCATTTTCATGTGGAAATGTGTTATTTTAAATATTATAACTATACACAAGAGTATATAATTCAGCGTGCTGGGTGTTTTGCATACCTTCTCTTATAGAACTCTCAAGAATGCCTAGGATTATATCAATCACAGAGCTATTGTTTTTAGTATCCAGAAAATGATCTCTTGTTTCTTGAAAGTGGAGAATTGAGCTAAAAAAAAAAATTTGTTTGGGGCGGGGGGAACCTTCACGTTTATTAAAGGACATTTGTATTCTACCTACATCCTTCAAAATTCTCTTCTAATTGTAATGTACATACATTTGGGTAGTGAAACTTTTCAGGGCTAAACAATGTGCTTTTTCTGTTGAGAACAAAGAGTATCTTCTGATCTTTGTTAATGTACATATGTATATTTAGCACAAACCTTACAGTCTAGAACAATGAACTTTTTCATTGGTAGCAAGAAATGCAGGGAAAAAAAGCAAATCTAAGTTCCAGATGTCAACATGAATCTATTGAAATTATGAAAATATGTGAGATTAGGCAGGACACAGAAGCAGAAAGAATGTAGATAGAATCCCGAACTATTGTTTACTAAACCTCTGATTTTAGGGTAAAAAGTACACTTCAGATTTGTATCACAGTAAGAATAGTGAAATATTTATTTATTCAACAATTGTTTGTTTTGGCTACTGTGCATGTACACTTTGTGAATTTTGGGCTTAACCCTAATACATTTGAATTTATTTTAGATTTGAGTTGAATCTTTTACTTTATCATAAAGCAATACTATTTGTTGCTACTGATCAATTTTTTATATGATCAGTTTTATTCAAATCTACCTTAGTATGAAAATAAATTAGGAAACTGTTTCCTGGGTAGTGTATTTGTTTTACAGAAAATAATAGCAGCTTCTTTTTTTAAAAAAAATTTTTACTTGTAGATGGACACAATATCTTTATTTTATTTATTTATTATTTTATATATGTGGTGCTGAGGGTTGAACCCAGTGACTCATGCATGCGAGGCAAGCGCTTTACCACTGAGCTACAACCCCAGCCCAATAGCAGCGTCTTTGTTATTTATAGAATATTAATATCCATAGCCATTTTTTGGATATATATGGATCAAAACATCCCAAACCAAGAGAGTATTAGTTGTATTTTTCAGTTGATACCATAATTCAAAAGCAAATTTATTTTGTAATGAGAATATTTTGTCATCAGCAAGAGTAAGTAGGCACAGTGGGTGGGTTTCCTTCTTAACACAAAGACAAATCTGTTTCCATTTCAGTGCCTTATCCTTATGGGTCAGTCCTGGCTGAAGAAATTTGGTTACTATAAGATTATCTTAACCTCTTTCTACCTAGAAGGAGCAATCTCCATTGTCATGTTACTTCTGGGACAGGATTACTATTACTGTTTGGCTTTTTATCTCACTATTATCAAGTAAGTAAATGCCAGTTCCAATCTCATAACTACACCATATCTTGCCATTCACTCTTGCAAGCAGTGAACATCTTTGATGGGAACCCAGTTTAATATTCATTTCTAGGCTGGGTCATTGACTCTTTCTGCCAAATTGTTTGAATGCTTGGATTTTGTTTGTTTGTCTTTGGTACCAATTGAACCCAGGGGCACTTAACCACTGAATCACATTCCTGGCCTTTTTTATTTTGAGACAGGATCCTGCTAAATTGCTTACGGCCTTGCTAAGTTGCTGAGGCTGGTTTTGAATTTGTGATCCTCCTGCCTCAGCCTCCTGAGCCACTGGGATTATAGGCATGTGCCACCATGCCCAGCTTAATAGTTTATTTTTTTGAAGAGATTTCACACACTAAATTTTGTAGTAAAGTTAAATTCCTTTTTGATAACCTATTAAAAGGCAACATTGAGTAAATGCTGCTGTCAGGTACAGAGAAGCTGAGATTTTATTCCTCCAACTCTTTCTCCTATTTCTTCTTTTCCTTCTAATTTTTGGTTAACAAGTAGTAATTATTAATGGGCTTCAGTGTGAGATTTCAATACATGTATAAAGAGGGTACACTGATGAAATCCAGTTTTCCTCTACACATATTCTTCTTAATGGCCGAATAACATTCCATTGTGTACATATACCATATTTTCTGAATTCATTCATTCATTGATGGGTACTGAGGCTGATTTCATATCTTAGCTTTGTAAATAGTGTTCTAATAGAGTGTGAGGAATTTCTTTAGCATGCTGATTTTATTTCCTTTGGATATATACCCCAAAATGAGGTTATATGCTATTTCTAGTTTAAGGTTTTTGTTTTTTTGCAATGGGGTCTTGCTATATTGGCTAGGCTGGCTTCAAACTTGCAAACCTCCTGCGTCAGCCTCCTGAGTAACTGGGATTATAGGCCCACACATGCCCAGCTTTATTTCTAGTTTTTTGAGGAGCCTCTATACTATTCTTCCTAATGGCTGTTCTAAATTTACCTCCCCATCAGTAGCATATGAAATTTCCTTTTTCTACACATCCCCACCAGCATTTTTTTTTTTTTTTGATATATATGGATCAAAGCATCCCAAACCAGGAGAGTATTAGTTGTATATTTCAATTGATACCATAATTCAAAAGCAAATTTATTTTGTAATGAGAATATTTTGTCATCAGCAAGAGTAAGTAGGCACAGTGGGTGGTGAGAAAATATCTCATTGTAGTTTTGATTTGCATTTCCCTGATGACTAATGAGATTGAACACTTTTTTCACATATTTGTGGCCATTTGTATTTCTTTTTTTAAGGAGTTATCTGGTCAGATCATTTGCTCGTATTTCAATTGGATTGCTTGGTTTTTGTGTTGTTAAGTTTTTGAGTTCCTTATATATTCTGGATATTATTCCTTTATCAGATGAATAGTTGGCAAATATTTTCTCCTATTCTGTGAATTTTCTCTTTACTATTGATCCCTTCCTTCCTTTTCTTTCTTATTGTGCAGAAGGAGCTTTTTAGTTTGATGTAATCTCATTTGTCTGTCTTTGCTTTTGTTTCCTGTGTTTTTGATGTCATACCCAAGAAATCATTGTCTTGAAATGTTTCCCCTATGCTTTCTTGTATAGTTTCATGTCTTATATTTAGCTCTTTGATCCATTTGGGTTGACTTTTTTTTTTTTGTACCAGGGATTGAACCCAGGGGTACTTAACCATTGAGCCAAATCCACAGCTCTTTTTATTTTAATTAATTAATTAATTAATTAATTTTGTATTATATTTTATTTTGAGACAGGGTCTCACTAAGTTGCTTAGGGCCTTGCAAAGTTGCCAAGGCTGGCTTTGAACTTGTGGTCCTCCTGCCTCAGCCTCCCAAGCACTGAGATTACAGGCGTTCACCACTGAGCCCAGCTTAAGTTGAGTTTTTGCACAGGTAAGAGTGAGGGGTCAAGCTTCAATCTTCTGCAGGTGAATATCCAAATTTCCCAGTACCATTTATGGAAGAGACTTTCTTTTCTCCAACATGTTTTGGGTGCTTTTGTCAAGAATCAGCTGACAGTTCCTTCTATTTCTGCAACCTCTACTCTTCCCCAGGCACCCACGCCTCTCTTACCCCAGACATCTTGAATTCAACTGGTCCAAATCGAGGATCTTGCCCCTATCTGCTCTTTTTCTCTTTGTCTCTGTTCATCATTGTGGGCAACGGCTTCATCATCTGTCTAGTTGCCCAAGTCAGAGACTGAGAAATGGTTCCCATTTCTCCTTGAATTTTGACACTTCCCTCTAACATCTCCATCTCCATCATTGGCAGTTTCGCCTGTCTTCACACGTCCTGAATCCATCCTTCTCTGTCCTTTCAGCTCAGGTCCTCAATATCACTTACATGGAATGCTGTTGTAGCCTTCTATTGGCGCATTGCCTCTAGTGGCCAGCCCCTCTAACCCCCTCTCCCGAATTGTTTCAGAACAACGTGTCATTCTTTTGCTTAACAGCCCAGTTGTTTTCATGGTATATCCAAATGGCATGAAGTTCTTTTTATGCAGGCCCTCTTTACCTTTTCACTCTCTTTCCTTGTTATTCATCCATTTACACTGTATTCTCCACCATATGGATATACTTTGAAATTTCTGGTTCAGACATCTCTGTGTCTTACAGATGCAGTTTCCTGTGTCTGGAAAGCTGTTCCTCATTTCTTTTCTTGCATGGCTCTCTCCTAGAGGATTTTTTTTTTTTTTTTGTACCAGAGTTTGAACCACCCTCCCCAGCCCTATTTTTAGTTTTTATTTTGAGACAGGTCCTCACTAAGTTGCTTAGGGACTTACTACATTGCTGAGGCTGGCCTTGAACTTGAGTTGTTGGGATTACAGGCATGTGCCACCATGCCTGGCTCCTGTTTGCTTTTTTAAACTTAAATTTTCCCTCCATTTTATTCTGTTATAATAATTCAAATGTTATGTGCCTATTTACAGTGCTTAACTTATCCCACTTTTATATTAAGAGAAAGATGATGAAGTTTCCTGGAAAGTTCTATTCCTTAGAATGTCTTCATAACTTAAGCAGATTTAATAAACAGGTTGTTATTAGGGAATGGAAAAAAGCATAAAAACCATTTAAAATTCTATAAGAAAATAATTGCTTTTAGAAGAGAATTGCACATATTTGAGAGATAGAAGTATGTATTCAATATATCTTTACTTTTGTAGTATCCAATTTCACTTTTTTCCTTCTTGCAAACCAAATGTCAAGTTTCATTTCATGTGTTTTTTAAAAAATAACAAAATCTGTGTTTCCTAGTTGTAAAATGTTTATTATTTTAAATTTTATTCTAGGGTGATTGTGCAAGCTTCTTTTTGTTTATTTAACCTGCCACTAGTTGACCTGGTCAATGCAGATTCACTGAAGTTCAATAGGCAGTAAGTATGTTTATTCAAATATTAGCTACAAAAATGTCAAATACAGGCAGGACCTGTCAGACAGGGTCTCTATATCTCAGTTGTATTAACACTATAAATCACATATAAGGGAGATGATCATAAGAGGCATCATTAGGAATTAGGGAGTAGAATATTAGAGGATATTCCTATTTGTTTGTCCTGGGTACTTTTCCTCCACTTTTGAAAGGGCATTATGATTTTTATCCCTCAGGTTCACATCGCCAATGTTACAACAGGGTTAAAGCTCAGAAGTAAATTGAAACCTCAGTTAGCTGTATGTTCTGCATTTGCCATACACACCAGACAGTAAAGTGAACTGTGCTCTGTGATGTTCTAAGAATTAAAATTAAAAAATCAAGCTTCAGCCGGGCACGGTGGCGCATGCCTGTAATCCCAGCACTTTGGGAGGCTGAGATAGGAGAATCATGAGTTCGAAAGCCAGCCTCAGCAACGGCGAGATGCTAAGCAACTCAATGAGACCCTGTCTCTACATAAAACACAAAATAGGGCTGGGGATGTGGCTCAGTGGTCGACTACCCCTGAGTTCAATCCTCAGTACCAAAAAAAAAAAAAAAATCAAGCTTCATCCTATCCTTTCTTACTTGAAAAAGTCTAAGCTGATGATAACATGTTTTGTTCTTTGGTATTGTCATAAGTGTTTTAGGTCGGCTATAAAATTATCTTGGTCGACAAATATTTTCTGATATATACCTTGTTTTGCACATTAGAGAGGAATGAATTATTTACGACCGTTTTTGTGAGCTTTGTAGAAACATACTGCACAGTCTCTCTTTTTTTTAAGGCAACCAAAATTGAGGAGAGCTTTGCCTACTACTTGCCCTCTTTATATATGATTCCTTTCCTGTTTCACAGTCCTGTTACTGTGCTATAATTGTAGCAATAAGCAAGCTGATGAGGGTCTTACAGTTCAGGACCATGTCTTCACTCTAATGACCTTCATGCTTAGAAAAGTGACAGACTCAAAAGACTTTTTTCCTTAAAAACGGATTAAGTGCCAGGCGTAGTGGCTCATGCCTGTAATCCCAGCAGCTTAGGAGGCTGAGGCAGGAGGATCGCAAGTTCAAAGCCAGCCTCAGCAATTTAGTGAGGCCCTATGCAACTCAGCAAGATCCTGTCTCTAAATAAAAATATTAAAAAAGAGTGGGGATGTGGCTCAGTAGTTAAGCACTTTCTCCTCCTCTCTTTCTCCTCCCCTCCTGCTGCTCCTCTTCCTCCTCCTCCTTCTTTTTCTGCCAGAGATTGAACCCAGGGGCACTTACCCACTGTGCCACATCCACAGCCCTTTTTTTTTTTATTTTGAGACAGTGTCTCTCTAAGTTGCATAGGGTCTTGCTGAGTTGCTGAGGCTGGCTTTAAACTTGTGATAATCCCATTACAGGTGCATGCCACCATGTTTGGCTCTTTTTTTCTTTCTTTTTGGTGTTGGGGATCAATCTGAGGGCCTTGAACAAGCTAAGCATGCGCTCTACCTCTCAGCTATACCCTCAGCCCCCAAATTCTCTTTGATAAGATATATTACAAATAAACAAAACATTTCAAACAGTTGGAAAGAGAAGTGCACCCACATATGCCAAATGCCAACATGCATAAGCATCATATGGCTATTTGCACATTCACATCTATCAGCATCCTTGAGTGATAGATAATTTTGACTTGACAAATATTTATTGATTACCTCCTATGTGTCAGGCAATGTGGAAAAGCAGGGCATACAGTACAGCAGTCTTGTAAGAGACTCTCCAGATTACTGATACTCTTTTTTTTTTCTTTTTGGTACTGGGGATTGAACTCAGGTGTACTCGACCACTGAGCCACATCCCCAGCCCTATTTTATGTTTTATGTAGAGACAGGGTCTCACTGAGTTGCTTAGTGCCTCGCCATTGCTGAGGCTGGCTTTGAACTCGCGATTCTCCTGTCTCAGCCTCCCTAAGTGCTGGGATTACAGACTTGAGCCACCACGCCCGGCTTACTGATACTCTTTTTAAAAAAATTTTTTTTAGTTGTTGATGGACTTTATTTATTTATTTATTTATTAATATGTGGTGCTGAGAATCAAACCCAGTGCCTCACACATACCAGGCAAGCAAGTGCTCTACCACTGAGCCATAACCCCAGCCCCTACCTGATACTCTTTGTTCTTCCTAAATCATGCCTACTTAAGTGCATGCATGCTGTATGTTGGTGACTGAATGGCTATTGGAGGATACCTGTGCTTTCCTGCTCTGATGATTCAGTTTTACCCTTACAAAGAATTAGTGCTTTTTATTTCAAATCTGTTAATGTCAGATGTGCTTGTAATTATAATTACAAGATTTAACTATTCTTAGGTTTTATAAACTTAGGATATATAGGTGTAAAATGAAAGTGATTTCTTTTTTTCTTTTCTTTGTTTTTTCTTTTTTTGCTTTAGCCAACAGTCCTGATCATGTCAGAGTGGAAAGTTTTCTAGTATGGTGGCAAAACACATGTAGTCCCTGCTGTCTTAGCACATATAGTTTTGTGGGGGAGACAGACTGTAGTTATATTACCATACAATCATAATTATCTTCATTTTCAGGAAACTGAGACCACTTCATGGATTAACTTTTCTAAGTTAACATAATAGCTGATTGAAGAACTGAGAATCAAATCCAAGCCCTTTCCATCAAATCAAACTTCCTCCTTGGCTTCCTTCCTTCCTTCCTTCCTTCCTTCCTTCCTTCCTTCCTTCCTTCCTTCCTTCCTTCCTTCCCCTTATTGGGAAGGTTTCCATCACTACTTGAAACATGAAAATATTTAATTTTATTCAGTCAGCACACTTGATTCATTTTATATAACATCATTATAAAAAAACTACATGGCAGGATTCTTACTAGGAATCCACTCAAGCAATCCTTAAGGAAATTTGGGCAGAAAGACTTAGGTGTGAATATTAGTTCTTTCATTTACACATCATGTGACTGTGGATGTTGTCGTCTATTCTCCCAGTTCTAAAAGAGGGATGGCAAAATCTTTTTATGTGATTGCTGTGGGGCTTTAATTAAGTAATATGTGAAGCTCACTCATTACTGCACAGTGCTCACATAGCTCTCACTGAGCATCTGAGAGGGCAGCTGTCCTTTATTTGCATCTGAACTACGGGGTTAAGATTTTATAATTATTCTGCTATTTCTATTTTTGTTTATTCAGGGTCAGGAGGGACTTCCTAGATGAAGAGGTCCTTGATACATAGATAAATACGTGGGTACTTACATACATAAAAACATACACATGTACTCTGTGAGTGGTAAAGACACATGTAATCTTTGTCTCTTCCAGATCATCCCTTTGCTCAATGATTTTTGGCATCCATGCTCTGTTTACCAAGCCTGCTCAGTCTTTAGCTCCCATGGGGGTGCTGTACAAGCTAAAGCAGTATGGATATGGGAACCCAATCAGCAGGTAAAGTAACAAAACCTTTGAAATCACATAAAGGAAACATGAAAGCAAGCTGCCGTTGTCTTGCACTTTAGTTGTTAGTCATTAACTCATGTATCTTGAATAAGCTATGACTATGAATGCTGAAGTAACTTTATTAGGAGTATCTTTAAGTACTGAATATTATTTAAGTTATATATACTACATATGTCTATATAGTTCACACTAAGCTACATAGTGATGGCCTTATCTAAATCATTCATTCATTATTTCATTTCACCGAAGTTTTTAAGGCCTTCTCTTATATGCCAGGTACAAAGGTACTGGGAATACAATATGAATAAGGAGCCTCTAAGGGGCTCTACAGATTACAATAAACTGTGATAAAGGGGCCCATCAGAAACATAATGGGGCACTATGGCAATGCAGAGAAGAGGTCCCCTCCTCAGTCTGCCTGGGGCCAGGGAGCACGTCACAGGAGATGGGGTTCTGGAGCTGAGTTTGGGTGACCGAGTTGGATTTCCCCTCTTGAACACAGAGGACATGAAAACAGCATAGGAAATATCAGGAAGCATGCACATACTCTCAATCAGCTGTCCATTTATTCATCTAATAAATATTATTGAGAGCTCGCCAAATCTTAGGCTGTATGACAGAGCAGGAAGGTCTCTGCCCTCTAGATGGACGGAGGCAGATGTAAGTAAAACAGTCGCACTACATACTGATCAATTCTTTGGTGAGAAATAAAGCAACAGGGAGATTAAGAAGGGTTGGAGAAAGCTGCATTTTAAAAGAGGAGAATAGAGAAGGTCCCACCAAGTTGACATTTGAAAGACCTGCATGAACCTGGGAGGGAGCGATGAAGGTTCTCTGGGGGAGAGTGTTCCTGGCAGGAGATGCAGCTGCAGCATGCCTTGCATTCTAGGTCTGGCAAGGAGGAAGCTATGACACAGAGAGAGACCAGGTCATGCAGGCCTTGTGGTCCTGCTTTGTTACTTTGGTTTCACTGGGAGATGGATGGTGGTGATTGATTGTCTAGACCCATTTCTAGAGCAGTTTTAGGTTCATTACAAAACTGAGCATAAAGTGCAGAGTTCCCATATGTCCCCTAAGTAACCCCAGTTGCATCACCTCCCTCATTATCAGTGTCCCTTATCGGAGTGGCACTTTGTTACAACTGATGAGCCTACATGGACACATCATCCTCACCAAGTCCATAGTTTTCACTCTTGGAGTTCTATGTTTTATGGGTTTGCACAAATGTATCGTGGCATGTATCAACTACTATAGTATGATACAGAATATTTTCACTTCTCTAACCCTCTGGGCTCTGCCTATTTATCTCTTCCTTCTCACTAACACCTGGTGACCACTGATCTTTTTACTGTCTCCATAGTTTTGCCTTTTCTAGAATGTCATATAGTTGGAATCATATAGTATATAACTTTTTCAGATTGGTTTCTTTCACTTAAGTTTCTTGTATATCTTTTCATGGCTTGATAATTCATTGGTTTTTAGTGCTACATGATATTCTGTTGTCTGGATGTACCATAGTTTATCCATTCACTTACTGGAGGGCATCTTGGTTACATCCAAGCTTTGGACATTGTGAATAAATCTGCTATAAATATTGGTGTGCAGGTTTTTGTGTGGACATAAATTTTTATTTAATGTAGATAGATGCTCAGGGCTGAACATCTATCTACATTTCAGAGCATGATGGCTGAATCATAAATAAGAGTACATTTTCTTCTGTAAGAAACTACCAGACTATCTTCCAAAGTGGCTGTACCATTTTGCATTCCCACCAACAATGAATGAAAGTTCCTGTTGCTAGCCGGGTGCGGTGGCACAAGCCTGTAATCCCAGCACTTAGGGAGGCTGAGACAGGAGAATCGCGAGTTCAAAGCCAGCATCAGCAACGGCGAGGCACTAAGCAGCTCAGTGAGACCCTGTCTCTACATAAAACACAAAATAGGGCTGGGGATGTGGCTCAGTGGTCGAGTGCCCCTGAGTTCAATCTCCAGTACCCCTCCCCCCCCAAAAAAGAAAGTTCCTGTTGCTGCACAATTATGCTAGTATTTGTTGTTGTCAGTGTTCTGATTTGGGCCATCTGACAGTCACACAGTGGTATCTCATTGTTTTAATTTGAAATTCCCTAATGATATATGATATGGAGCATCTTTCATACACTTGTTTTCCATCTGTATGTCTTCTTTGGAGAGGTATCTATCCTGATGTTTTCCCCATTTTTAAAATGAGGTTGTTCACTTTTTTATTGTTGAGTTTTAAGAATTCTTTGTATATGTTGGGCAACAATCTTATATTTCTTTTTTCTTTTCTTTTTTTTTTTTTTTTGGTACTAGGGATTGAACTTAGGGGTACTCGACTACTGAGCCATATCCCCAGCTCTATTTTGTGTTTTTATTTAGAGACAGGGTCTCCCTGAGTTGCTTAGTGCCTCTCCATTGCTGAGGCTGGCTTTGAACTTGCGATTTTCCTGCCTCAGCCCCCCAAAGTGCTGGGATTACAGGCATGCACCACTGCTCCTGGCTTCCTGTATTTCTTTTGTAATTATTTTCTCCTGGTCTATGTACTAAGCACTATTATTTACTTAATATTTTTTCTTTAAATTTATTTGAAGTCACTAACTTAAAGTCTTAACTGTTGTAAGCAAAAGAATCTGTGAAATCATTCATTTGGTGAGTTTCACTTTTTCTAACACAAATACTTAATCATGAAAATAGAAAAAAACTATTATGTATCATCTGAAAACCACCAGGTGTACTCCCAGGGGTATAGATGCTGTATTTTGTGAAAGATCACTTTAGCTAAAGATGTCACTGAAAACTTTTTAGCAGGAAGAGGACACGATGTGAACTTTGTGTTAGAACACTTTGGCAGTGGTTGGGAAGAAGGCCTGGAGGGGAGCAAAAATGAAAGCTTAGCTACTAGTAGCCTACCATGTAATAAGCAGTCATGATATGAAGGTAGATAAAACAGTTTGCTGCCACGGGGAGCCTACAGTCTAGCTAAGGAGATAGACATGAGTTCATTGTAGCACAGAAGCGGATACTGTGATTAGATGGATATATGAAATGCAATAGTGGCTAAAAATGCTGTGGTCATAACTACCTCCAGAAGCCTTTACAGAGGAAGAGACATCAGTTGTGACATCTGTGACATCTAGAGGAATATCAAATCATCTAATAGTGGAGCTTGAGGAGTACAGACTTGACCCCACAAGGAAGAGAGCATTACTAACATTAAACTTAAGAGTAATAATAGCAGATTTGCCTTTTAGAAGATCAACCTGCAGTGTGCAGAATTGTTTGAAAGGAGGTTAGCCAAGTAGCCCAGAAAGAATCAATGGAAGACCAATTGAAGACCAAAGCAGTGAATGAGAAATGCTGGTGTGGGACTGAGCTAAAGCACTCAAACAGGGAAGATGAAGAAGAGACGTTTGTGAGAGAGGTCAAGGAGTTAGGATCAACAGAATATGGTGATCCTTTATGATAGCTGCTCAAGTCATAATTGGGTAACTGTTTGTGAAGAAATGAGAAGGAAGTGGGTGTGAACTGCTCTGGACCACATTTCTTCCATAGACTGTGAAGGAGCTCTTTTTCAGTCCCAGCTTTTCTTGTTTTCCACCTGCATTGGGGAAGTTGCTCAAAGTCCAGGTGTCATTAAAAGCTTCAAGCAGTACTATAGTAGAAAACTGCAATGGCTGAAAGGGAACGGGAGTGGACTGAGAAGACTCAGGCCTCTAGTCGTCTGTGATCCTTATTCACTGATCCACGAGACAGTAGTGGAGGAGGAGCGCCTGTGTTTAACTCTCTGAGTTGTCTTTGTATTCTCCAAGAAAAGTAATAATTCTTAACCTTGTTGCACATTAGAATCACTTGAAGCTTGAAAAACCCTGGATGCCCAGGTAATACCCTAAACCAGTTAGATCAGTCTCTGAAGGTAAGATCCAGGTGTCAGTATCTTTTCTTTTCCTTCCATATTTTTTCAAGTGTCAGTATCTCTTAAAGCTCACTACCTTTTCCACTGCACAGCCAGCATGGGAAACCTAGAGATTGTCTGCCTTGGAAACAGAGGCTTTAGAACTAATTCTGGTTGGCTCAGCAACATGACACGTTGGCAGTCAGACACGGTGGCAAACTGGTTTCATGGTACCGTAAGCATTTTTAGAGGTATAAATCCAGGGCACTTAAGTATCATTTATCTTTGAATGATAATTAAACCTTGACATCTGGTGGCCTCACATAGCTATTGCTAATCTGAAAGTGTCTGACTAAAGTCCAGAGGGTAACTAACTGTACACTTAGCAGGATATGGTTTGACGATCAGAGAGTATTGTGAGATTGACCAGTGTAAAGTATTTAGAAAGAAAAAAAAGCCTACTTGAAATGAATTACACACTTGGAAGTAAGTTTCCTAATACCTGGTTATGAGTTGACAGTTACACAGAACTGTATAGCCAAGGGGTATTATTCTTCTCCTTGCTGTTTTCAAAATATATTCTGTGATTAATTAGTGCATTTAAAGAAATATTAGTTCTACAGGGCAGATTATTTTACTATGTTTAATAGACCATTTACTTCATAGTGATCCACATATATACTGACCAGTAGCCAATAAGTATAATAGTAAAGTTTGTTATTAATGGAGATCTAAAACTGGGTACTTGGGTAAGAAAACCAGCATAAATCTCTTTTAATTGGGATAAGGGACTTCATGAGGTATAGTTAGAAATGGATCATCAATTATTTTGTACACATAACTTCTACTAAAAATTACAAGTTGGGGCTGGGATTGTAGCTCAGTGGGAGAGCACTTGCCTCGCATGCGTGAGGCCCTGGGTTTGATCCTCAGCACCACATATAAATAAATAAATAAATAAAGATATTTTAAAAAAAAATTACAAGTTCACATTTTCCACAAATTTGTTTGTGAAATTCTAGTATGTTATAGAATTTCCTTCTATCTGGCCAACTAAGCATGTTTGCATTCTTCTTTCAGCAAATATTCATGGAGTTTCTATTAGGTGTTAATCTGAGCCAGGAGCTGCTGGGAGCCATAAAGTCCTAAGACTTTATCCCTCTCTGTCCTTGAGAGCTTACATGGCATTAGTGACTGAGGCAGAAATGCAAGTCTGGTACAATGAGCTAAGTCCAGGGCAAGATAAGCAGCAAATGCAGAAGGAACACAAGCTTGGTGCTTGACTGCTTGTTACCCGTTGCAATGCATTGTTCCCACTCTGTGTTAGCAGTGTCCTGTAGTTCTGGCCAAATTCCTGCTGCTTGACAGGAGATTCTGGAATAGAAAGATACATTTTCACCAGTGGCCATGGTCTGCCCATTTACATTTTTTTTTTGGTACTGGAGATTGAACTCAGGGACACTCGACCACTGAGCTACACCTCCAGCCCTATTTTGTGTTTTATGTAGAGACAGGGTCTCACTGAGTTGCTTAGCGGCCTTGCTGTTGCTGAGGCTGGCTTTGAACTCGCGATTCTCCTGTCTCAGCCTCCCAAAGTGCTGGGATGACAGGCTTGCACCACCGCGCCCGGCTGCCCATTTACATATTGAGTTTCACTGTCATCTGTTGCTATGTTGTGGGTATCCTAAATTAAATGTATTACTTAAGAAATACTATGATCAGTCTATATATACAAGAGTTTGTTTTTGTGTTTGTTTTCAGTGCTGGGGATTGAACCTAGATTTCTGATGCGAGGCAAGTAAGTGTTCTACCATTGAGTTACATCCCCAGTCAAATAAACTTGTTTCTATAACTTTTATATGAAGCATTTCTTTTGCTTATCTTTTCTCTGAAAGCTTCTCAATAGATCCTTCCAAAATTATATTTATGAAGAAAGCTTAGAAAGTGACTTTTCTCTCAGTAACATAGTAAACAATATAGTTTTCAACTCTAGCAAAGAAAAAGATCCAAAATGAATTATCTCAAGGTGAATCATCTACAAATAAAAAATAATTGCAGAGCTTTGTCTTTCAAGATATACAAATATTCCTGGTGTTTACTTACATGTGCCTAATCATTACAATAAATTCTAAACCTGCTTTTTCTTAAAAATAAGAGCTTTTCATAGAGATTGACTATAGCAATAGAATTAGGACTAATGTGGTAGTTTTATGAAGTATTAAAGATGAGATTACCTTGGAAGAAATGGGTTAGTCTTAGTGCAGGTGAATTTTGTTCTTTCATAATTATCAATTCAGCATTATGTTGTTAATTTTGCTATAGTTCTGAAATGCTTATGGTAAATTTCTTTATTAATGTTTTTACATATTCTTTTTTTTCCCAGTAGTAGGAATCTACTCCAGGGGCACTCTGCCACAGAGCTACATCTCTAGCCCTTTTTACTTTTTATTTTGTGATAAGGTCTTGTAAAGATGCCCAGGTGTCCTGGAACTTGCAATCCTCCTGCCTCAGCCTCTCAAGTAGCTGAGATTGTAGGTGTGAGCCACCACACTTGGCTAATGTTTTAATACATTCTTTATCTATGAATCCATTGAAGTACATAGTCTTGCAAAAGGGGAAAAGCAAACAAACAAGCAAACCATTAAAAAATAAATAAATAGTCTTCTCTGAAGAGCATAACGCCTGCTATGGATCACTAGAACTAGAAACAGTCAGCAGTTAAAACATTCCATAAATTCTGTCTCTAATTTTGTTCTTTGGTGAGACATGACTTCCCCCGTTCCCCAGCACTGTATATTTGGGAAGACAGGATTAAAAACACATGCAGGCTGGGTATGGTGGCCTAGGCCTGTAGCCCAGACACTCAGGAGGTTGTGGCAGGAGGATTAAGAGTTTGAGGTCAGCCTAGGCAATTTAGTGAGCCCCTGTTTCAGAAGAAAAAAGTAAAAAGAGCTGTGAATGTGGCTCAGCAGTAGAGTGCCCCTTGGTTCAATCTCCAGTACTGCAACAAACGAAAGTCCAGTTGCTAACTATAGTGGACATGAGCACTTAGAATAATCTAATTATTAAGAACATTTGGTTTGACCCAGCTATCCCACTCCTTGGCCTATACCCTAAAGACTTAAAAACAGCACACTACAGTAAAGCAGCCACTTCAATGTTTATAGCAGCACAATTCACAATTGCAAAACTGTGGAAGCAACCCAGATGCCTTTCAATAAATGAATGGATAAAGAAACTGTGGTACATATACACACTGGAATATTATTCAGCAATAAAAGAGAATAAAATTATGGCATTTGCAGGCAAATGGATGGAATTGGAAAGCATTATGCTAAGTGAAGTAAGCCAATCCCAAAAACCCAAATGTCGAATGTTCTCTCTGATTAGTGGATGCTGATACATAAGGAGCATAGGAGAAATGGAGGAACTCTGGACATGGCAGGGGGGAGGTGGGGGGAGGGAAAGGGGAATCAGTACAGTAAAGATGGTTGATTGAGATCGTCATCACTACCCTTGGTGCATGTATGAAGACACAAATAGTGTGACTTTATCTGGTTTGCAACCAGAGAAATGGAAAAACTGAACTCTATATATGTACTATGACTTGAAATGCAACTAAATAAACAAATTCAAAATTAAAATTAAAATTAAAAAAAAAAGAATATTTGGTCTAAAAGATTATAATTGAGGCTGAATTGTTACTGATAGTATATTAGAAATGAGACTGTGGTGTGAATTTTTGTCAGAGAATTCTGTCCAGAAGTTCTTAGGACCATAATAATATATATCCTGATTTCTGTATTTTAAAAAAGTTGCTTTTTTTTTTTTTTTGCAGTGCTAGGGATGGAACCCAAGGCCTTAGACATCTTAGGTAAGAGCTTTAACACTGAACTATATTCCCAGCCCCAGAATTTGCCACAGAATTAGCAATGATACACTATTGATTTCTTCCGTATAGCCCACTTTTCTATTTACTTCTGTAAATAGAGTCTTTGTGTTTTGTTGCCAAGGGACCTCCTGAGGACAAGATTATATCCAAAGCAGGAGATACTCAATCTTATGGTGTGTTTGAAGAAATATTGCCTTTTTTCATTTATTTTTTTATAAATGGAAACATTAACCATATCCTCCAATCTCTGGCAAAGAAATATATAGGGATGGTATATAGGGAGTTAAATATTTAGATTTTCAAAACCTCAGTGTAATCATATAATGCTATGAGTGTACTCGATATTTCCGTGGAAAATATTTAACTTTCTCAAAGACTGAGTTTTCTCCTTCTGATAAATTTAGACTAGAGTTACCAGTTTTTCTTGGAGAGATTTTTAGTTCAGATAAAATGTTGTAGGTAAAAATCTCAGCTCCAGCTCCAAACTCACTAGCTGTGTAACTTTGGGCAACTTAATTAACCTAAACTTCAGTGTCTTCTTCAGGACTGTTGTGAAAATTAGCCTTAAGAGGAAAGTATCCAAAGGGATGCTATGCACTGAATTGTCTCCTCTAAGCCCATATACTAAACAAAGCCTCAACTCACAATGCAATGGTATTTGGAGATGAAGCCTGTGGAAGATAATTAGGTCTAGACAATGTCATGAGGGTGGTACCTGCGGAATAGGATTAGTGCTCTTCTGTAGCCCAGAAGTGGGTGTGTGCATAGTACATGCAGGGCCCTGAGTTTAAACCTCAGCACCAATTAAAAAACAGGGGGTGAGGTGGGGAGCAGCATGTTCTCTCTATCTCTGTGGTGGGAGGATATAAATCTGTCTGCAAGCCAAGAAAAGGGCTCTCACTAGAACCTGATCAAGCTGGACCCTGATCTAAGACTTTCAGCCTCCAGAATTGTGAAAAAATAAAATTTTGATGATGAGGCCTCCCAGTCAATGCAGCCTATAGTATTTTGTTGTGGTAGTCTAAGCCAACTGAGATAAAGGGCCAGGCCCATAGTAAACATTCTAAAACTCGTTACACTTGTTTCAGGCTGACCCTAGAAAGAAATTTCCTGTGTTCTTGAGGTAGCAACTATTTATGTGGACTTGTTTTCCTGACCCTAATTCACAAGAGACTACTATTTAAGTCGTATTTGAATTTCTTTTGCTTTTGCAATAGGAAGCATCTCTTTACTCTGAAGGGGTGTCTACTGATGCTGATTTTGATTTACTCCATTGGTTGGATTGTCTATTTTTATACTAATGATGATAGAATTATTTTACTGATGCTATCAGAAAGCAACCTTATTAATTTTATACTTTTTTTGACCCAATATTGACAGAGAAAATAAGAGAGTGGAAAGGAGCCAGACTTTTAGTTTTGTGATGAGGAAGATTCTACAGAGGATAGGATTTGAGGTGAGAGTATGATAAGTTACATTATGGTCCCTTTATCTCTAGAGCTTACTTTCATAGTAAGCTAAGAAACCGAGGTAAAGGGCACCAGATAGTAATATTTTAGGATATTATTACCTGCAGATAGATTATTTTTATTTTGAAGATTGTGAGAGAAAATTTGGTGCAATTTTTTCCCATAAGCAGAGGTGCAATTGTTATTATTATAAGATGATATTAAATATATTTGTTTATGGTCTCTTTGTCTCCACTAGCAGGAAGGCTTTGTGGAGGGCAGGAATCATTGTTGATTGATTTTTTCTGTATTCCAAGCATCTAGGACAGCAAGTGTGCAATAAATACCTGGTGAACAAATGAAGGCCCAAGCAGAGCATAAGAACTACTTGTCTACCAGAGATTCATTAAAAAGTGTTGTTAAGGCTGTCAATGAGAGGTGATGACATTCTGAAGGAAATACAGCCTCACAAGTCAATAGGTTCATTCATCTCCCAGTAGAATGAATGTAATGTGAGAGAGAAAAGAAATTCTCTCAAATCATGGGCATGTCTCTGGCTTGGAATCATATTTCATGAGAAATAAAGACATTTTAAGAAAGAAGCACAAAAAGCAAGGAAATATTTGAAGAGTATCAAGAGATTCAGTGAAGTAGTGGGGAAATCACAGGGACTGTTGCAGAGTCTGAAGCCATTAAGATGGTGGCAACGTCAGTAATAACAATGTAAGCTTGAAAGTACTGGGTCTTCTACCAGATGCCAAATTGCCTATTCATTGAGATGTTTGTCCCTGGCTGCCCTTGAGTGCCTCACTCAGGCTCTCTCTAGTGCATGTTGTCAGTGTGCCCACAGAAAACTTCGCCACAGGTGTTCTTCATGCCCCTTTTCCATGCAAAAAGTAGATAAAGACAATTCTGTCCTGGAGATGGAAAACAGAGAGAGAGGGAGAGGCACCCTCATAGCTCAAATCCAATTTCTTTCTTCCTTTTGTGTGTGTGTGTGTGTGTGTGTGTGTGTGTGTGTGTGAGATACTGGGGATTGAACTCAGAGGCACTCAACCACTGAGCCACATTCCCAGCCCTATTTTGTATTTTATTAAGAGATAGGGTCTCACTGAGTTGCTTAGTGCCTCGCCATTGCTAAGACTGGCTTTGAACCCGTGATCCTCCTTCCTCAGCCTTCTGAGCCACTAGGATTACAGGCATGTGTCACTGCACCCAGCAGGAATCCAATTTCTTGATATATATTTTTAAGTTCTATTGGTTTTATTTGATACATAATTCAATTATTTCTCTCCTAATCATTAATATGTTAAAACATTGAAAACTGGGGAATTAGATACTAGTTTGTGTTTCCTATATAATGAATGACCAAAAAATTAGTTATAAAAGCAACCATTTCAACTGAGTGTTGTGGTGCACACCTATAATCCCAGTGACTCAGGAAGCTGAAGCAGGAGGATCAAAAGTTTGAGACCATCCTCAGAAACTTAGTGAGGCCCTAAGCAACTGTCTCAAAATAAAAAATAAAAAGGACTGGGGGTGTGACTCAGTGGTTAAGTGCACCTGGTTTCAATCCCCAGCACCAAAAAAACAAAACAAAAAATCCTCCCACAAAAAGCAACCATTTTATTCATTCATGCCTCAAGTCAGCATTTCAGGCTGGGTTCATCCGAGCAATCCCTGGGCTGATGTTACTTGGGATCACAAATGAGATTTTAGTCATCTTGTGCTTTAACAGGCCGGCTCTGTGAAGTCGACTTCATACATATGTCTGGTGGTCTGTGCTGGTTCTTGGCTAGGCCCTAGGTGTCCAACAGATTAGCACTGGTCTTCTTCAAAGATCGTACTATTGATTTCTGAAGTTCAGTTATAGTCGGCCAACTCCATTGCTCAGGGCTCAACTGAGGGAAAACATCATGGTAGAAGAGTATGGCAGAGAGAGCATTCTTGATATATTAAAAACCGGCATCTGTTATAAGTAGAGAATGCAGAAGGATAATGGATTCCTGCTGCTAATCAAACACCGAGACAAAAGGCACAGAGGTGCCTCTGCCAAGCAGAAACCAGCCTTTTCATAAAACCCTGGGTTTTGGAGCACATATTGTAATAATTCTGTGACTAAGCAGCTCATGGATGCAGTGCTTTATGGTTCCCCCCACCAAAGGTCTTGATTAGGCTACTTTCTTTCTTTTATGTGTTTGAGACATGTATGATTTACACAGCTATTGAAGTGGGACTGAGTCTCCGTTACCTTTTTGGCATCTTGCATGCATTATTGTCCGGTTCTCCTGTCTAATGTGTCTTGTGGTTCATATCAGTGAACAGTCAAATCTGCAAGAGAAGCATCACAATTGTGAGCGCCTGCAACATCAACTTCCAAAGCAGTCATGACCATGTCTTCTTGTTCCGGAAATCAACACTCAGCTGTTTCATACCTCCTGTGTCCTTATTGGTTGAGGCCAATTAGATATCACTGAATCCTCTCCCTAGAGTAGTCAGAGGCCATCAGTTTACAGTAATAAGGGCGTAAGTTCAAATTGGAAGGGTATATTACTCAGGCCACTTTGGCTGCATGTGACAGAAACCCAATACAGGCTAACTTAAATAAAAAAGAAACTTACTGATTCTTATACCTGAAAAGTCAGGCAGAGCTGGATCTCAAGTGTGCCAGGAACCTTTTTCAGTGACTTTCCCTCTGTCTGCTTCAAGCTTTTAACTCCTGCAAGCAACATACCCCCAGGTTTACATGGACCTAATAGTCCAAGATTATGAAGAAGCACGCACTCTTGTCCTGATAGCACAGCAAAAGTCCCTAGGTAGACACTGACAGGCATGTGTAAGTCACATGACAGTCACTGAAGCAATAGTGGTGCTAGGAGGCATGGAATCCTCTGACCAGGTTGGGGCACATGTCTGACCTTAGGGTGAGAGTGGGACAGTCTTAAGGACTGAGACAGGCTTACTTGTGGAAGATGGGAGGAAGAGGATTTTTCTTGAAGGAATGCTAGGATAGCCAAACACCATATGACCACAGAAATAAGGTGTTCCATAGAGAATTTGGGTGGAGCAGAAGTGGAACCGCATTCTGACAGCACCATCAGTGCCTCTGCTACTTCCACAAGCTATAGTTAGCAGGTATTGAGGGGAAGTCAAGCCTATGACCTTGTCCACTGTGGTTATCTCAGAACCTGAGAAGTAGCAGCAGAAGCATGGAGAGTGGGTAGGTAGTAATCAGTTCTTGGACCAGGTAGGACTCAGGGTGAAGGGCGGACTTGAGGAGCAGCAGTTGGTCATACCTAATGAATGCAGTCCAGTCCCGAGTACCAAGGACATTCTTAGCTCTGGCTTTTAGAGGAGGTAGTGGTGGTTGAAGGTTCTGCACATGATTTTAGGCAGCAGCCTTCTAGTTAATGTGTACTTACCCTTCAGAACTCAGTTTGAATCGCTGGATTTCACCTTTCAAGAGTAAGCCTGACGGGGCTGGGATTGTAGCTCAGCGGTAGAGCGCTTGCCTCGCATGCGTGAGGCCCTGGGTTCGATCCTCAGCACCACATACAAAGCAATAAAATAAAGACATTGTGTCCATCTACAACTAAAAAAAAAAAAAAACGAGTAAGCCTGACTCTGAGCTTTTTACAGTTGTCTCATGTAATTGCATGCAAATCAAATTTACTTATAATTATTTGAGTAGGATCTACCACCTGCATGTAAGATCTATTACCTGCATGGGGGTAAGCTCCATGAAGTCGGGGACCCTACCAGTTTTGCCTACTGTTGAACACCTAATATGTAGCCCAGTGCCTAGCACATTAATAATCTAATAATATCAATTTTCTTTAGATGAACTAATGATACATCAGTTCTGATAATAGTAATTGGTTTTAATATGAAAGTGTAACAAACTGCCTTCTCATCTTGTATCATATAGTCTGACATTTTCATTTCTTTTCTCATTTGGCTGAATAAGGTGCTATTTAAAATAGTTGAGCTAACTGGATTATCAAAATTTGAGTAATCAGGAGCCCTTTTATACTGCATATGATTTAAATAAAAAGTATGATCTATTTGGAATTATTCTATATAATTAAGAACCTTAGAAGTCTTTGGTCTTAATGGAAGTTCTTAGCAGAAAACTACTTGTGTTGCTTCTAAATATTATTAACTCTGGATTCATCTAATTGTGTTGAGTGAAGGTTTTGTACTAGAAATGAATGTCCAAATCCTCTCTCCTTGTTTAAAACCCTTGTAAGGTCATTTCAAAACCAAAGCGTAGCTGGGCATGGTGGCACGTGCCTATAATCCCAGTGGTTCAGGAGGCTGAGGCAGGAGGATTGGATTGTAAATTCAAAGGCAGCCTTAGCAATTTAGCAAGGCCCTGAGCAACTTAGCAAGGCCCTGTCTCAAAAGAAAAACTAAAAAGGGCTAGGGGCCGTGGCTCAGTGGTTAAGCACCCCTGGGTTCAATCCCTGGTACCAAAACCAAACAAAACTGAAGTGTAACAAGGGCGCACGTGTGAGTGTGGGCTTTCGGCCCTCACTTCTGTCCTTGGTCCTCCCAGGCACTTTGTCATCCTTGGTTGTAGCTGTGGCACCTTTCAGCAGGCACTGTGCTCACAGGTTTATGTGTCAGCCTCCTCTCCTATGAGCAACTAAAAGGTAAGTGTTGTTCAATAATTTGAATCAAAATTATTTGATAAAGTGTTATTTACTTTTTTTTTTTGTTTTGGTACTGGGGATTGAACTCAGGGACACTCGACCACTGAGCCACATCCCCAGCCCTATTTTGTGTTTTATGTAGAGACAGGGTCTCACTGAGTTGCTTAGTGCCTCACCATTGCTAAGGCTGGCTTTGAACTCGCAATTCTCCTGTCTCAGCCTCCCTAATTGCTGGGGTTACAAGCTTGCGCCACCATGCCTGGCTAAATGTTATTTACTTTTTAAATGGATTGTTAGATAAGAAAACTTTGCTGAAAATTTTTTTTTGTGTTAAATAGTTTTGAATTAACAACAGAAGCCACTAGAACAAACCCCCACCTAACTATGTTTTACAACATTTTTCCCCCAGTGAATCTGTAGATCTTCAGGATGATATGTTTAATTTGATTTGCCTGGTTCCTTTGGGCATTGCAGTAATTCAGATTCTGGTTTGGAGTCCATTTTCGATCAAGACCAAGACAGACTACACAGAGACTCTCTAAGGACAGCACCAGTTGCTACGAGATCCACACAACTTCAGGTGTTTGTTGGTTCTAGTGGAGTTTACATGTACCCAAAGGCCAAGCTCTCTTTATAACCTCCCATTTGTTTAGAAAACAAAACAAATACAATTAATAAATCCAACAAGTCTTAGGGCTTTTTGACTCTGTAATTTAAATATATGTTAAGGCCTTTCCTTTGGCTGTTTTCAAATGATCTTGTAGCCTGGACACACCTATGACTCTTTACCAGTGAATTACTATATGAGTTTCCAGAGCCCATCTGGCTGTGCACACTACTCTCTTTGATGATTTTAAACTTCATATTGCTTCTCTGACCAATTTTATTAATGAGACAATTTTTCTTCTTTTCACTATCTGTAGATTCCTTTTTGAGTAGGAATGAAGAAGGCCACCATACTCCCCGATTTCAAAATATAGTATAAAGCTATTGTAATTAGAACAGCGTGGTATTGGCTAACAGCAGACACATCGACCAATGGAACAAGATAGAAACCCCAGAAATAACCCCATATGTTTATAGCCAACTGGTTTTCAACAAAGAGGCCAAGAGCACACAATGGGGAAAGGAAAGTATTTTCAATAAATGGTATTGAGAAAAATGAATACCTGTATGCAGAAGACTGATATTTAACCCTTACACCATATACAAAAATCAACTCAAATGGATTAAAGACTTAAATTCCTAAAACTACTAGAAGAAAACATAGGGGCAAAGCTTCAAATTGAGATTATATCAAATTAAAAGTTTCTGTATACTAAAGGAAACAAAACAGAGTGAAGAAACAACCCACAGCTTGGGAGAAAATATTTTCTAAATATTTTCTAAAATATTAGAAAATATTTAGAAAATATTTAAATATAAATATTTATATATCCAAAATATATAAAAAACTCAAACAACTTCAAGGCAAGAAAAGAAACCTGATTTAAAAATAGGCAAAGGACCTGGCAAACATTTCTCAAAAGAAGACATACCAGTGTCTACATGTCTATACATGAATATATGATCAACATCTCTAATCATAAGGGAAATGCAACTTAAAGCCACAATTGAGCTATCACTTCATTCTGCTTAGAATGGCTATTATCAAAAAGATAAAAGATAGTAAGTGTTGATGAGTATGTGAAGAAAAAGGAACCCTGATATATTATTGGTGGGAATGGAAATTGTTACAGCTACACTTTTTGGAAAAAGTGGAGAAGTTCTGCAAAAAACTAAAAATAGAATTACCACATGATCTAGGCATCTTACTTCTAGATACATGTGCAAAAAAATTGAGATCAATATATCAAAGAAATATTTGTACTTCCATGTTCATTTTAGCATTATTCACAATAGCCAAGCTATGGAAGTGACCTAAGTGTCCAACAGATGAGTGGATAAAGAAAGTGTGAGCTGGGCATGGTGGTGCATGCCTGTAATCCCAGCACTTTGGGAGGCTGAGACAGGAGAATCACGAGTTCAAAGCCAGCCTCAGCAATGGCGAGGCGCTAAGCAACTCAGTGAGACCCTGTCTCTACATAAAACACAAAATAGGGCTGGGGATGTGGCTCAGTGGTAGAGTGCCTCTGAGTTCAATCCCCAGTACCCAAAAAAAAAGTGTGGCATGAGGGGCCTGAGGTTGTGACCTAGCATGTGTGAGGCACTGAGTTTGACCCTCAGCACTACATAAAAATATATACACAAATAAAGGCATTGTGTCTGTCTACACCTAAAAAAAAAAAAAAGAAAGTGTGGCATGAATACACAGTGGGATACTATTCTGCCTTAAGAGGGAAGGAAATTCTTTCATTTGCAATAATATGGCTGAACCTGGAGGATATTATGTATGCCAAGTGAAATAAGGCAGGCACAGAAAGACAAATACCACATCATCTCACACAGATGGAATCTTTAAGAGTTTATTTCGGAGAAAGAGAGAGTAGAATGATGAGAGATTGGAGAGATGGGGAAGAGGGAAATGTTGGCTAAAGTTTCAGTTAACTGAGTAATTGTAGTGATCTATTACACAGCATGGTGACCATAGTCTCTCTCTCTCTCTCTCTCTCTCTCTCTATATATATATATATATATATATATATATTTTTTTTTTTTTTTTGGTACTGGAGATTGAACTCAGGGGCACTCGACCACTGAGCCACATCCCCAGCCCTTTTTTGTGTTTTACGTAGAGACAGGGTCTCATTGAGTTGCTTAGCGCCTCACTGTTGCTGAGGGTGGCTTTGAACTCGTGATTCTCCTGTCTCAGCCTCCCAAAGTGCTAGGATTACAGGCGAGAGCCACCGCGCCCAGCTCATAGTCAATATTAATCAATTTGCATTTCAACATTGTTAAAAGAATAGGTTTTAAATGCTTTCATCATTAAAAAAAAAAAAAAACCAGTAATGTAAGGTAGAAACAGCCCTCCCATACCGTTTGGGCCCCTCCCCTCTCTAAAGCCTAAGCAGTTCCCCAGCGGTTTCCGCCTGGAGAGAACAAAGCCTGGCTGCTCAGGTTACTACATCAAAGAAGATCACTGTTGAACCAAAATGCTTATCTATCACGCCAGTTTTGAAGTGACCAATCCATACCCCACCACGTGTTCATAGCGGGCCCTATAAATTCCATGCCTCGCATCCTCTCTTCCCTTCTCTCCTCCTTCCTTCTCCTGGGTGCCCACCTGCACAGACCCCCACCATGAATAAAGATCCCTTGGCTATGTGGAGCATGTTGCCTCTGGTTCGGAGCAAATCCACATTTTTAATCTTTCAGGAAATGTAAGGTGATGGCAATGTTAGTTTGATTTAATCTTTCTACCACGTATGCATATACTAAAACAGCACATTGTACCCTATAATATTAGAATTGGTCCCTACAAGTGGGAAAGGCTAGGACTGAGATGGCTTCTCTGTCTCTGACATCTTTACTTCATGGTTGTTTTTGTTTGCCTGTGTGTGCGCACACATACACAGACTTAACTGACTACCGGGCCCCTCAGTTCAGCTACGCACTTTCATTTGATGGACTCAGATTCCATGTGCCTGCTCAGAACATTTAATCTGAACATTTAATCAGAACAATGATAAGCTCAGCCTGAGTCATGTAAACATTTGTGTGCTAGAGTCATTAAGATCCAATTCCTTAAAAAAGTATACATATTTATACACATATAACTTTATTATAAATGTTGATAAAAGGATGTACCAAACATGATTTAAAAGAATAAAATGTATCAGAGGTTAAGGTGTGTAGCTAAGTGGTAGAGCACATGGTTAGCACCCATGAGACCCTGGGTTCAACCCCAGCACCAAAATCAATCCATCAATCTATCAATTAATACTCTATTGTAAATTCCATACACCTACAATTTCACTTTTTTTATGTGCTGGGAATTGGACTCAGGGGTGCTTTACCACTGAGATACTTTTTATTCTTTATTTTGAGATAGGGTCTGCCTAAGTTGCTAAGGGTCTCGTTAAGTTGCTGAGGCTGGTTTTGAACTTGGGATCCTCCTCTCAGCCTCTCGAGTTGGTAGGATGACAGGTGTGCACCACTGTGCCCAGCTACACTGTGTTTTTTTAGGATTCACAATAGAATCACCAAGTCAAGATGATAAATTGCTTGGTACCATTCAGATCATCAAAGAAGTTACTCATTGGGCTGGGATTGTGGCTCAGTGGTGGAGCGCTTGCCTTGCATGCGTGAGGCACTGGGTTTGATTCTCAGCACCACATAAAAATAAATAAAATAAAGATATTGTGTTCATCTACAACTAAAAAAAATATTAAAAAAAAGAAGTTACTCATGTCATTGCCCAAAGAATGTAGTTCCAACCTAAATGTTTTTTTTTTTTTTTGTCTATGGTGATGAGTAAGACAACAGTGAAGCAGTACAGACCCATTTCAGCACTTCACTTCTTTGTGAATGATGTCTGTGCTGCGTTGAATGACAGGTTTTGAATACTGGGAAGAATATTTTCTTAATTTTTTCTGCTTTTCAGTGTAATGGCTATAGATTTGACAGGATTTTTGTTTTTGTTTCTTTTGGTACCAGGGATTGAACTCAGGGGCACTCTACCACTGAGCCACATCCCCAGCCCTATTTTGTGTTTTATGTAGACAGGGTTTCCCTGAGTTGTTTAGCGCCTCGCCATTGCTGAGGCTGGCTTTGAACTCGCGATCCTCCTGTCTCAGCCTCCCTAAGTGCTGGGATTACAGGCATGTGCCACCACGCCCGGCTTAGATATGATAGTTTTGAGTTTACTTTGTATTATTAGCATTTTCTTTATTACAATTTTTTTCTTTGCTGTATTGGAATCCAGGGCTTCATACTTGCTAGGCACGTGCTCTACCACTGATCTATTCCCCCAGCCCATTCCTTACAACTTTCTTAAGTCTGCATCAGGGGTTGGCAAACTATATAGCCTGTGGGCCAAATTTAACCTGTGGCCTATTTTGGTACTGACTGAGATCCAATAACCAAAGAAGACTATGTGAGAGACTGTGGCTCACAAAACCTAAAGTGTTATCTGGCTTTTTACAGAAAAAGTCTACTGACCCCAATCTAGATAAAATAACAACAAACCCACAATAATGTATACTGATTTTCATAGGGCAAATATTTTTACTTTTATCCTGACCAATTTCAAGCTACTAATGTGATATAATTGAATGCAGATTTGGGAAGAAATGAGCAGTAGCATACTACCATAAAATATTTCAGGTATGACAGACATTAATAACCCCAAGAACATAAATAATAGTAAAATAATCAGGAAATAATGCATTTTGGATATCACTTTTATTTTATTTTATTTTTTGATATCACGGATTGAACTCAGGGGCACTCAACCACTGAGCTACACCTCCAGCCCTTTTTTGTAATCTATTTAGAGACAGGGTCTCACTGAGTTGCTTAGTGCCTTGCTGTTGCTGAGGCTGGCTTTGAACTTGCAATCCTCCTGCCTCAACCTCCCGAGCCTCTGGGATTACAGGCATGTGCCACGGCACCCAGCTCTCTCGCCTTTATTTTAATATAATTTATTTAATTGTAAATATATGTATACACACATATGTATATATATAACATATATATATATAACATATATATATATTAATTTTGAATAGTATCTCCTTAAAAACCAGCTCGAGAACTTCATGAAAAGTTAACAACTGGCTCTCAGCAATTGGAATGAGCAGGCTCCAGGATACCACTGGATGTACCACAGTAGTCCTCACTGGGCTGCAGTTGTTTGGTCTGTGGATAAGCATATTCACTAAGAAGGCAGTGTAGATGGAGCATACCTGATCAATATTCTAAGTTTTCTGATCCACACCAGGGTGTTGCAGTAAGACAGTACAAACATGGTACATTTCCCAAATTTGTTTTCACTTTGCTTTCCCTGAAATCAGCAAAGTTTTCCTTTAGGGTCTTGAGTTAGGGAAGGCTAGGGATGGGGATGGAGACTTCCATTATTTTCCAGAAAGGTCTGCTACTAATAAATTCACAATCCTAGAACAAGAGCTTACGATTATGAAGTTTGGTTTGTACAAGACAGATATGGTTGATTAAAATCCAACAATATCAGTATTATAGTAAATACAAAAAGGTCTAAACGCACTGAAACAAAAATTGTTATATTGAATAAAATGTGATCTAATCACATGCAATGTACAAAAGCCTATTTTAAAGATAGAGACATGTTAAAACGATAGAAGAATGTAACATGTGAACACTATCCAAACACTGATCAAAGCTGACTTCTGGAGAAGGAATATTGCCAGGGATAAACAGATCAAATAATGATAAGTCAAATTAACCAAGAAGATAAAATAATCATAAATGGGTATGCATATAACAACAGAGCTTCAAAATGCACAAAGCAAAAACTGATGGAAAAGAATGGAAAAATAAACAAACTGACAATTCTAGGTGGAGACTCCAATACTTCTCATTTAACAGTCTACAGAACAAGTAAGATGTCAGAAAACCAATAAAGATGTAGATGTGATCAGTGCTATCAAGAAACTTGACCTGATTGACATTTGTGGAACACTCTGCCCCACAACAGCAAAATATACATTCTTTTTTTAGTGCAAACAGAATATTAACCAAGACAGACTGTCTGGACAATAAATGGCAGCAAACATAAAATAATAGAAATTGCCTAAAATATGTCCTATGATCATAATGGAATTAACTTAGAAACTAATCATAAAAAGCCTGAGAAATCCCCAAGTATCTAGAAGTTAAAAATATATTTCCAAATAACTGACGGTTAAAAGAGCATGTCATAAAGGAAATCAGAAAATATTTTGAATTGAAGAGAAAGGAAAACACAACATATCAAAATTGGTGGGATGCAACAAAAAATGGTGCGTAGAGGGAAATTCAAGGCATTTAAATGCTTATATTAGAAAAGAGATGTCTCAAACCAATGATCCATGTTTCTATTACTAGAAAAAGAACAAATTAAACCCAAATTAAGAGAGTAATAAAGATCAGAGGCCAATAAAATTGAAAAGAAAATAAATTATGCCAAAAGCTAGTTCTTTGAAAATACCATTAAATTGATCAACTTTTCACCAGAGTATTCAAGAAAAGAAGAGAGAAGACATAAATTTACAATATCAGGAATGAAAGAAGGGGCATTCATCCAGATTATACAGACATATAAAGGGTAATAAGGAAATATTATGAAATCTTTGTACCAATAAATCTGACAACTTAGATATCTTCCAACAAAGAAAACTCCAGACCCAGATGGTTTCACTGGCAAATTATACCAAACATTTAAAAAGAAATACAATTTTACAGAAACTTTTAAAAAATTGAGGAGAATAATTCTGAGTTTATTCTGTGAGATCAGTATTACCCAGATATCACAATCTAAGACATAAAAAAGAAGGCTACAGACCCATACTTTCATGAGCATAGATACAAAAATTTTCAATAAAATATCAGTAATTTAACCTAGCTAATATAAGAATAATAAACAAATGGGGTTAACTGTTGGAGTGCAGTGTTGATTTAACATTCAGAAATCATATCAACAGAAGAAAGAATAAAAGCTATATGATCTTTTTTTTTTTTTTTTTCGGCACTGGAGATTGAGCTCAGGGGTACTCGGCCACTGAGCCACATCCCCAGCCCTGTTTTTTTTTTAAATATTTATTTTTTAGTTATAGGTGGACAGAATATCTTTATTTATTTTATTTATTTTTTTTTTATGTGGTGCTGAGGATCGAACCCAGTGCCTCCCGTGTGCTAGGCGAGCACGCTACCACTGCACCATAACCCCAGCCCCCCCAGCCCTGTTTTGAGTGTTATGTAGAGACAGGGTCTCATTGAGTTGCTTAGTGTCTCAACGTTGCTGAGGCTGGCTTTGAACTTGCAATTCTCCTGTCTCAGCCTCCCTAAATGCTGGGATTACAGGCTTGCGCCACTGCACCCAGCTCATATGATCATCTTAATTGATGCAGAAAGAACACTTGATGAAATGCAATATCCACTCATACAAAAACCTCTGAGCACACTAGAAGTAAAAGTAAAATTCCTCAATCTGATGAAGGCCTCTACCGAAAAAAAAAATCTGCAGTTAATATTATTCTGAATGGTGAAAAACTGAATGTTTTCCTTCTAAATTTGGAAAAAGGCACTTTCCACTGCTGTTCCAAATCATACTGGAGATCCTTGTCAGTGCAATACAGCAAGAAAAATGGATAAAAACAAACATATTTGAAGGAAGAAATAAAACTATGTTAGCAGATGAAATGATTATCTATGTAGACAAATCCAAAGAACATAAAACAAAACTAATAGATCTAATAAGTGAGTTTAGCAAGGTCATAGGATACAAGGTCAATATACAAAAATCAATTATATTTCTATGTAGTTGGAATGAACAATTGGAAATTTTTACTTTCAAAAAATTGCTGTTTAGAACAGCATAAAAAGAACAAAGAAATACTTATATATCTATTTTTAAATATGTGTAAGAGATTACAATAAAAACTAGAAAGCAATTCTGAAAGGAAGAAAAGTTTAAACATATATATAACTGTTCATAGATTGGAAGACTAAATATTAATGTGTCAATTTTCCACCTTTAATCCACTCAAAAGCTCAAGAATAAGCATTACAGAAACTGACAAGCTGCTTATAAAATGTATAAGGGAATGCAAAAAAGAATTAGAATGGTCAAAAATAATTTTAAGCCAGGTTTGTTGGCACATGCTTTTGGTGGTAAAAGGCCAAAGGAGGAGAATTGCAAGTCCAAGGCCAGGCAGAACAACTCAGTTTTTAAAATAACAATTTAAAAGGGAGCCAGGAGCAGTGGTGCATGCCTATAACTTCAGCAACTCAGGAGGTTGAGGCAAGAGGATTGTAATTTTGAGGCCACTTTGGGCAACTTAGTGTGATTGTGTCTCAAAAAAAAGAAAAAGGGCTAGGAATGTAGCTCAGTGGTAAAGAGCCACTGAGTTTAATTCCCAGCACCAAATAAATAAATAAATGAATAAATAAATAAAATAAAAAATAAAAAGGGCTGGGGATGTAGCTCAGTGGTAATGCGCAACAGCAATTTAATGGAGGAAGGATCGTATTTTCAACAATTAGATGTCCAATGATAGAACAAAACAAGAAGCTCAACTTATACCTTGCACCAAAGTACAAAATTAAAATGGATCATAGACATGAAATAATACTTAAAATAAAAAAAATCTTTTAGAATAAAACATAGGAGAAAATCCTTCTGGTTCTGGGACAGGAAAGATTTCTTAGATATGACAACCAATATATTATCATAAAAGCAAAAAATTGATAAATTTGACTTCTTCAAAATTAAAAACTTCTAATTTTTTTAAAGATATCAGGAAAATGAAAATGTAAGCCACAGACTACATAAAATATTTGTACAATTCCTATTTGATAAAGGACTTAAATGTAGAATATTTAAAGAATTCTCAACTCAATTATAAGATGATAATAAATATTGGGCAAAGATTTCAACAGAAACTTCATTAAAGAAGATTAAAAAATAGAGGGAAAGGTGCTTAACATTATATACCATTAAGAAAATGCAAACTAAAACCATAATGAGACATCAATAAAAACTGACAATACTGCTAGGTGCAGTGACGCATGCCTATAATCCCAGCACTTTGGGAGGCTGAGACAGGAGAATCACGGGTTCAAGGCCAGCCTCAGCAACGGCGCCACTAAGCAACTCAGTGAGACCCTGTCTCTACATAATACACAAAATAGGGCTGGGGATGTGGCTCAGTGGTTGAGTACCCCTGAGTTCAATACCTAGTCCCCAAAACAAACAAATAAACAAAAAATCTGACAATACCAAATGTGGAGCACCCAGAACTCTCATACATTCCTAATAAGAATTAAAGTGGTATAGTTACTTTGAAAATTGGTTCAGTACTTTTTTCTTTTTCCTGAGGTACTGGGGATCAAACTCAAGAGCCTCAAGCATGCTAGGCAAGTGTTAGACTGAGCTCCATCCCTACACCATTTTAGCTTATTTTTAGAGAGGGTTTCACTGAGTTGCCCAGGCTGGGCTCAAACTCTGAATCCTCCTGCCTCAGCCTCCCAAGTAGCTGGGATTACTGGGGTACACCGCTATATCTAGCACTGAGAGTTTTCTTCTCTGTCTCTCTCTCTCTCTCTTTCTTTCTTTCTTTCTTTTTTTTTTGGTACTGGAAATTGAACTCAGGGGCTCAGGGGCTCAGGGGCACTCGACCACTGAGCCATATCTCCAGCCCTATTTTGTGTTTTTTTGTAGAGACTGGGTCTCACTGAGTTGCTTAGCGCCTCGCCGTTGCTGAGGCTGGCTTTGAACTCGCGATTCTCCTGTCTTAGCTACCCTAAGTGCTGGGATTACAGGCTTGTGCCACCACGCTTGGCTTTCTCTTTCTTTCTTTCTTTCTGTTTTTCTTTCTTTCTTTTTCTCCCCCTCCTCCCTCTGGTATTGGGGATTGAACCCAGTTCTTAAAAAAAAATTTTTTTTTTTAAAAATTTTGAGACTGAGTCTCACTAAGTTGCCCAGGCTGGCCTTGAACTTGTCATCCTCCTGCCATAGCCTCCTCTTCAAATATACATTCGACATGATCTAGAAACTCCTCTGTAGCTTTTTGCCCAAGAAAAGATAAAAATTTATGTTCACACAAAACATATATACAAAAGATTATGGCAGTTTTTTCTATAATTACCCAAGATAACTGGAAACAATCCAAATGCCCTTCAGCTGGCTAATGGTGGTAAACAAACTGTGGTACATTTACATCATGGATTACTTCACAGCAATAAAAAGACTCTTTGTATATACCATTGTACATGAATATTAAGTGCATCATGCTAAGTTCAAGAAGACAGGCTCAAAAAGACTGTTGTATGACTCCATTTATATCATATATACCCCAGAAAACACATTGGTGGCTGCCAGAGCCTGGTTTGGGAGAAAAGTGTTGATTGTGAAGGGGCACAGGGAATTTGTTTAGGTTATAGGGTTATTTCACATATTAATTTTGGTTATGGTTATGCAGTTGCACCCATTTATCAAAACTCATAAATTGTACACTCAAGAAGGTGAATTGCCTGACCTAAAAATGTATAGATAAAAATTGTTTTCATTTTCTTTTTGAAAAGTTTTCCATAAGTAATTGCACAAATTCCGTTTGATTTATTATTTGGAAATATCATTTTCTTCTTTTAAAGGATCTCAACACAGTGTTGAAAAATGGTTTCATAAACTTAAAATACTATTTATTTATAGTTATACATGACAGTAGAATGTATTCTGACATATTATACATACATAGAGTATAACTTCCCATTCTTCTGGTTGTACATGATGTGGAATGACATGGGTCGTGTATTCATATATGTACATAGAATAATAATGTCCAATTCATTCTACTCTCTTTCCCATTCCCATTCCCATTCCCCTATTCCTTCCCTTCATTCCCCTTTGTCTAATCCAAAGTATTTCTATTCTTCTCTACATCCCCTGCCCCTTTGAGTTAGCATCTGAAAAGCAGAGAGATCATTCGGTGTTTGGGATTTTTTGGATTGGCTTATTTCACTTAGCATGAACATCTCCAGTCCCATCTATTTCCCAGCAAATGCTGGAACTTCATTTCTCTTTATGGCTGAGTAATATTCCATTGAGTACATATAACACATTTTCTTTATCCACTCATCTGTTGAAGGGCACCTAGGCTGGTTCCACAGTTTTGCTATTGTGAATTGAGCAGTTATAAACATTGATGTGGCAGAGTCACTATAGTATGCTGATTTTAAGTTCCTTAGGTATATCCTGAGGATTAGGATAACTGGGTCAAATGGTGGTTCCATTCCAAGTTTTCTGAAGAATTTCATACTGCTTTCCAGAGTGGTTGCACAAATTTGTAGTCCCACCAGCAGTGTATGAGTGTGTCTTTTCCTCCATATCCTTACCAACATTTATTGTTACTTATATTCTTGGCAATTGCCATTTTGACTAGAGTGAGCTGAAATCTCAGTGTAGGTTTAATTTGCATTTCTCTAACTGCTAGAGATGTTGAATGTTTTTTCATATATTTGTTGACCAATCATATTTCTTCCATGAAGTGCCTGCTCAGTTCCTTTGCCCATTTATTGATAGGGTTATTTTGGTTTTTTTTTTTTTTCTTTTTGAGTTCTTTTTATATCCTGGCGATTAATCTGAGGTGCAGGTGACAAAGATTTTCTCTCATTCTGTGGGCTCTCTCTTCACGTTATTGTTTCCTTTGCTGAGAAGAAGCTTTTAGTTTGAATCCATTCTATTTATTGATTCTTGATTTTATTTCTTGAGCTTTGGGAGTCTTGTTGAGGAAGTCAGTTCCTAAGCTGATGTAACGGAGATTTGGGCCTACTTTATCTATTAGGCACAGTGTTCGGCCTAAGGCCTAGGTCCTTGATCCCCTTTGAGTTGAGTTTTGTGCAGGATGAGAGGTAGGGGTTTAATTTCATTTTGCTACCTATGGATTTCCAATTTTCCCAGCACCATTTGTTGATGGCTATCTTTTCTCCAATGTATGTTTTTGGCTCCTTTGTCTAGTATGAGATAACTGTATTTATGTGGGTTTGTTTCTGTGTCTTCTATTCTGTACTGTTGGTCTATATGTTTATTTTGGTGCCAATACCATGCCATTTTTGTTGCTATTGCTCAATAGTATAATTTAAGATCTGGTATTGTGATGCCTCCTACTTTACTTTTCTAGTTAAAGATTGGTTTGGCTATTCTGGGTCTATTATTCTTCCAAATGAATTTCATGACTGGTTTTTATATTTCTGTGAAGAACATCATTGGAAATTTAATAGGAATTGCCTTAATATAGTATAGTGCTTTTGGTAGTATGGCCATTTTGACACTATTAATTCTGCCTATCCAAGAACATGAGAGATCTTTCCATCTTCTAAGGTCTTCTTTGATTTCTTTATTTAGGTTCTGTAGTTTTCATTGTAGAGGTCTTTCACTTCTTTTGTTAGATTGATTCCCAAGTTTGTTTTTAGGCTGTTTTGAATGGGATAGTTTTTGTAATTTCTTTTTCAGTTGATTCATCATTGGTGTAGAGGAATGAAATTGATTTACAGGTGTTGATTTTATATCCTGCTACTTTGCTGAATTTGTTTGAGTTCTAGAAGTTTCTGGTGGAGTTTTTGGAGTCTTGTAAATATAGAATAATTTCATTGGCAAATAGGGATAGTTTTAGTTCTTTTTCTCTTGATATCCCTTTAATTTCTTTCTTCTGTCTAATTGCTCTGGCTAGAGTTTCAAGGAAGATGTTGAATAGGAGTGGTGAAGGAGTACATCCTTGTCTTGTTCCACTTTTTAGCGGGAATGCTTTCAATTTTTCTCCATTTAGAATGTTAGCCTTGGGTTTAGCATATATAGCTTTTACAATGTTGAGGTATGTTTTTACTATCCCTAGTTTTTCTAGTGTTTTGCATATGAATGGATGCTATATTTTGTCAAATGCTTTTTCTGTATCTATTGAGATAACCGTGTGATTCTTGTCTTTAAGTCTCTTCATTAAATACTTTTTATTAACATACACATTACTTTTGCCAAAGACCCCTTCTCTGTCTTCTTCTTTGTGGGCCATGTAGAAAACTCCTTTTCAGTAGATTCTGAATCAGTGCACCTGGGATAGGAAATTGCATTTTAAGTGGTACTACAGGTGATTCTGATGCTAGTGCAAGGACTCAGTGAACACTAGGGGGCAGTAGAGCACTGTGGCGAAGAATGCGAGCGCCACGCTCAAAGTACCCAGTTTAAAATCGGGGAATGGGTGTAGTAAAGATGGTTGATTGAGATGGTCATCACTACCCTTGGTGGATGTATGAAGACACAAATGGTGTGACTCTATCTGGTTTGCAACCAGAGAAATGGAAAAATTGAGCTCTATATATGTACTACGACTTGAAATGCATTTAAATAAATTAATAATAATTTTAAAAAATCCTGTCTCACCCACCCATGTACTGTGCAGTGAGAGCTTTCTGGGCCTTGGATGATTCTGCTGTAAAAAGGTGGTTATAAAAATATTAACCTCATTAGATTGTCAGCAGGACTACAATAAATATCTTTATTTTTTTGTGGCATTGGCAATTGAACCCAGGGATGCTCTCTACCTCTGAGCTACATCCTCAGCCCCTTTTATTTTATTTTATTTTTTCCATTTTCAAATTAGTGAAGTATTGCTGTAGAATTTGTTGCATAATGGGAGTTGTTATACATTTGAACACACACATAATATAACAATATAATTTGGCCAGTATTGTTCCCCAGTATTTCCTTTTCCCTTCTCCTTTTATTTTTTAAGACAGGGCTCCTTTAAATTGTCCAGGCTGGCCTCAACCTTGTGATCATCCTGCCTCAGCCTTCCAAGTTGCTGGGATTACAGGATTGCCCCACCACACCCAGCTATTATGAGAATGAAAGGAGATGATATACGTTAAGACACTTAGCACAGTGTCTGGCACCCAATAGACGCTATTGATGCTATCATTGTTCTAAGAGACTGTTGGAACCCATGCAGTGATGGTGGAGGGGGTTCTTTTTCATGAAGAATAGGCTGTGGCCCAGATCTAGAATTCCATGATTTCCATATTCATTTTTAGCATTCTTTTTTATTTCCAGGAGCTGGGCAAACCTCACATTATGAAGCAGAGCAAGGTGGTGTGTGTGTGTGTGTGTGTGTGTGTGTCAGAGAGAGAGACAGAGAGAGAGATGTGTGAGTCAGAAAGGCAAAGGTTCTGATTTCAGATTATAAGAAGTTGACAGGTCATAAAGCACACAATTCTCAAAAGATTATAAGCTCTACTTATAACTTTGTCACAGTTACGTACTATTTGTAGTGAATTATTTCCTGTCTTATGGAGTTTACAGAACTGAATTTGTGAGATTTGTTTTTAAAGTATGTGAGAAAACAGAAAAATGTGTCAATTCTATTGTGTACCTAGTAAGTATAAATATATTCATACTGGAATTTGGGAAAAATTCAAAGAATTCATAATTCACTAAAGAAAGTGAGCAGGTGAATATCCATGCCTCTGTGCATGAATGGTCTTTATTAAATCACCATTTTTACAGACAAGATAGTTGGAGTTATGTGATTTTCCAAGGTTGCATGGAAAATGTAAAGGAAGTAACTAGAACTTGGGTTTCCTGCCTCCTAGTGTAAATTTTCACCTTGTTTTTGATGATAAAGACAGGGCTGGATAAATTGGCACAAAGTGTAAAAGTGTCCATTGTCAGATGAATGAATAAACAAAATACGGTATGTATGTGTAATGGAATTTTACTGATCCTTAGAAAGGAAGGGAATTCTGACACGTGCTACAACATGTGTGAACCATGACTACATTATGCTGGGCAAAATAAGCCAGTCATAAAAGCAGAAATACTGACCATTATTTAAGGCAAGTAAAGTCATCAAATTCATGGAGACAAAAGTAGAATGACAGTTGCCAGGGTCTAAAGGGCAGGGAGACTGGCAAGTGAATGCTTAAAGGGTGTAGATTTTTAATTTGGAAAGACAAAAATGTTGTGGAGACAGATGATGGTGAGGGCTGCACATGTCCATATCCTTAATGCCACAGAACTGCGCATTTAAAAATGGCTAAATGTAATGTAAATTTTACCTCAGCAGTAAAATAGAAAAACTAGCATAAGGAATGGGGACTGGGATTGTGTGGTAGAGCCAAACAGATCTTGAAAGAGAATTGCAGTCATGCTTGAAGAATCTGGGAAACTCTCCCTTGCACTTTTTGGGCAAGTGAGGTTGGATAGCTCTTGGGTGAAGGAAAGCCAGGTCATCTTCAGTTCCTCTAAGGAATGGGACGTGGGGAAATTCATCGCTGAGGTTCTGTGATCTAGAAATTTGATACATTGGCACACTAAAAATGGACTCATAACTCACAAGCAGATAAGCATGGACCAAATTTACAGACAAGTGCAAAAAATAAAAACCCCATGCTGGGGATGGATATAGCTCAGTTGGTAGAGTGCTTGCCTCGCATGCACAAGACCCTGAGTTCAATTCTCAGTACCACACACATAAAAATAAATAAACAAACTAATTAATTAATTAATTAGAAACCCCAAACCTATTTTTGCAGTACTTTGAATATGGTTTGCCCCTGTGAAACTCATTTTTGTTTAATTCTCACTGTGAAGTAGTAAGAGGGTAGAAACTTAATCCAACTATGGCTTTTAGATGTGAGGCCTTTGGGAGGTAAGGAGAATTGGATGAGGTCATCAGGATAGAGCCCCATGATCCTATCCTGGTGCCTTTATGAGGAGAGATAGACCAGAGGAGACACACCCACATTCCCACATTCCCATGTGATGCCTTGCACCACCTTAGGACTCTGCCAGCAAGGCCATCACCAGATGTGTACCTTCAACTTTGCACTTCCAGAACTGTGAGCCAAAATAAATCTCCTTTCTTTATAACTCATCCAATCTGTGGTATTGTTTTTTTGCAACAGAAAATGATCTAACGTGCAATTTAGCAATTTATATGGAGAAAGTTCCTCTGGCAGTATATTCCCACTCCATATAAAGCATGTGGTGAGCCTGGGATGAGAGACATGGTGACTTAGAATGATATTAATTGATGATGTCATGAAGCCTCCATCCAGTGATCACCTATCTCCATGTGGACAGATACCTGCTACCCCAAGCAAGATGGGCTAGGGCACTGTTTCATGGGCTGGTTGATAGAGACCCACTGCCCACATCAGCCCGCTTTTCCATTTCTTATGTTTTCATGGCTAACCTAATTCCTCCCCACTCTTAATCCTCAATAAGCTATTATTTCTAGAAATATGTTATTACCTTCCTTCAGTCAATTTGTAGTCAAGTCTTGGCTTGAGACCTGCCTTTTAAATTTAATTTTATTCACTTTTTAAATTTTTTTGGTACTTGGGATTGAATCCAGAGCCCACATCTCTAGTCTCCCTTTATTTATTTCGAGACAAGAGTCTTGCTAAGTTATCCAGGCTGGCTTTGAGCTTGGGATCCTCCTGCCTCATCCTTCTGAGGTGCTGGAATTACAAGCATGTGCCACTATACCTGGCTGTATGCTTTTCAAAAGTCTGACTCTCAAGTAGCTTTCCCTATTTCCAGAGTTTTTTCAGGGAAACTTTATGTTTGACTCCATGGACCACCTACCATATCAAAAAAACCTGACTTTTATTCTTGAAACACACTTAAACATGTATGTAAAAATTATTATGCATTTCTGATACTTGTGTCCAAACGATGTAAGTCCCGAGTAGGATAAGAGTTAACAAATGTTAGATGTCTTCAGATGTGATATGATTTACTATATTTTATGATGAAAATACAACCACATAGTAGCTGCTTTTAAAGTCAGGTGTGGTGGCGCATGCCTGTAATCCCAGTGACTCAGGAGGCTGAATTAGGACAATTGTAAGTTTGAGTCCAGCATCAGCAACTTAGTGAGGCTCTAAGCAATTTAGTGAGATCCTATCTCAAAATAAAAAATAAAAGGCCTGGAGATGTAGCTAAGTGGTTAAGCACCCCTGGGTTTGATCACTGGTACAAAAAAAAAAAGTGTAAAAAAACAGTGTGCAGATTCTAAACACAAATCCAAATATCATCAAATTGTAAAAGGATTTGATAAATTGTAAATTTGAAAAATTGTACATTTTTTTCCTGAAGACTTATTTCATTGAATAACTACAATGAGCATTGTAGATGCTGTGGTCAAAATTATCTGTAAACATGTCTTCTTATGAAAGCAAAAAGTACATCTAACTAACCTAAAGGAATGTGTTTAAATTATAAGATGTCCATTTGAAACATAGCAAATTTAGCTCCAATGTCATTTTATAGTTTTGATTCTAAAAGTAATTTATATTCACATATAAACTATTCTTTATTGAGGTTCATGAGCAAAATCAGCTTCTGTATGACCCCAGGAATGGTGCAGGAATAGAAGGTAGGGCCTGGGTTCCGTTGGTTGGAGAAAGCTACAAAACACTAATGCTCACTCTTTTTTTTAAATATATTTTTTAGTTATACATGGACATAGTGTCTTTTTATTTATTTTTATGTGGTGCTGAAGATCGAACCCAGTGCCTCACATGTATGAGGCAAGCGCTCTGCCACTGAGCCACAACCTCAGCCCTAATGCCCACTTTTGACATGTTTCAAATGTTTACAAAAGACTTGGGCATTGGGCTAGGGATATAGCTGGGTGGTAGAGTGCTTGCCTGGCATGCATGAGATCTAAGAAGTAAAGATCTGAGAAGTAAAGTTTCTATTGTAGAATAAGTTAAATAGCTGCATTCAGTATTGACTTTGTAAGTTTTAGGAAACTGGAAGAATACTTAATCAGGGGGAACCATAACTGGAGAGGAAAATGGTAGAGGGTCTCAAAATGACTCAGCTTTAGATTTCTAGTAGGCAAGTGCTTTTTTTCTTTTTAAATGAGTTATACATAGTAAGTTTGAGGAAGTTTGGCTAAATTGTAAAACAAGCTTAGATTATCTGTGGCTATTAAAAAAAAAATCACAGTTTTCACCATAGAAGGGAGATCTGTCTGATTTTCAGGTTGGTTAATTGCTCAAGTATCCTCTTTCATAAAAGTGTTCTTCCTCATTTTTGCACAAGTTTGTGGTTGTGCAAAAGTAAAATAGTGGTCTTTTTTCATGCCAGCTGCGATGTGGTTTTTCTGTGGTATATTACACAAATTCTTTCAGACAACTTGTTTATCTACATGCATATTTGATTTACTAGAAAATACTTAAAGTTAAAAGCTTTCTCACTGTATAGTGCATTTTTTTCCTATTTTCATATAGAAATTTGAATGTTTAACAGTCACAAAATAAGAAGGCTTTATAGCTTCAAAATAAGTATATCAAAACAGTGTCATAAAATTATATGGTGAATTGGGTAAAGAGGAAGCAGCCATTCATAAGAACAAACCCACATACGTACAGGAGATAGTAATTAAGAGGCCAAGGATATAAGTTGTTTTGAAAGTGTATTTAAAACAAGATGAAAGATCTTTGGATCTTTGAAAATGCCCCAGAAACGGAATGAAAACAACAGCCTTTTCTCTTATCAGAGCACTGACTCACAGACCTGTGATTGGAAGGACCTTACTTAGTTGAAATACATAAATTTTTTTTCCTTTAAGTTGCTTAGATTATTATATATACAGATTTATTTAAAGCATCCCCAAACAGTTGCACATATGCACAGCCTAAGTACAGAGGTGGCTAGTTTTGTAGGTAAAGAAACTGAGTTATAGGGGATGCTAAATCAAAATAGAATTAATTTGTTAATTCTATTAACATAATCAAAATAGAATTAATTTATGCTTACAATAAAAAATGATTAGTGATCTCTCAAGTTGAAGCTCTCCATATTATAAAGAAACTGCCTTAAAGAAGGACAACTGGGTTGGGGTTGTAGCTCCGCAGTAGAGTGCTCACCTAGCACATGAGGCACTGGATTTGATCCTCAGCATCGTATAAAAATAAATAAATAATATAAAGGTATTGTGTCCATCTACAACTAAACATTTTTTTAAAAAAAGGACAACTTAGGTGGTTTTCTCTCTCTCGCTCTCTTTCTCTCTCTCTGTTTGCAAAACTGATTTGTTTGGTGGAGTCTAGGATTTAGCTAAGTATTATGTCAAAGGACTCTCCTTAGTTGAATCTGACTTGAATGAGATTAAGTTTAAAGTAGATGGCTGCTCATCCTCAGAACTGCTTAAGTAGCTTGTCCAAGGAGGGTTGGGTTAACTTTAGTCTTGTGTTTCAATAATAGCAGCCATCAGATCTGTCACTTGAGCGCTAATTCTATGTAGGGCACTGTGCGGGCAGCTGCATGGACATGACTTCATTTAGTTGTCTCCCCAAGTCCACAAGTGTGTGTGAGGGACACTGTTCTTCCTCACATTTCAGAGGGCTCTGAGGTGCACCCTGTTTCTACTCTCACATTTTTTTTTTCTATACTTATAGTCTGGGAGGAACCTGGACAACGTGGTAAGCTCTCCAGCTTAGCAAGGGGATGTCAAAACAAGGGCCCTAAGGCCACATTTCCTCAGGGCAGCTTTTCTTGAGTAGTCTCCTCCTTCTACCCCCCCAATTAAGTGAAGTTTCTCTACTTTTTTTTTTTAATGATACACAATTCATTTGTAGCACTCAGTAGTTAATCTATTCACTGCATGATCACTGGTTGGTTCTGCTTCCCTGTCAGGCTCTATGAAGGTGAGATGTATTTCTTTTGCTTTCCATTCCACAAAGTCCAGTGCCTGGTACACTGCATGTATTCAATGAGCATTGTTGTGTATGAAAATGATATTTGTCTTTCTGCTGATATCTCCGACATAAACAGAGGCAGGTGTAGGAATGCTGTGGCAGGGAAACTGGCAGTTCAGAAAGGTCTGGAGTCAGGAGAAGTGCCATGGTTGTCCCAGTGTACAGAAAGGACCTAGCTGGGAAGAACTCTCGATATCAGAGAGGAAAAGACTCCTATTGAAAAGTGAGGCCTCTCTGATACGTAGAGATAACCTGAGTTTTCTGCCTGGTTTTGCGATTTCAATGTTTGCATGTTTTATGGTTCTGTGTATATTTCTTTCCCTGATTAGTTGGTTTGAAATATCATGAAGGGGTCTGAGGATAAACACATCCTTAGTTTTAAGACAGTGATTTATGGAAAAGCCAAAGCCAATTAGGACTGAGCATGTTTATTATGAGCTCCTTGGCTGATGTTTTATAGTTGAAGTTTTTAGATCAGTTGATTCTCACAGACATCTCTGTGTCTTGGCCTTAGGTTTATAGATGAATATAGGGATACTCAGAGGAAGCTGATTTATCCAAGATAAAGTGAAAAGCAAATTAACATTTTGAGTGTTTACTATGTGCTGAGGTATTACATTAAGCCCTTTATATTGATATAATATAATCCTCATCATACCTCTATGAGATGGGTAGCTATTACTGTTATTTCCATTTTACAGATGAGGAAATTGAGAGTTGGAGATGTCGAGTAATTTACCTCAAATTATATAACCAAGAAAAGAGTACCAGGCTTCAAACCCAGCTAGTTAGTTTCAGGAGTGCAAATGGTAAACTGCTATGCTGGGAGATCTCCAATGAAGGATACACTGTTATTTGTATTTACTCCTGTAGGTCTTCTGACTCTTGGATCAATTATATTTCAGGCTATTTTTTTGTAAAATTGTTTGCAGTTTCATCTGACTTAGAATTGATCAATTGGAGACCACAGCGATGTCACTGGAAGTGATTGAAATTATATCAACTAAGCTCAGATTAAAAACTTGGACGCTAATTTTTTAAAAATTGAAAATTGTTAGCTTTCCATCACTGTGATAAAACACCTGAGAAGATCAGCTTTAATAAAAGAAAAGGCTTGTTTTTGTTCATGGTTTTAGAGGTTTTAGTCCATGGTCTCTTGGTCCTGTGGAGAGGCAGTATATCATAGCAAAAGCATGTGGTGGAGGAAACTTGTTTACCTCATGACTGCCAGGAAGTCAAGAGCAAGAGGAAAGGGTCAGATTCCAGTATCCCTTCAAGGACATGCCCCCAATGACCTAACTTTCTACCACTATGCCCTAACTTCTAAAGGTTCCACCACCTCCCAATAGTGCCACAAGCTGGTGACCAAGCATATGGCTCCGGGGTGGGGCGTGTGGTGGGTGGTGGTGGTGGATATTTAAGATCCAAATATTAACAAATACATTTACTAATATTATATTTTTATAGGTGTGTATCACTTAATAATCACAGGACACATTTTTTTGAATATATTGGAAAAAAACGTGTATTTCTCTGAAGGTACTCAAAATGATTAAAAAGCATAAAAAAACATCTGTCCATGAATATATGTAATTACATGAGCTCTTTTTACACCTTAGCTCTTTAAGGAGATAGTAACAGTGACCAGCATGTTTTGGACCTTCTGTAGATCCAAGTCTCTCTCCCTATGGGTTCTCTTCACATTGGACTTTGTAGCTGAAAAAAGAACATGAAAATACCATATTTTATAGCTCCGAAGAACAACAACAAAAAGCCCCCGCTTGGATATCTAGCTAGGAAAATAATCCAACCAAAATTTTGGGCCTGTGACAAAGCTGAGATGCAGGCTAGACACTTGAGGTAAGGGAGAGGGTGTCATTTATGTGTCTTTTGAATATCACTGACTGCATTTCAAAGTCACATTAGAGAGGGTATTGGCTCATGTTTGGCTTTTTTTTTTTTTTGGTGTTATTTATGCCTCTTTCCCTCCCCATTATGGATAACTGAGGTTTTAATATACAGTAGTGACATTCTAGTAGATGAAGGAAGCGGGCAGTCCCAGAGGGCAATCTGAACTTCTGCTTAGTATATTTACTCTTGCTGTTTTCCTTCCTCCTCATTTGTAATTCAGGAGGCTCTCTGACAAGAGACAGCCAGCAAGGCTTCTTAGATGGATGGAAGAGCCACAAGCTGGGATACCAAGCTCTATGAAAAGGTCGGCAATGGTATTTGCTCTGTTACCTTTAGGCAAATCATTTGATCATGCTATGCTTTGGGTTCGTCCTATGCTTGCTAAATGTAAATAACATGTATATGTGCATTTTGTGGTTATTATTTATGTCTTAAGTGTGTGGGTGATTTATATTTTTCTAGGCTGGCTGCTCAGATATAAAGCAAAATCCGCTCCTTTGAGATGACAGGCTTTGTCAACTGACTCCCAAATCCTTCAGACTACTGCTGCCATTTATTTACTTTACAATCATCTGACATATTTTGCCATCTTGAAGCTGCAATTAGGCAAGAAGCTATAGCTGGGGCATACCTTTTTGTCTTTGTCTTCAAAAATGAAGTATGTCATTTTAAGTGCTCCTGTTGCTTGCAGCCATCTCCCCTATTGGGCCACATCAGCTTTATCTGTGACACTGATCCCAAGAGATGGGAGAGGTGACGCAGTAGACAAACTGAGTTACTTGAACTTGTTACTATAATTCCTTTTAAATGTTTTGGGCCAGGACCGCTAGAGGTTTGAGCTAGATTAGTAAGGTACAGTCTGTCAAGGGTTTTGGTAAGCAGCAGTCAGGCACTATACTGAAAACACAAAGTCCCCTCCCCATCCGCTACTTTTTTGGGGGGTGGAGGGTTTACAGCCTATATCACATTAGGCAACAAAATATCCATGTTATCAAAAAGTGCCAACCCACAATTCTCAGCATCTAATAAAAGTGTTTGTGGGTAAGGAATTATTTTGTTTCCCCTCTGTGGGTCACTACCCCACTATTTTATAAATGAAAATCTCTGAAGTGAAATATGAAATCAACCGAAAGATTAGTTTCTTCTGCTTTGAACTAAAATGAAAAGTATTTCTGGTGCAAATGAAAAGCATTCTCCAAACAAACCTGGGAAGGTGTTATTAGAGGGCCTAGGAAATGTGTCACTCCTTAGTTGTTGCTCGGGTAGCAGCAGGAAGAAGTTCAGACACAGGAACACAGCGTAACTCTTTAGTTTTGAAATATTAGGTCTACTCGTGCTATAAACGATCAAAGAAACATCCGGGTCAATCTCCCAGAGCTGAGTTCGCTTTAAGTGTTGAGTCCAACTTCCTCCTGTTAATTCAAGGGAACAATCTTGGGGTGTTTCATTCTTGGGCAGCCTCATCAATTCCGCACGTTACTTCCTTATGGGTGCCCCAGCTACAGAAGCTTCCAACAAAGGCAGAGCTTTCTTTCACTCATGCCTCTTAGAAACACGTAGCCAGCAGCTTGTCAGGCTTGGGGAATACGCACGGGAGTGAGGAGACAGGCAAAGGTTGGTCCTTTCCTTCTAAATGCCTTGCTTCGCAGGTACTGCCAGGCAGGGTGAAAGTTTTGGGGGGTGGGAGTCTACGTTGTCGCTCTAAATATAAACTGGGAATTAGGCAGCTGACACAGTAACAAGAACTGGCAGCGTCTGTCTCTGCGAAGGACTAGGGTTTGAGTGGACGCAGGAAAGGGTCGAGGCGTCTCATCCCAGGGTCAATCTGTACAACCAGGTCAAAGTCCAGCCGTGGGGCGGGATGAAGGGCCCAGAAGTCCTGCGGGCACCACCTGGGAGAGGCGGGGAGGCTTCGGTTCACGCCTCCGCCATTGCGCGGAGCCCCAGTAGACCCTAGGCGGGGGCGCGCGCCAGGCGAATGCGCGCCTCTTTGTCCCGCCTCCCGGCCGGCCCACTCATTGAACGGAAGGAGCGCGCCCGGAGAGAACGCGGCCCAGTCGCGCGTAAGTGCTCCGGCTGGAAACTAGCGCCGGCGGCATTGGCGTTCCGCGGGCGGAAGGGAAGGGGGAGGTGAGAAGCGTGAGCGCCGGCCGCTCCTCCCCCGCCACCTCCCCCCGCCTCGGCCCTGAAGGGGCTGGATGGGCAAGTTGGGCGCGATGGCTCGAGCCCGGGCGGCGGCGGCGGTGGCTGGAGGCGGCGGCACCTCCTCCTCCTCGCCCCGGCGCCGGCGGTGATCCGAGCGAGCGGCCGCGGCCCCCGATGAGACTGTTGGTGGGCTGGCTGTGCCTGAGCCTGGCGTCCGTGTGGCTGGCGCGGAGGATGTGGACGCTGCGGAGCCCGCTCACCCGCTCCCTGTACGTGAACATGACGAGCGGCCCGGGCGGGCCGGCGGCGGCCGCGGGCGGCAGGAAGGACAACCACCAGGTACGGCCGGGGCGCGGGCGGGGGCGTGGCGGCTGGGCCTTCCCGCGCTCGGCCCGGCTATTGTGCGGGGCGGTGCGGCGAGGAGGCGGCCGGCGCTGCCCCGCGGCCCCAGCCTCTCGGAAAGTTTTCCCCGCCGGGCGCCGGCCCCGGCCGCGGCCCCGCAGCGCCTTTTGTTCGGCGGCGCGGGCGGAGGACGGCCTCCCCTTCCCCCTCCCGGGGCCCAAGCGTGGGCGCCCAGGAGCCCCGCATTGTCCCCAGGTCCCGGGCGGCCACCGCAGACGTTCGACCAGTGGACTGGAGGAACTTCGCGGCTGGCGCGTGGCCGGGGGCACCCATCTGGCACCGAGGCCCGAGAAAGAAAGACCAGAGTAAAACCATTACCTCGGACAACCTTCCTGACCCCTGGGAAACAAAACGAAAAGCCGGTCCCTCTTTTTGTCTGGTAGAATCCTTGAACATACAAAGGGTCGTAAAGAAATGTAGCCACGCAGCGAGTGCCATTTGGCTGACATTTCCCCTAAGCCCTGAAAAATGTATTTGACAGGTCCCTGCTCCCTGCCTACAGAACACTCCCCTCCTGCCTGAGAGGCGTCTCCTTTAAACTTCAGTTTAGTTAGCTGACCGGAAAGATAAAGAGGAAGATGATGCAAGTCTTTACGGGTTTAAAAAACAACTGGGCAGGAGTGAATTCTTTCAGGAGTTGTAGTTGGTGGATCACGAGCGATGCGATGTGACTGGTTAGGTGGTCTTTTCATTAGCTCATTTGTGCGCCACTTAACGGAGTATGTGTGGGTCAGCTGTAGAATTAAAAGGGAGATATTCCATATTTGACTGTGTAGTTGGCGGTTAACCTTGGATTCATAGAGAAGAGGCGTTTGAGCTCTGCCAGAGTGTTGGCTTATTATAATAGCTGGCATTGATATAGTCCCTTTTGCCTTTCCAGAGAGCAGCAACTGATTATTTTTTATATCATTTTGTGTCTCAGCATTTTCATATATTTCTCATTTTCTTGTGTTACTTTACTTATTATACCCCGTGTTCACAGAATTCACACCCAGGTTGGTTTTGTGTGTCTTAATGAATGTAAAGAATTACCTAAGAAAGAGATAAAGAAATTCATTTATAAAAGTAACATTTAATTTTTATTTAGTAATTACTTCTAGTGGTTTTAAATTTATTTATATATGCTGGGGATGGTACCCAGGGCCTCTTGTCTGGCACAGAGTGCTCTAGCACTGAGCCTTTTCTCCCTATTTTTAAAGGAATTGTAAATTTCTGTTATGTTTTTTGAAACCTCCCAGTGTTTGCAGTGTGTTAGGTGATCGCTCCTATGATACTGTTGGAGTGTGTGTAAACTTAATACACAATCTTAAATTATAAAACCACCTTTGTGGCCATGGACTGATTACCTAAACTAGTTCATTCTTGTAGAAACAACTCTCAAGTACTATTCTGTTAACTGTATGGTTATCAGAAGATCACATCCAGGTGGAACATGGATAATAGTGTAGAACAATGAATTAGAAATGTGATTTTTAAAAAGCGTTTAGTAGAAAGAAGGTCCTGGATAGGAAAAATACACTTTTTTCACTTAACATGGAATTATGATTGAGACTCTTTTGTGACAACACTTTTTTTTTTTTTTTTTTTGGTACTGGGGATTGAACTCAGGGGCACTCAACCACTGAGCCACATCCTCAGCCCTATTTTGTGTTATATGTAGAGGCAGGGTCTCACTGAGTTGCTTAGCACCTCGCCATTGCTGAGGCTGGCTTTGAACTCGCGATTCTCCTGTCTCAGCCTCCCTAAGTGCTGGGATTACAGGCTTGAGCCACCGCGCCCGGCTTGTGACAACACTTATGATTACTGCAGCACCATATGTTTTCAGTGCTCATAAAAAAATAGCACTTTTTTAAAATTGAAAGACTGATTATAAACTGTGATTTTTATGGAGCCTAGAAAGAATGATAGCTGTTTACATGGTTTCAGTATGTCCCAACAGATAATATTTTCCAATGGTGAGCCTTTTTAAAGCTGAATGTGTCAGACCCTAACAAAAATGAATACTGGTTTCAGATTTCTCATTTACTTTATTGTGTTTCTGAGATACTCAAAAGTGTGTGTGTGTGTGTGTGTGTGTGTGTCAGAACCAGTTGCATTTACAACTTTGGCAGATTATTTCTCCAGGGTGAAGACTAATCTGATGCTTTCTAAATACTTAGGGAGGATCAACTCTTCCTTAGAATAATGAATCCAGCCATTATTTTGAAATGAATACATTCATGTTGTGAAAATATAATTGTCCATGAGTAAAGATTAAAATGAACAAAAGTAAAATGTGTATGGAAACCACAGTGAACTAAAGGGAAGTAGGAGACTGTTCTTTCTGCATCATGGCTGAGCTGATGATTTGTTATTCCTTTTATGTTCCAGAGCCTAGGTTTGCCTCATAACTTTGTTGCTTGTGAAGTAACTTTATTCTCGTGGTTTCCCCCTTCAAATTAATAGTTTTATACATGGTCTTCTGGTGTTCATTTGGGCATGTGGGTTCCACAGCCAGCCACATCTGGTTCTTTTGGAGTTGCATGAAAGCAGGAATATGGATTTGATTGACCCATACTTAGTGCAAGTTTTCCTTCTGGTTATTTTACTAAGGAATTATGATGGAGGATTCTTTGGTTAGAGAGAGAGGTCTTGGATAATATTTATTTATTAAAATTTGCTATTTAGTTAGTATAGCCTGGAGATAGAAGGCTTCTTTGGGCCAAAGCAGCTCTAAAACTATAGTAGTAGCATTACTTTTAATAATTTGGTTCAGTGTGTTAGCTTCAAAATTGGGATTATGTTTCAGTTTGGGCAAGTGAGAAACAGGGCTTCTCTTTGAGAAGGGATATGGCCCACAGGTCAAATTGGTCTCATTGATTTTTACATAACTGCAAAGTAAGAATAGTTTTACATTTTTAAATGATAACCAAGAAAAAAATACTATTTCATAACATGAAAATTTTATATGTGAAATTCAAATTTCAGTGTCTGTAAATAAAGTTTTATTGAAACAGCCACTGCATTACCTATGGTCTGTGAGTGCTTCTGAGCTACAGCAATTGAGTTGAGTACTTGTTACTGTATGGCTCAGAATCCTACAATATTTACTATCTGTCCCTTTAAAGAGGAAAGGAAAAAAAGTTTCTTTTTTTAAATTTATTTTTTAATTTGTTCTAATTAGTTATACATGACAGTAGAATGCATTTTGACACTTTGTATACAAATGGAGCACAGCTTCTTCCTCTGGCTGAACGGGGTGCAGAGTTACACCAGTTGTGTAATACTACATGTATATAGAGTAATAAAGTCCTTCTCATTCCACTGTCCTTCCCATCTCCACACCCCTTCCCCTTCCCTCACTCCCCCATGCACAATTCAAAGTTCCTTTTATTCTTCCTCACCCAACTTGAGCAAGAAGAGTGAAATAGGAGGCATCATAATACCAGGCCTTAAACTATACTACAGAGCTATAGGAACAAAAATGTCATGGTATTGGCACTAAAGTAAACATGTATACCAATGGTACAGAATAAAAGACACAGAGACAAACGCACATACATGGAGTTATACTAGACAAAGGCGCCAAAAACATACATTGGAGAAAAGATAGCCTGTTCAACAAATGGTGCTAGGAAAACTGGAAATCCACATGTAGCAAAATGAAATTAAGCCTCTACCTCTCACCCTGCACAAAAAATCAACTCAAAGTGTATTTGATACTCAAAGTGTATCAGAGGCTTAGGCACTAGAACAGAGACCCTGTGCCTAATAGAAAAAGTAGGACCAAATCTCCACCACGTCGTCTTAGGGACTGACTTCCTTAACAAGACTCCTAAAGCGCAAGAAGTAAAATCAAGAATCAATAATGGGATGGATTCAAACTGAAAATCTTCCCAGCAAAGGAAACAATCAATGTGAAGAGAGAGCCTACAGAATGGGAGAAAATCTTTACTACATGCACTTTAAAGCACTAAAAAGTTCTTTTTTCAAGAAACAATCCCCAAATTCCTTAATCAACATCATATTCCCAATCACCAGTGGCAGGACTCATTGGGGAGAAATAGAGCCAGACAGTGAGAAACTAATAGTTATCACTTTTTAATGTTGGTAGACTCTGAACTTAAAAAGAAACCAACAACAAAAAACTTTGGATCTAGTCTTTTTTTTTTTTTTTTTTTGGTACTGGAGATTGAACTCAGGGGCACTCGACCACTGAGCCACATCCCCAGCACTATTTTGTGTTTTATGTAGAGACAGGGTCTCACTGAGTTGCTTAGCGCCTCGCCGTTGCTGAGGCTGGCTTTGAACTTGCGATTCTCCTGTCTCAGCCTCCCTAAGTGCTGGGATTACAGGCTTGCGCCACCGCGCCAGGCTTGGATCTTGTCTTTTTGGTGCATTCCACCTAGTGCTTAAAGTTAACGTAACTATTAGGGGCCTATAGAAACTTGAAAGAACCTTTAAGACTCCACTAACTAGAGTCTTGGTAATAACAGCCAGTCATAGCTTCTCAATTGATGTAGTGGAAAAAACTGTTATAAAACTCTCTGGAAACGAACCACAAAAATCTTCAGGTGACAAATTGCAGGGTTTTTTTTTTTTCCCTAAGCATAGATAGCATTTAGTATCTGGAATTATTTAGATGTAACTTAAAATTGCAAGTATGGGTATATCTGTGAACCTCAGAACTGTGTCATGCTACACATGATGGTAGATTCAAGATAGAATTGAAATAATTTTTTCCCAAATGAAAAAATACTTGGATGTCACAGCCACAGTTTAATGTTGTGCTAATGGGCAGATTGGGTTTCCTGTCCCATGCCCTCAAGTACCTTGTGGAGGCTGGTTGAAGTCAGGCATGAGTTAACAGTGCTTCAGGGCATCAGCCAGCCAGCTGGACATTGATGGAATGGTGTTGTCTAAACTGCCTTCAGAGTCTGGAGGCTTTGCAGCCGAACACCAAAGAGATTTTGGAAAGGGATTCTTTCATTCCTCATAACCTGTGTTGAAACCCTAACCAAATGTTTGCTTCAGTTTCACAGAACTCTAGGATCTCTTCTGCTGAATACCAGGGGTCTGTATGTTCCTCTTTGAAGGTGTCCTAGAAGACCCTAGTAACTTCCAGTAAAAGGGCTGTTTAGATTCTCCAAAGCTTTGTTAAAATCCTACTATTTTAAAAAGGAGGATTATGAACAATTTATTTATTAAATCAAAGCCAAGGCAACTTAATCTAATCTGTATAAATCATCCCCTCCATGGATTTGAGGGTGCCTGCCACCAAATGCATTGCAATCTCACATGAAGAAGTTATTGAATTGGGTTTAAATCATTTGTAGAAAAGTGGGGAATGGCTTGAATATTGACTCATGTACTTAAATGCAAGAAGGTGTCATTGGTGAAGCGTCTCGACTGATTCCGTTGTATTGCAGAATTTTAGAATGTGATTTCTGAGTCCTTAGCTGCCAAGGTCAGTGTCCGTGAGCTTGCTCTGACCCCCTACATAGAAAGGTTCTGTGTTCCTGGATTCTAAGCAGTGAAGCTTTTCTAATTGTGGTGGCACTGATTGTCTCATGTCTTTGGTTACCCATTACTTCTGAGAGTGGGTGCCCAGACCTACAGTGTGGTTTTTAGGCATTTCCCTAAAATGCACATTTCCTCTGATTTTTCATGTCCTTCCCCTTCCTGCACAAGACTAGGGGAAGGTCATATGAAAAATTATTGGGTTTCTTTCCCATCCTTGGAGATTAGGGACTGGAGCTGTAAGTTCCAACTATTGAGTCATAGCTTGTTTTCCCTCTCCTTTTGGGACTCATCTCATGGGCATACAAGAATATCTTTTATCCTTGTCACTTTGGAGATTCCTTAATGTTTATGGAATGTACTTGGAACCTGAGACAGAGACCATATGTTAACCTTTTTATTATATCACACCATCTAAAACCATTATGTTGGTTTTTATAACTTCCTGATTCCACTGGTGTGCTTAATTCCTTTTTATTTTGGAAGAAAAAATTATATAGCATATCTCATGTTTGACTAAATGAGAAACTCCAGAAAATAATTTCAGAAAAACTTTTAGCTGTGTCCTTCATTCTAATAAGCAAATAGTTGTATAGGAAAATAAAATTCCTATTTTGAAGGAGTGATTCATCCACCAAAGTTATATAAATATTGATATGTTCATGTGCTTAATGAAGACATTTTTAAAACAATATGACCTAATATTCCATAACTTTGATTTGTTAATACTATTAAACACAAACATACTCCTGCTGCCCTACCTAATTTGACTTTATTTGGCTTATTATTAGTATCTTTGCAGTCTTATTTCAAGCACAAAGAATATTGCTATTTACTGTAATTTTTAGAAGATGATGTATTTAGTTTTCACGTCTTGTTCTACTTGGCATCAGCAGATAACTAAAATGGAATAATTCTGGTTCAATTTAAAAGATTTACATGGAGGGCTGGGATTGTGGCTCAGTGGTAGAGCACTTGCCTCGCATGTGGGAGGCACTGGGTTTGATCCTCAGCACCACATATAAATAAATGAATAAATAAAGGTCAGTTAACAACTAAAAACATTAAAAAAAAAAGATTTACGTGGTTATTTACATTGAACACAGTTTGAGTGAACTTTAAAGGCAGATGCTAATTGAACGCCTTTGCAAACACTGTGGTCTCCAGCTGAGGAGTCCAGCCCCACAGTAGAGATGTCAAACGTACTCCCTACAATGTGGAATTTAATAAGCATAGTACTTTGTTCTTGCCTGTACGCCTTTGTCTCTGCAGCTTTTGAGGAGCATGTATTCTAAGAACTCACCTGCTTGAAAGTGCCCAGGAGATCACAGGCGGCCACTAGTGCTGTGAGCTCTGATAGCTTTTCATTTAAACCTGGCTGTCTGGAGACAGGTGACTCTAGAGGGGCCACCGGCTGGGGTGCAGGGCTCCTGCACTGATTTTTCTCTTTACCTGGCTTTAGAACAAGGTGACTGCTCATTTAGGGCTCTGAAGACCCTGATCAAGATCATAGTCTCTTTACTAGTTTCTCTTGGTGTCTGACTTTATTTTCCCTTTGGAATTTAAGTTCCCTGAAGCCAGCAAGTTCATCTTTTAATCAATTACAGTCCCTAGACCAGAGATAAGCCAGGATAGTTAGGCAACACTGCTGTAGAGTCAGGACAGTGAAGGTTTCTGACTAAGCCCAGGTAAGTGTTTTTAGGCAGTAGCAGTTTACTCCCACCCTGGGGCATTTTGGGTTGTCATTTAGAGTAGTGCTACTGAAATCTGATGGGTAAAGATTTAGGATGTTTTTCGGCTGTCATGCTCAGAACAGCCCCCATAACAAAGAATTATCAGGCCCTAAATGTCAGCTTCAAGGATAACAAATTCCTGGCTTATAGGAATTTGGTTATTGTCTAGATTATCTTTGCTCTAACATGTTCAGTTCAGCTTAATTAGAGAATAGTCCTGCTTTCTTTTCTCAAGCAGACATACTGGGTAGAGGTGAGTATCAGCTTCTTTGAAAGATGTTTTTGTACCTAGAATCACACGTACCTAGATTGGAAGCTAGAGTCAGCTGAAGCTGCTTGGGACCTCAGCCTTCCCAGTTATTTAGTAGTTACCAGGTGGTAAATGAAATGTAAAGAGCTTGGCCAGGTGCTTGGCACACATGGGTGCTCAGTCAGTGTCTTGCTTGCTTGCTTGTGGTGGTGCAACTTTGTGGTGGGCGGGTACCTTTAACCACTGTTTGCAAAACTGCATTTAAGAAAGGCCTTGTAGAAACCTTGGAGTTGAGAAATCGACAGAAACCCAGTGACAGCTATCTCTGTGGTTATCCTTATGTTTCCACCAGGATTTTGTTAGAAATGCCAAATTCTGTCTGTTTAGACTGCCTGTGATTCTTAGCAATACCTTATTTAGCAGACAATGCTTGTCTGTATCCGTGCCAGGCTCTGAAATCAGTCATTGTTCCCATCGTTATGAAACTCTCAGTGTATCTGCAAAGATAGACACTGAACATGCAGTTGGTGTATAGTTGCTTAATGTAGAGGTCATGTTGTCAAGGAGGCATGGCATGTTATGAGAGGGTATTCAAATGGGGGCAAGGGGCTGACCTATTCTGGAAGTTGAAGAAAAACATACCTGAAGAAATATTTAGACTGAGTTTGAATTAACCAGGTGAAGAGGCAATGAGCCTATATAATTTCAGAACATTTCATCCCCCCCACCCCACTCCAAAAAAGGGGTATACCCATTAGCAGATACTCCCTTTTGTTCCCTCCCTTTATTGTCCCCTAACAATCTATTTTCTGTCTCTATTTGCATATTATAAATGTTTCATATAAAATTAGGTAGTATGTGACCTTTTGTGACTGGCTTATTTTACTTAACATGTGTCAAGGTTCATCCTTGTTAGGGCCTGAATAAAGGAACTTTGTTTCTTTTTATGGTTGAATACTATTCTGTTGTATGGATCCACCACCTTGTTTACCCATCAGCTGATGGGCATTTGAATTGTTTCAGCTTTTTGGCAATTATGAATAACATTGCTGTGATTTAACATTTGTATCATGCAAATTGTCAGGAAGGACGTAGGTTTCAACTTTAATCTTTAAAGAGCTTAACTCCTTTTTTTGTTCTGTATGGCATTCGGTTCAAAAAAGCAGCAGCTTTTCTGAAAGACTTGTGTGGCAGCGAAGTTTCAACCACATGTGTTAAGGTTGGTGAGAAATATGTCATTAAAAACCAGAGTTTTCTTCTTGGCACTTGACAGCAATATTTGCAGTTAATGGTGCCAGTTCTTGCTTAGTTCTGGAAGTCAGAGGCCATTTTTATTCTGGCTTAGTTGTCCATTTATATTTGGATGCCAAAGAATTCTTTGCTCCTCAGTTTCAGTTGAACTATTTCTTGTCCACATTAATAGAATGTACTTGATTACCCATTATCGAAGTAATGATTTTCATCTTGATTAGTCATTTTAGAGAATAAAAAATAAATAAAAGGCAGAGTGGCCGCAATATTATAGAGTTCAGAATGTGCACCAGGAGATCACGAGTATAATAAAAAATGGTTTACGACCTGCGCTGGGGCATGACTTCAGGTTCAGTAAGTATTAAGATTTAGTAAATGATTAAGCAAGAACAATTTCAGGCCAAGGGAAAAAAAGAATAGGCAGTTAATACAAGAGGCTTCATAACTTGTCCTATAGGTTGAGGAAAATAAAGAATTTTATATGAAGTCCAAGCAGTTTCGGTAACAGTGGTTAAATAGCAAATTAGCAAAAGTTGGTTAACAACTGGAAAGGTTTAGTGCATCTAGTTTGGGGTACAGGATTTGTCAAATGATGAACTTTGAAGTTTAATGTGCCTGATGCTTCTTTTTGTTGTTTTATAACTGGTTCTTTTTAATGTTAGTGTCAGGGATGTTACCCAAGATTTTATTCAACATTAAGCAAGGTTAGGATGACTGTAAAATTGGTCCACTCATTGTGCAAGGAGTTCCGGGACACCTACTGCTGATAAGCGGTCACATTTGTCAAGGGCAAGCAATTTATATTTTTGGCCAGAACACTCCTAATTGGGAAAAACTGGTGGTTTCATAGCAGATAATGGATTAATAATAACTGGTCTACTCTGCAGTCTCATCACTATACTTAATGGGCTCACTCTTACTTAGCAGGCCATGTTAAGAATCTTACTGCTGGGGCTGGGGTTATGGCTCAGCGGTTGAGCGCTTGTCTCGCATACGTGAGGCACTGGGTTCTATCCTCAGCACCACATAAAATAAATAAAGATATAAAAAAATAGTAGCACATCATTTAAAATAAAAAAATGAAGTTTAAAAAAATAAATAAGGCATTTACCTTTAATAAAAAAAAATCTTACTGCTGCTATCATAGAATGCTCACTGTGTGCTTGTGCGGTACTGGCACATGCTTTATCTCATTTAATCCTAATAGTCCCCTACCAGGATAGATAGATACTAGTGGCATCTGTATTCTACCAGTGAATGATTAGAGGCTGAGATAAGTGACTTGTCTGAGCTCACCTAGGAGTGGCAGAGCCAGGACTTGATTGTGGGGCTGACACTAAGGCTCATGTACAGTCTCCTCCGCCACTATTTCTCAGTGAAATGGAAAACATTTATTAATGGAATGTTAAATTTTATCTGCAGTTGAAGTTCTTCAGTTTTGTTCTAAAAAGTATAATTTGGCTAGAGCCTGTTCCTGGAAATCTGGTTCTTAGCTTGTTGTTACTTGGTTTTCTCATTGATTGCAGTTTGACCTTAAGTAATTTCTTCATCTTTCTCAAGCACATTTTGTCCCTGTCTCTGAGCATGCCATATGCCCTGTTATTAAACCTCAAGATTTCTAAAGGTCTCTTCTGTGTAGCCTGCAAGAAGAAGGGCAATCTAATCTAGCCACTTCAATTCTCCTGCCTACTGTCATTGATGTTTGGTGATTTTGAGGTAAATCATTGCGTTATTTGACTGTTTTCTTACCTGAAAACAAGATTAACCATGCTAGCTATTCGCCTTCTGATGTTGAATCTCAGTGAAGGAAAGGCCAGCAGAGCTCTTCTAGATCTCCGTGGTGTTGTGACAGAAGCATTGGGCCAGGAGTCAGAACACCTGGGCTGATGATCTGGTTCTGCCTCCTGTTGCTCTGCAGGACATGCAAGCCTTTCCCTTCCCCACCCTTCCCACCTGCCTTGAGGATTGTGATGAGAATTGAGAAGTCATGTCTGTAATGTGTTTTATACTTTATAGGGCATATGGGTATAAAAGATGATGATTGTCCTCAAAAGTACCGTGAGATAATAGTATTTGGAAATCTTAGATTTGATTTTAGCTTCTGTTTTTTGTTTTTTGTTTTCTTAGGTGACACTTCAGTTGTGTTTTAATTTTTTGTTCTTTTTTGTTCTTTTTGTTTTGTTTTGTTTTTTAGTGGTATGTGTGCAACAGAGAGAAATTATGTGAATCACTCCAGGCTGTCTTTGTTCAGAGTTACCTTGATCAAGGAACACAGATCTTCTTAAACAACAGCATTGAGAAATCGGGCTGGCTATTTATCCAATTATATCATTCTTTTGTGTCATCTGTTTTTAGCCTGTTTATGTCTAGAACATCTATCAATGGGTAAGTGAATCTTGGACTTTTGTTTTTCTTTATGCTTAGGTTTAAAAAAAGAAAAGTGAAAAAAGTTATCTTGTTCAAGGTAATGACTATCTCAGCTATAGTATTTCTACTGGCCAAAATAGTAGATCCACTGTTCCAGCTTTCTGTGCTTTTGCTTTTAAAATTCACTGTAACTTGGTGAATAGCCTTAGTAGTAGTATTTATTTCTATGGCAAGACTCACTTAATTCAATGCTTCATAGCCTTGATGTTTATAGAAACCACCGGGGGTGGGGGTGGGGGGGAGGTTGGTTAACATGGAGAGTAAGAGCCAGTATTGGGTTGGGGCAGGGCCTGAAATTCTGCTTTTTTTGTGTGATTCTGGGAATGGAACCCAGGTCCTTATGCTAGGCAAGTGCTTTGCCACTGAGTTACATCCCTATCCCTTTTTGGTTTTTATTTTGAGACAGGGTCTCCTTAAGTTGCTGAGGCCCTGGCTTTGAACTTGTGACCCTCCTGCCTCAGCCTTTCAAGTAGCTTGGATTATAGGCATGCACCACTGTGCCCTGCTGAGATTCTGCAGTTTTAGCAAGTTTCAGGTGATGCCAGTGATGCTACTGCAGCCTCTTGGTTGTGCATTTCAGAGTAGCAAGATCCTTAGAACCTAGCCCTTTAAGCCCTTTAAGCTGAAGAGCAAGACCTTGGTCTTAAAGTACGGTTCCCAGAAGCAGGTGTTTTTTTTTTTTTTTTTTTTTTTAAAGGGAATCTAATTTCTCAGCCCAACAGTGGATGATGGCTTGTTTGAAGAGTCTTACATTTGTTCTTATATAATGTCTGGGCTCACCAGGATTTTGTAAACTTAGTGTGGAATTCTTTATCCCCAAAGTGGTTCCCTCATATGAATCCACAGAAAAGGATTTATGAATATTATTTATCCTTTCTTAGCCAAGATTTGAAACATCCCCAAGCTCTTGGAATTCAGACAGCCAAAGAGAAAAGCAACAGGGCATGATACTTAAAAAGCCTTATTGAACCACTGAAGCCACTGGTTGGGCCCACTTTTCTTTTCCCTTGAGGTTTGGAGCCAGTTTCCGCTGAATGTCTGGATCCCCAGTCTATCATCTGGTCCTTAAATATGTTTTCAGGCACCACAAGCCATTTCTCAAGATTTCTTATTTGATGTTCTTCCTCATTGTTTGTGTGAAGTTGCCTTACATTTGCTTCAGCAAACAGTTGTTATTTTTGTATTGGGAGTTGAGCTTATACAACTTGGTCTGACATTTTGTTCCTAAAATTAGTTGTACTGAATTTCTGTCCTATATCATTTATTCTTTCTTGGGACATTAGATGAGTCACTGTAGCTAAGATTCTTATTTTGGAGGTCCTGTAGCTCTTTGAAAATATAAAAGGTAGGAATCCTTTCTTCAAAAAGTACTACATTTTTTATGTAAGTTGGGGTTTTTCAGACTCTGAATCTCTTCCCTCTTTCTCTACCTGTTGGAACTTTCTTAAAATTCCTGGCTGTATATTTTTACAGTTTGATCAAAGAGGAAATGCAGTTAATAAACTCCTTTGGTTTCCCTTATTTATAACTCTTTTATTTTATTTTATTTTTTTGAAACAGGGTCTCGTTGTGTTGTCCAGGCTGGCCTCAAACTACTGGGCTCAAGCCATCCACCTGCCTCAGCGTCCCAAATAGCTGGGACTATAGCACATGCCATCTACCTGGCTCATTTTGCTCTTTACTTTTTTTAAAATTATTGTTTTTTAACCTACCACCTCCCTGCCAGCAAATCCTTCTTGCCCTATGTCTTCTTCTCAACACAAAAACTTAATTTTGAGTTTCTTGGTACTTCCACTCATGACAATGGTAGATTATTACAAGTGACTGCTTCTTAGAGAAATAATTCCAGTAGTACTGTCTTGAATTAAAGTTCTTATCAAACTCAGACTGTGGTAGAAAGAAGGCCAAGTAGTGAAAGACTTGGTGTTTTCAGAGTTTATTTTACAAGAGGCAGACCTCCTCTATAGACTCCAAATCTAGAGTGAACTTGGATTGTGGCCAGAGAACCTAGAATGGATATAAAAGACTAAAGTCAGAGACAAATTAGAGAGCCACGTCTCTTTCATGGCTTGTGTTTACCAGAAACCTTGTGTTAGACTAAGTGTCTTGATATTTTAGATGGGACAATTCCTTTTTATGTTCGACTTAACCATACATTGTAGGAAGTGTAACTTTTCTGGCCTTGCTTACTAAAGGACATTAACACCTCTAAATCACTGCAACTGAAACTCCCCAACTGCCCCCAGTAGGCAGAATTGGTCCTGGTGAACAACATTGGCTGGATGGACTTGACTTTCGTTTTTGACAGTGTTAATCTTTTTGTGGAGCCCTGTTGCTAATGTTCTTTAGAAATAGGACGGTGCTTCCCCCCTCTCTCTCTGGTGCCCTTAAATGTAGATCCATCAGGTGACCTTGGGAACTCTGACCTCACATGACCTCTAGTTCTAGAATTTGATGAGTATCCTGATGATGTTCCTCATATCCCAAGAAGATGGCCTGGAAAGCATGTTGTTTTATAGCTGGGAAAGTTTATGCAAAACAACTATTTTGTGCAGTTACTTTGGTCCTGTGCCAAGTCAGCATCAAAATTTAAAGCATGCCTCCCTGAAGCCATGCTGCTTATAGCCTCTTCCTGCTCTGACTCGAGCCTGTGTGAAGTTTGGGCAGCTATTTCAGCAGGTTCAGTCCTGTTTCTCAGCTGTGCATGTATTTCCACTAGAGAAGATAAGAACAAAACAACTTGTCTTTTTTGAGATATGCTTCTCTGGGAAGTGGTTGTAATTTATAACATCATGGTTTGTTGTCTCTGGGGTCTTTCCTCCTCCCACTCCCCAGACTTGGAGCATTTCTCTGGGCCAGATTTACTGTAAATGTATTATTAAATTTGGTTTAACTCTCCTATGGCCTTAATGGGAAAAGAGGAGGGGGAATTTGTTACATGAATTCCCTCCCCTATTTTTTTTTTCCCTACTGGTCTTGGCTCAAGTACCATATTGCATGCATCTTTTCAGTCACGATGTAGCAAACATATTTTTGTGTTCTGATTGAGAAAGTGGCAATAGAGATTTCCTTGCTGCTTCCTAGATCAGTGATTTTCAGTATGCTTTCTGAACCTGCTGAAATAGCTGTCCCAAATCATTTTCAGTATGGTTTCCAGTATACTTTCAAGTGCCTCAGGAGTTGCTACAGGCTGCAAAGAAAATCCCAGAAGTGGGCTGGTGGCAGCTCTAGGGCTTTCAACCTCATCCCAGCAGTGGCAGCAGCAGTGGGTCTCTTGCTGTTTTATATTGTGTATGAGTGCCACTTCATTTAAAGAAAAGGTTCTCCTGCTTAAGGAAGTTGGATAATTCCTGTCCCAAACTAGGATTTGAGAGCTAGAGGTCAGGTTCTAAATATGGAGTTCATTTTATTTCCCAAAGTGGTGCTTCCAGGAGACTTGGCTGCTTTTCTGAGAGTTCTCTTTGATCTCCATTCTAACTCCTCCCAGGTTCTTTTTTTCAAAGGCATTATTACTGTTGGGAATGTTTTTTAGGACCAAGCCAACTGTAAAACCTAAACTGACACAAGCATGAATCTACTTCCTTAATGCAGATTAACTGATGTCATAGGACCATTCTCTCTCTTTCTTTTTTTTTTAGAGTCTCTTAAAAGTATTATACAAAAGCTAATCTTCCCCCTTCACCCACTGTTTAGTTCCATCTTCCAATTGGCCTTTTTCACTACTTGATTTCTCTGAATAGTGTTGTGGTGTGATTCTGTTAGCCTGTCATCTTTTTAACTGATAAACATATGTTCTGTTACACCTTCTGCCTTTCCTTCCTGTTTTGACTTGAATTCTTCACATTCATCTTTTAATTTCTTATTCATTCCTTCTTCTATTCCCTTCTCCACTTTTCCTTTTCCTATGCCTTTAAGAGTATTATTTACAACTCTAAAGACTTTAAGAGTATTATTTACAACTCTAAAGACAAATGCTATCTGTAATTATTTTCTCATTTTATTTGCTTTTGAATCATATAAATCATATAAAAGATAAAATATATTTTAATTGTAAAACTTCTATAAGTTCAAAGGGTTGTTGGCGCTGAGTCACTGCATTTCTTTTTTGTGTATATGGGGGCTAATTTGCGTAGACTTCCATTTTTGTCCTTTTTTTTCAGGTTGCTAGGAAGAGGTTCAATGTTTGTATTCTCACCAGATCAGTTTCAGAGACTGCTTAAAATTAATCCAGACTGGAAAACCCACAGACTTCTTGATTTAGGTGCTGGAGATGGAGAAGTCACAAAAATCATGAGCCCTCATTTTGAAGAAATTTATGCCACTGAACTCTCTGAAACTATGATATGGCAGCTTCAGAAGAAGAAATACAGGTAAAATTTTTAGACACGGTTTGGGACATACTTCTTGGTTTTAGATGTATTTCTTCTTGAAAGTATGTTATTTAAGGGGTATGGCTCAGAAATCATTTCCGTGATTAGGAACTAAAACAAATTTTTTTCCCATATACAATTAAATGGAAATTTAGAGAGGAAATAATTTTTCCCTAGCAGTGTTTTTCTGGAGTGGAGGAAGGAAAAGGACTAGTGAGAGAGCTTGGAAAAGGCAGGTTAGATGTAGGGACTTGTTCTCTAATTAGAATCTGATATTCTCAAATATTTTATATGTTTAATATTAAGTACATTTGCATTGTGGCACAAACATCACCATCATCCATCCTCAAGAACTTCCTCATCTTGATGGCACTCTGTACCATCAGTCAGGAACTTCCTGTTCTTCCCTTCTTTCAGCCCCTGACAACCACCATTCTACTTTATCTTTGAATGTGACTATTCTAGATACCTCATATAAGAAGAATCATAATTTTTTCCTTTGTGACTGGTTTATTTCATCTAACATAATGTCTCCATGCTTCATCTATGTTATAGCATGTATCTAAATTTCTGTTGGTACTAAATAATATTCCATTGTATGCACATACCACACTTTTCTTTATCCATTCTTCTGTCAGTGGACTTTTGGGTTGCTTCTACCATTTGGCTAATGCTTCTACCATTTGGCATTGTGAGTAATGCATGAATATGCGTGAACATATCTATTAAAGTCCCTGCTTTCACTTATTTTGGATGTATACCTGAAAGTGGAATTGCTGGATCAAATGATGAGCCTATGTTTAATATTTTTGAAAATATGCCATACCCTTTCTATATCAGTCATGCCATTTTGTATTTCTGCCAACAGTGTTCAAGGGTTCCAATTTATTCATATCCTTGACAATTGTTGCTATTTTCTGTTTTGGGTTTTAATAATTGCATATTAGCCATCAGTAATGATGCATATGAAGTGGCAAATCTTAGTTTTAAGACCATCTAGTTCTTAAGGGATTTAGGAAGAAGGGTAGTCTTTATTCAGTATGGATTCTGTGGGTTAGGAGATTTCTGTGTATTGGCTGAGTATAGAATGGTGGAGCTGGAGCTGGCCTCCTCTGTGGTATTTTGGAAGCCTGGCTTAGCCTTGGAGAGAAAGAAGAATGTGTAATCACTCACTTTGCTATTTCCACGTTTCTCCTTTTACAGACTAACCCTAGACAAGGAGCACCAGTGTGCCTTTTGGAGCAGGACTGGACTGAACATTTGCAAAACTTATAAGTCCTTAGCTCAGGGAATGAGAAGACTATGTAGGAGGGGGATGGAAGGGAAGATTACGGTAAACAGATATTCAGTGGGATTTTATATGGAAGGGAGGAATAAATATAATCTCTAGTATAAACTGGGTATAGGCCTGTAATCCCAGCAACTCAGTAGGCTGAGGCAGGAGGATTGCCAGCTTGAGCCTAGCCCCAGCCATTCAGCAAGACCTTGTCTCAAAATAAAAGATTAAAAGGGCAGGGGATGTAGCTCAGTGGTGAAGTGCCTCTGTTTTCAATTCCTGGTACCAAAAACCAAACAAACAAATACAAAAATAAGGATGAATTTGAGCTAGTGTAGGTGTAGGTTTAACCATCTCAGCATTAAAACTTTAATTTTCTGTTAAGAGAATATATTTTTGTCTTTCACATGGAAACTACCTATTTACAACTAATTCTGGGATGGATTTAGTGAAATTATTCTAGATTATAGCATGCTGATGGTATTTGGCTTCTGCTTCATTGTACATGTGAGTTTTTTTAAAATAAAGTATATAATTTATCTTTTTAATTACTAATTTCAGTGTTTAAAATCAGAATTGTTGAAATTTTTATCCTAAAACTATAATCTTCACAGTAATATTTTGAAATTCTTCTTTAATGACCTAAATCTAGTTTATAAAATCATTATTGCAGTTGATCTCAGTACAACAAATTTATTTATTTATTTCAACCAATATTTAGTTCAGTTAAACACCTGTATGCATACCTGTAATCCCGGTGGCTTGGGAGGCTGAGGTAGGTAGATCGTGAGTTCAAAGCCAACCTCACCAACAGTGAGGTGCTAAGCAACTCAGTGAGACCCTGTCTCTAAATAAAATACAAAATAAAGCTGCAGATGTGGCTCAGTGGTTGAGTGCCCCTAACTTCAATTCCCAGTACCAAAAACAAAAACAAAAACAAAAACAAAAAACAACCAAAAAAACAAAACAAAACAAAACCCAAAAAACCATCACCACCACCTGTACAACAGGGGAATATGACTGGTTACTTTCAGTTAGATTTGTTTGGAAGAGTAATGGCTTATGTTCCTTTTTGTTCTATTCAGAAATGCTATAAAATATCATTGTTAGTGATGTTCCAAAGTAGCCTCATTATACTTCGAGAATTTTCTGAGATACCTTTGTTGTTCAGCATTATTAAAGACTTGTTTTCCAAACATCCTTTTCTGTGTTTCCTTTTTCACCTATTTCTATTCCAACATGTTTTGCCTGCCACATTCCAGTTGATGTAATCAGGCAGGAGGAAGTAGTTTATAGAATTGACTTAGTGGTTTGGTTAACAAAGACTCTCTTTTTTTTTCCTCATAGCTTTATTGAGGTAAAATTGAAGTACAATAAAATGCACACATTGAAGTATGCAGTTTGATCAGTTTTGATGTGTGTAACCAATGCAATCAACATAAAAAGCAGATCCATTACTTTTTTAAAAATTTGAAATCATGCAGACGCTTGTAATCCCAGCACTTTGGGAGGCTGAGACAGGAGAATCGCAAGTTCAAAGCCAGCCTCAGCAACAGCGAGGCGCTAAGCAACTCAGTGAGACCCTGTCTCTACATAAAACACAAAATAGGGCTGGGGATGTGGCTCAGTGGTTGAGTGCCCTTGAGTTCAATCCCTGGTACCAAAAAAAAAATTGAAATCATGCAGGCTATATTTCCTGCATGATTTACTACATTAGAAATCAATTACCTTAAGATATATAGAACCCCACCCCCAATTTTAGCAAAGACTTGATACAAAAACTTCCCCTTTCTGTAGATAAACATTGTAAAGGACTAAAAATGGTGTGTGTGTGTGTGTGTGTGTGTCTATGTCTATGTAGTGGGGAGGGTGAGGGTAAGTGTGGTTTTCTAACCATGTTGTTCACTTATAGTTATAAGGATGTCTAATGCTGTATGCTTTTCTGAGTAGTTATTCTGACGTGAAGATTCTAGAGTAAGAAATTGTCTTCTGGGAATGGATGTGATGAAAAGATTTTCAGTTATTATCTTATACTACTCCATTCTTAAGTATAGGAAGGACCCTAAGTATAGAAAGGACCCTAGGAATAGAAAACATGAATATGTAATTTTTTTATGATTCAGTGCCAGTGAATGTTAAAAAGTAGGATTTATTCTTTTGTTCTCTCATTGGAGAAGAATGAGAGAACAAAAGAATTTGATGTCTTAGATTCATAACTATTTTTATTACTTTGCGTCTTCATGCTTATTAAACATATTAGTTCTTATAAAGGAAGTTTTGTATGTTTTAGTATTTGTTAATAGGAGACATGGTAAGTTTAAAGGAACATGGTTGCTATTTATCTCTTGTCTGGTCTTTGTATTTCGCAAATATAAATTATAAGTGAATATTTTGAGTTTACTTTGATTTGGAAGACAAAATTAGAGCCTTTACTTGCATTTTAAATTATTTCTTAAAGACGCCTTCAAAGCAAGAAGTATTAGTCAAGTCCTTCCTGATGTTTTTCTAGAGTGCTTGGAATCAATGAATGGCAGAATACAGGGTTCCAGTATGATGTCATCAGCTGCTTGAATTTGTTGGACCGCTGTGATCAACCTCTGACTTTGTTAAAAGATATTAGAAGTGTCTTGGAGCCAACTAGAGGCAGGGTCATCCTTGCCCTGGTCCTGCCTTTTCATCCCTATGTGGAAAACGGTAAGTATGGTCAGACCAGCTCTTACTCAGGGTTGGTCACAATTAAACATTGTCTAGTAGTATTTCTTTCTTTCTTTCTTTTTTTTAAAAATATTTTTTAGTTGTAGATGGACACAATATCTTTATTTTATTTATTTATTTATATGTGGTGCTGAGGATCGAACCCAGTGACTCAGGCATGCAAGGCAAGCGCTCTACCACTGAGCTACAGCTCCAGCCCCGTCTAGTAGTATTTCTTAAAATAGGCTGGAGTTTAAAGTAAAACTGTTATCCCATTTAAAATGTCACCTTGGTTAATGTTCATCTTAATGTTGATTTTATAGAACTATAGTACTCCTTTGTAGTGGTAATAATTAATACTTAGTTGGATTTGCCTGCTTGAGATTGAAAGCCTAAAATGTGTATGTATCCTCTGGTTTTAAATAGAGCTTCAACCATTTATTTATTGGTCAATAAATGATGCCTTTTCATCTGCTCATCTGTATTTGCTGAATGTCATGCCTGTTTTGTTTTGCATTTCTTGTCCTAGACTAAAAGAAAAGATAGTTGTTGTTACCTGTTTTTCTCTTTTGAGAAAATGTATCATTTCTTTGTGTAACATTTGACTTTTTAATTTCATAATTTTGCTCTTCAGCAATATTAAATGAAGACTATGTTAGAAGAAATGGGCTTGTTTCTTTCTTTCTTTCTTTCTTTTTTTAATATTTTTCCAGTTGTAGATGGACACAATATCTTTATTTTATTTCTTTTTATGTGGTGCTGAGGATCGAACCCAGTGCCTCACGCATGCACGGCAAGTGCTCTACCACTGAGCCACAATCCCAGCCCCTGGGCTTGTTTCTTATCACTTCAGATTTATTATGAATTCTGACACTTAATGTGACCTAATGTCACATGAATTCTTAGTTTTAGCTTATGTGGTTTGCATTTCAGATCATCTTGGAAGTTACAGCTTTAAGTCTCTCTCTATTTTTATAAGTTAAAATGCACTAATATAAAATTATTTGTTGTATAAATCATACATGTTAGTATTTAAAAATCTTTCGTTTTTCTATTTTGTGGTCTAGTTTGGCCATTGCTTCAAAAACTCTAACAGCTGGCAGACATTTTTAAGAAATCCATTACTACTTTGCAAGTGTCATGATTATTAGATATCATGAAATCTTTATCTTAAGGAATAATGCTTATATTTCTTACAATCATGAATGCTGTATGGGTGTGTGTTACGATTTACGTGCTCCTTAATTTTTTCTTGTCCTTATTTTTGTTCCCCATAGGCCGTAGTCCTTTCAGATTGAATGCTTGTCTTAACTACCGTGTGGTTTTAGATTTGTGTTGATGGTGGGGGAAATGGGGACTCTTTAGAGTCTGGGAGTCTGGGAAGAAAGTTAGAACAGATACGCCCTCTCTGATCTTGCTTCTTCATTTTTACATGCGTATTGTTGAATGTTTAGTCTTGGTAAAGCAAAAACAGCCTGGAGCGTGAGTGCCCATTTATCATGTGGATGTTACACAGTGAATAAAACCTAGTAGATGTCCTCCTTGAAAATTCAACAACCTGACCTTATTTCAGTGCTGTTCCCTATGTAATTAAACCGAGGCTCCATCTCTCCGTGCTGTCCTCACAAGTCATCAGATTGTACGGTCTGGTTTCCTGTGTCCTGTTGGGCAACCACTGGATAGAACTTTAATGCTACTTCCTGGCATAGCAGGAGGTGGAAAAGCAGGAGGAAGAAACATCAGTCTAACCACAAATTTTATTTCCTTGTGTCTCTGAAAATCAAGAGGAAGTCAAACTGGACAAGAGGGCATTTTCCACTAAGGATTGAAACAGGCTCCTTGATTGTGGATGTGCAGAGCTGCCTGTGGAGTCTAAGGAGTCTGGCATGTGACACATTGCAAACTTGAGACAAGAAACCTTGTTGCTACGGGTGACCTTTAGTGACCAATAAATTTTGCAGACTACTCTGTAGCACTCTATTATTCCTTCCTTTCTCCACATCACTAATTAGATCCTGATGAGTTGCATGTGAAACTGTGAGGACTGGGAGGTGCAAGGTGGTCGTGCTGTGAGTCCATGAATACTGGCCTGTTTTAAGGCTATCTGAGTGTGCCTTGCCTGCCTGCTTGGCTTAATTTCTTTAAAAAAATTTTATTGGTGCATTATAATTACACATAATAGTGGGATTCATTATGCTGTATTTGTACATGCACATGACATAATTTGATCAATCTCATTTCCCAGTATTTATTTATTTTTTAACAAAAAGCAGTTGAAGGTGAAATGATTACTTATGTAATTGTTTGGGCAAATGTCTTGAAGTTGAACCACATTGATTTTGTTGCTTAGATTAACTTGAAAAAAGACAAATGCAAGAATATATCTTTCCAATTTCAGTTTCTTTGGTTTACTGACCCAGTCTTGGTTGGGGGTTGTTAAATCTAGTGAGAATTGGTTAAGGTACCCCCTGAAAAAAGAAGTATGTTGTCAAGACAAGAATTATATTGTAAAAATGAAAATTTAATGACATTTCTTAAAATTGTAATTTTTATACAATTTTTAAAATGGTTAATGGTAAAAATAGTTCAAATAGGTTATAAGAGAGTATACAGTGCAGAGTTTCTCATCCATTCCAGTTCCACAGTCTTTTCAGGTTATCTTAAATATTCTTCAAAAGTTAGTCTATGAAAATATAAGTATGTATGTACATTGAAAAATTATGTGCAAGCAGAGGAAGCCCATTTTAAGTACTTTAGTTGCTTTTTCCCACTTAAATGTATCTGGGAAATTTTTCCTTATCAGCACATAGGCATTAACATCATTTTCTGGATATAAGCAGTGGTGTGCTGGAGCTGGCTCAAACTGGCTCATGACACCTGATTATTACATTGGTAGGGATTTAGTGAACTGGTTGTTAAATATGGCCAGTATTGCATTTCACCACAATGGGAATATTTACACCATGGAATTTGGCAAATACCACAATACCCTCTTCCCTCTCTAAACTGGTTGTTGAACATTTACCAGCCACCATCGGGAGAAGGTTATACTTTTATACCAGTAGTTTGCTTTCTAATGTTAAAAGAAGGTAGAAACTTTTGTTTTGTTTCTGACTTTCATGAAAATATTTCTATTTGAAATGTTTTTTTGGCTTGAGATCATTGTTTCATTTGAGATACATTTTTAAAATTCCTATTTTATTAAGAGCCTAAAAAATTAGGAATTCATACTGAATTTTGTCATCTGAGTTTTTAATGTACAGAGATGGTCATATTCTTTTTTTCCCCTCTGACTTATTAAATCAATACTTCTCTTTTAATATATAGCCAGCCACTATATTATTTCTGGACTTGGATCATCTTCTCTTAATGCACTGCTAGATTCTATTTACAAAAATTCTAAAAATATATATGAGCATTAATATTGTTGATAAATGATAGTCTGTGCTTAGTCTTTATTTTGCTGGAGGGTGTTACCTTTGTTTTGGTATCAATGTTCTGTTGATTTTGTAAAAAGTCATTGTGAATGTTTTGCTGTTTGTCCATTCTTTGAAAGTTTGGTGGAATTCTCCTATAAAGCCTTCTTAGGCCTATGCTTTTGGGGAGGTGTGGATCTTTGGCAACTTTTTCATTCTCTCCCGGGGTCATTGGTCTGGTTAAATTAGACATGTTTAGTCTCAAAGCTCTCATCAGTCTAAATAGAAATAAACAGGACTTTAGCATCTGTTTCATGGAAGAGCATGGACTTTTGGGATGACCCCTGTTTGAATTTGAAATGAGTTTCTGGGTCTCTCATTAATCTTAGCTGCATCTGCAAAAAAGGGGGCTAATACCTACCTTGAGGTTTATTGTGAGGATAAAGTAATGTATTGGACAGTGCCTAACCATGTCTGTCTCGTTTTTGGTATTTGACAAATGTTAGAATTATTACATTCTATCCTGTTCTATTACTTTTTAAAAAAACTTGTTCACAGTTATTCAGATTGAAATATTTGTAAAGGTCCGCCTAAAACTCAACACAGAAATCAGAATTTGAAATCTTCATTTTGCATTTTAGCTGTCTGAAAGTGCATTCTCCATTGCTTTATGTGACTTGACACCTTAGAGACATAGCTTCTGTCAAGTCTTTTTTCTTTAATTTTTTTTTTTAGTTGTAGATGGATACAATATCTTTATTTTATTTATTTTTATGTGGTGCTGAGGATTGAACCCAGTGACTCATGCATGCGAGGCAAGCGCTCCACCACTGAGCCATGATCCCAGCCCCGTTCTGTCAAGTCTTATACAGCATGAAAAGGAAATCACTTATTTTGAAAATCCCATTAATATATTTTGATATATGGTTTTGGGGAGCTCTTGTCTAGAGAGTAGGGTTTGTAGATCCTAGAACCATCTATTGGTCCATTTCCTTCTTACATGCCCCCCTTTACCCCCAACTGTGATAGAATTAGGAGGTGGGAGCCTTTGGCAGTTAACTAGGATTAGATGGGTCACAAGGTCAGGACCTTTATACATGGGATTAGTGTCCCCAATAGAGGTCTGAGAAACCTCGCTTCTCTGCTCTCTGCCTTTGAGGATACAAGAAATGAGCAGTCTGCTGCTTGGAGGATGGTCCTTACCAGAATCCAGCCAGGTAGCACCCTAATGTTAGATTTCCAGTCCTCCAGAACTGTGGGAAATAAATTTCTGTTGTTCATAAGCCATCTAGTCTATGGCAACTTGTTTGAGCAACCCCAACTAAGACTGGTTCAATTTCATTCTCTTTTCACTGTCATGGGAAACTCAAATCATAAGGGAAAGCTACAGTTTAATTCTTTCTAGTGACAATTCTTCTGGATATTCATTCAGAGTGCAAGGAAACTAATATTATAGGGATTCAATGAATGTAGTATTTATGGAGAGGGGTCAGAGTCAATGACTAGGAAGTGAAGTATGCTACACTTCTCATGGAAATTCTAAAAGATTTTAAAAAATAGAAACATTATTCAGTTGTATTCATATGAAGACATTTGAGGGCCTACTATGTACCAGATAGTGCCAGGCAATGGAAATACAAATGTATATGTAAAGTGTGCTGTTAGTCTTAAGACACTTACTAGTACAGAAGATAGATGTAACAGGCAATAGAGGGTAGTGTGATAAGAAATATGACAAAATGGGGGCTGGGGATATAGCTCAGTTGGTAGAGTGCTTGCCTCGCATGCACAAGGCTTTGGGCTCAGTCCTTAGCATCACCAAAAAAAAAAAAGAAGAAGAAAAAGAAAAGAAATATGACAAAGTACTGTGGATTTCAAGAAGGAAAGATCCTAGCCTGGTGCGGTGGTGCACGCCTGAAATCCCAGCACTCTGGGAGGCTGAGACAGGAGAATTGTGACTTCAAAGCCAGCCTCAGCAAGGTGAGGGGCTAAGCAACTCAGTGAGACCCTGCCTCTACATAAAACACAAAATAGGGCTAAGGATGTGGCTCAGTGGTCGAGGACTCCTGAGTTTAATCCCCAGTACCAAAAAAAAAAGAAGGAAGGATTCTTCAACTATTGAACTGGGGAATGTTTTGTGTTAGGAGTGGCATTGTGCTGTTTTTCTGTCTTTTGTTTCTGCAGTGCTGAGGATTGAACCCAGGGCCTTGTGTGCGCTAGTGAGCTGTGTTTGAAGACTTGGCAGCGTTTTACCAGATGGAGGGGAACAGTGTATGCAAAGTATGAAGATGTGGATAGAGTGGGGCTGAGGTGGGGCAGGTTCAGTGTGATCCAAGGACAGTGTGCAGAGTATGCCTTGTGTAAAAGTGTAGCACTCAATAAATTTGGTTGGCTATATGGATGAATGAAAGAGCGAATGGTATATATACACCAGGCACTCTTCTATATGACCTGGGGAACAGAACTCCTTTCTTTGGGAAAGTGATCCTTAAAACACAGTCCTTGCTTATATTGGAAAAGGTATACTCAGAAGTTAATACTGGTTTATCTTAGGGATTTTGTCTCTTGGTGAGGTAACACAAGGAGCAGTGTCTTTTCAGCCCTGGAATTAAGTGCCAAAATGTAATGACTGCCAGAATGAAAAGTAAATGATCTAATTCAGCACTCTTTCTGTTCATCTAGATGGAATTAGTGTTTGCCCTTTTTTTGCCAACATTTAGAGGTTCATTTATTTCACCTAAGCCAGTAGTCTCAAAGTGAAGGTGTGCACCTTGGCACATAGAAAATTTATTTTGAATTATAGAAGAAAAATTAGCATCTCTATTTATGTGGCTGTTTATACCATCGTTATGTTTTTGTGTATAAAATACAAACACACATATACACACATGCATATGCTACACACAGTGTGCACACACACATACATACACACAAGTAAAATGAGGTTACGTGCTTCATCCTCTCCCTTTTTCATTTTTCTGGGCACATGTTATCAGAAAGGTTTGATATCTCTGATTTAAGCCATCAGTATAAAATGCTTCCAAAGGGATGCTAAAATATTTAACAATTATATCTTGGTTATAAAAAGAATATGCTTCATTTAATGGCAGTTTAAAAGAAACACTTTAATGAAATAAACATAATACATTATAATTCATGTTTAATAATAGAAGCATGCTTGTAGGTACTTTAGATTGTTTACACCTAAGTAGCTTTCAAAGAATAATTCATATCATATTTTCTTAGTGCAGTGGTGAAATAATGAAGTAAGAAATAATGAAGTCCATAACATGTTTGCCGTACCAGTCCAGTGTCTGCTATTTCCCTCCTGAATTGGTCAGAAATCAGTATTGCAGGTCTTTGTGCAGTCAGTATGTGGCCTTCCAGGGTGCTCTTACTTGGCACAACACTGACATCTAGAGTCAGTTGTGGCTTATTTCTTCTGAGTTTTTTTCTGTTTAACATTCTGCTTTGCATTTTCCGTATTTTGGCATTTATATTCTTTTTCTGTCCTCAATTCTCACTTTTTGTTGGTGGCATGGATGATATTTAGGTTGCATACCCTGGTAGGGAAATGTGTACTTTTCCATTGCCCCGTTACAATATTAGAAGAAATAATTTTTGCTCCAAGGTACTTTGCAAAATGAATTCTTCTATCTCAAATTTCAGCATATTTCTCCCTCTTGTTATCTCTCCTAGCTGATGCTAATTGTTCCATCATTTCTACCACCCACAAAGACATTTCTTCCACTCAGGATTGAGTCATGTGGTTGACTTCAAGTCTTCAGGGTAATAGCCGTCACACACTTATTAACATGTTGAATCAAACAGACATAGGATACATGTTAGGAAATTTTTTGAAGCTGCATGCCTGTAATCTGATTAGTCTGCTTAGAATTTTATTGGCAAATCAGGAGAGTACTTTTCAGTTGCATTTTGTTGGGTTTTAGTATTTTGGTGATTGCTACTATTTGTAGCTTCCTTATACTCTGGCATCCTCCTTTGCAGCCAGTTGTCTTTTTCTTTTACATTTAATTTTTTTTTTTAAAGCTCTGATTGGTATATGTCCATAGCTTCTAGAGTTGGATTTTTAGTGACTTAATTGAAAACTAAAATGTATCTATGGTCTTTCACAGTTGGAAAGTGCTCTTCTGTTTTCATAAGTATTGTCTTTCTCCTGCAGTGGTAAATAATGAGCCATGTTTAAGGTCCTGTAACCGATAATGCCATCCTCCACACAACAGTATGGCAGCTGCTCTGCCATACTGCATTCCGGGTCCTAGATATCCTTCCAGTAATCTTAAAGATCAGGTTATCATTTTCCCTTTATTTAAAGTAGGATGTTGGTACTGGAAAATAATTTTCTTGTCTAGATGTCATCGTCAAAGCCCTGGCTGGGAACTTTACAGTTCTTTACTTCCAGGCCTTCCTTCAGGCCACTTACTTTTGCCTCTTTGTTGCCCCAGCCTCAGTAAGAAAAAAGCATGAAACAGGCATTTGTGATTATTCTGAGTGTTATCCTAAGTAATTGGACCACTGTCTTTATGTATTTGTACATATGCTGAAGGAGGAAGTGACTACTTGGACCACACTGTCTTTTGAGTTAAAATTCTTTTTAAAAGTTGGATTAAAATAACTATACCTTATAATCACTTTCCTGTTGGCATTTGCTCTCAAATGCAGTTTAAGAGGAAAATATCTTCAGTTGTATATAAGCTCGTTATATACATTTTAAATCTGAGAATCTGACTATGTATCATGGAAACAGTTTCTGTTCTGCTAACTCTAAAACAGCATCCTGTTGGAAAATACTGTTTATAAAGGACTTTAATCAGAATGTATTATAGATAATACAGATGCACCCTTCTTGTCACTCCAACTCCAAAGACTGAGGAAATACTCATGTTTATATCATCAGCTGTATCTAATATAAATTTATTTTTGTTTTATCAGTAATAAGTAATTTAAAAAATAATTTGATCTAGACACCATGGCACATGCCTGTAATCCTGGTGACTTGGGAGGCTGAGGCAAGAGGATCACAAATTTTTGAGACCAACCTGGGCAATTTAGTGAGGCCCTAAGTAGCTTAGTGAGATCCTATTGCAAAATAAAAAATCAAAAGGTCTGAGGATGTAGCTCAGGGGTAGAGCGCCCTTGGGTTTAATCCCCAGTACTGAAACAAAACAACCCCCACCCCCAAACAAGAACAAAAAAAACAATTGCATTTCATCTACGAAAGCATCCTGTCTGTATAGAAAACATTGTCTGTGTCCAGTGTGTTTCTCAGTGTTTCAGTGTCACTTAAGATGCCAGCCTGGGGCTACTTAATATTGTATATCAAATGTCCTTTGTTACGTATTTATCACAACACGTTCTGTGTAAAAATGCATTTTATGTGAAGGTCTTTTTTCAGACTCTTTTAAAGGAAAATATGTGTATTGACAGCTTGTTGGCAGCTTAGTTTTTTCTGTGAAGTGTGCTTTATGCCTGTATTGCATCTTTTTTGGCATTTCATACTTACAGGTTGTGGGCTTGTTTCTGCATATCTCTTATGGTATAGTTCTTGAGCAATTTCCTGAAAAATACGCCGAGCACTTTTCTTCTGTAAATACACATGAGAAAAAGATCTCTCTTTCAGGAGCATAAGTGATGATTTGTGCACATCATCAGAGCTTTTTCTTTATTTACTGTCGCCAGTCTCAGAAACTACATACCAACACATCTGCGCTACAGTTAACTCTTTAGTATTTTGGGTATATTAAATGCGTGGAGCGCTGTCAAGTTGAAATTGCAGTTAAGCATTTAAGATTATCATGGAGGTTCTCAAGAGTAGGAAACATTAGTATCTATGGTTGAAACACATGTTCTCTGTGTTTCTTAAAATATTTCAGGTTTGAAATAGTTACAACCAGCTACACTTTAAAAAATATTTTACTGGTGTTGGTCTGTACCTTTTGTGAATCTTCTTTTGTTTCTTTGTTTCTTAGAATGTTAGGCTTTGACTGTCAAGAAGAAAAGGAAAGTCTATAAATATTTTATGCACTTACAGTAATTGTGACAAATGTGTCATACCATAATAAGATTAAACTAACTTAATATTTAAATGATATGCAATAAGTATTAATATTTTTCATATCATTTCTGAGATGCTTGTATTTCATTAGTAAACTAAATAACTCAAACTAATGCTTATTATGGAATTCGCAGCACTTCTAACATATATATCTGCTCTTAAGACATATGTACAAATTATATTCTTTTTAAATAAGTTTAGGCCTTTTTGAATAGTTGAAGGCAACTTCTACTCTCTTAATTAATCTCTTTTTGCTCTTTTTTTTAAAAATATTTTTTAGTTGCAGATGGACACAAATATCTTTATTTATTTTTATGTGGTGCTGAGGATCGAACCCAGTGCCTCACGCATACAAGGCAAGCGCTCTACCACTGAGCCACTACCCCAGCCCCTCTTTTTGCTCTTAAAAATTATTCTTAGGGCTTTCATAAGATGACAGTAACACCCTGCCACCCGCTGCTGCCTCCCCACACCTCACTTCTGCAGAAGAAAACTAGCATACAAGATGCCCTCTTAATCCCATGTTATGGATTTAAAGAGAAAACACTGTAAATCATGTGTTCTGGTTAATTTCAGTGATGAAAGTCTATGCCTCCTTGGCCCTCCTCTGCAGGTTATGATTCCTGCAGAAGCAGAGGGAGATGTTTGTTAGGTGAGTTGTTTCTGATGCTCACCAATTATGGAGAAATGAAAATTATTTTCCCTGTGATAATATTTAAGGCTTTGGAGACATCAGTGCGAGAACATTTGACTTACTTTGGAGAGGACTATGAAGACCACACATACCCCAGTGATGTAGATGGAGAGTAGCACTAAGAGCACTATCAGGAGACTCTGCAGTTCCTTGCGGAGAAGCTTACTTTCTTAATTGTGGAAACGGAAAGAAACAATTACTGTTGAAGCATATTCTTGCACTGTATGTGTGTATAAAGTATCATTGAAGCTACAAGTTACATTTGAAATACAGACTCATTCTGTTTGCCTGTTCATGTAACTTCTTTGGGGGGAAGTCTTTTGTCAGAAGATATTCAAGTATATGATAGTTAAATCCATTTCATCAGTTCTTTAAATGTATTATACTAAAAATGTTACTTGTTAAAGATTAAAAAAAACTTAACAATTAAAAAATTCAACTGTCTGTTATAATGCATTACTTAAACTTTTGAAGCTACTGTGTTCAAGGGCATTTAAATTTTCTTTTGTTAGAAATGGTGTACAAATGTCATTGAATCTGTTTATGAAGTTATTAATTTCACATTATTTGTGAGTGCTGTCACATATAACCTTAGAACTGTTACAGTGAATAGTGATGTCTATAAAAAACCCAAGCTGGGTATGTATGGCGGTGCATGCCTGTAATCCCAGTGACTTGGGAGGCTGACGCAGGAGGATTGCAAGTTTGAGGCCAGCCTCAGCAACTTAGTGAGACCCTATCTCAAAAAAGTGTTGGGGATGTGGCTCACTGGTTAAGTGTCCCTGGGTTTAATCCTGGTATCAAAAAAAAAAAAAAAAAGTCTGAGAATGCTATCCATTGAGGATCATAGTACCCACTGCTTGCTTAAAAGAACTGAAATTGATTTCTATCGTGTGAGTTTGTCAGGATAACTATAAAGCACTAAAAAAAAAAAAAAAAAAAAGACAGGCATACTATTGTGACATATGCTCTTTCTGCTAAAGTTCTGCAGATAAAATTATTGAACCCATTTCCACATTCTGAATTTCTCCTGACAGGAAGTGTTCTGTGCCCTAGGGAAATATTAAGTAACATGCCATGTCTTCAAATGCTTGATTGTTTGTTTAAAGTGAAGAGTACAATTAGATTTATAGTTATTATCTGTTAACCTGTGCATTCCAGCCAAGTATCTCATGGATTCTTATCCTGTGAATGCAATACATACATTTTTACTTGTGAAACTAACAAATTAACTATCTATACAACTTCAAAAAAATGTTTCAGTGTTAAATAAGGATCTGTATAGAAAAGGCAGGCATCTTAGCAAAACCTTTCGGTTAAGTACAAATGTTTTTGTGATCTTCATCTCTCTCTAAGCCATTTTCTCTTCTAATATTTTTTTTAGTAGAAGGCTAACGCAGTGAGGCATATGAGTCTCTGAAGTCATCATGTATTTTCATATCAGTAGCTGACATTTATGGAGTATTTGCTAAGTGTCAGGCAATATTATATGCTTTATGTATGTTAACTCATTTCTTATTTTCTTGCAGGTGAGAATAAACTAAGATTAAGTGACATTTGAGTGTCAAAAGTCCATTAGAAAACTCCTAGTAGTTAAAAGCCAGGATCATTATACCAGACAGCTTGAGATCCTCAGAGTCCTATTTTAAAACTCAGGGGCTGGTTGATTTTGAGATTGTGTTTATGGAATGATCTCAGGCTCATCATAGGAGAGTCCTTTTTAAGGCAAGAGATCCAAGAAGGCAAAGTGCTACTGCCCTTCTCTTCTTTCCCCCGGAATCATGTGAAGCTTTTTCTGTCATCTCCCTCCCTCCCTCCCTCCCTCCTTCCCTCCCTTCCTTCCCTTTTTTTTTTTTTTTTTTAAAGAGATGAGGTCTCGCTGTGTTGCCTAGGCTAGCCCTGACTCTTGAGTGCAAGCAATCCTCCTGCCTCAGCCTCTCAAATAGCTGGGACTACAGATGTATGTTAGCTTGAAATTTCATAATCTCAGACTACTCAAGCAAATGACGTGGTGAAATTACTGATAGGAAAATCCTCACTTGAGTGAGGGATTGTCAGGGGTGTTAGCAGATCTCTGGAAGCTATTCTATCTTGTCCAGGCAGAATGAGAACGGTCAGGGATCCACCAATGTCTTCTCCAAATTTGTGTTTATTCTCCATAATGCATATATTTCCTGGGTCTAGTTTATTGACTGTTTATGCTCCTCTAGTGTGTTGTTCTAGGTGGAATAATTCCAAACCAGTTTCTGAGAAAGCTGAGTTAATCACAAAGTTCCCTGTGGAATTGGTGCCTTACACCCAGTACCTGTAATAGACAGGAAGGAAGACCATGGTTAGTCATTCTCCACTAGTCAAGTTTGGGTATGGAGAGAGAACACAGCATCCAGCACCCTCGTGACTGTTTCTGGGTTGGAATGTGTCTTAAATCAAAACCTATGGTGACTTGTGCTCTTCAGCTCACTGGCTACGGTATTAAGTCACAAATTTACCTCACAGTTTCTGTATGGAAGTGATGTGAAGATTTTAAAGGTCTTAGCAAAACGTGATGACACCTGCAAACACGCCTTCATTGACTGACCTCTTACCACCAGTGTGGTCCCTCCTCCAGTTTGCTTAGCTCTTGGTGTAGATGAGGTAGGAAATGCTATTCCACAGATATAAATTGCACTGTCATTTGATGTCACCTTGTTGACAGTGAGAGAAACTCGGTTCTGGGCGAGGGCTTCCTCCACTGTGAATTTGTCTGTCTCACTTCTGCATCCATCCAAGCACAGGTTCTCAGGCTGGTGAGCACCATAGCGAAACCACAGGCTCATGGGTTGCACCGAAGGGCATCTGGTTGTGGAGAAGGTGCACTCTATGGTGACAGCCTTGTGCGTGTAGTCCACCTCTAGGTAACGTGGCTGCCTGACAGAGACAGTACAGGCACCTACAGCACCTGGAGGGGGAAGCAGGCAAGTGTTGAGTGGGCTTCCCTCGCTTGGCCTGGGCTGCTTTCTCCAGCCATTCCCATCTTTTTCTTACCTTACTCTCAATACAAACAAGACTGTAAAAACAGACAACCAGTGATCGTCACTTGTCCTAACCCCGTGATTCCTGACCTGGTGGCATGCCATCTGGTTACCTGAAGACAGCCCCCAGAGAAGTTCCAGTGGAGTTAGCCAGGCAAGCCGAGGTACCATATCTGGGGTCCTGTTACGCTTGCTCCTTACAACCTCTCCTTTGATCTTGGGCAGATCATGTCATCCCATAGAGCCTGTTTCCTCCCTGTACCCCCTGCCCACAGGAGCGGTGTATTCACCGTGGTGAAGTGTCTCAAAGTTTCTCATACAAATGTTGCTGCCACTGACTGAGCACATGAGCAGGAGCGGGGTTTTTTTTTCTTTTTTTCCTTTTTGTCTTGGGTTTGGGATAGCATATCAATTCATGGCAGTTCACAGTGGTTTCTTTGTGAGCCCCGTGTTCATTCTGGAAGCTAAAAGGCAAGGCGTACACCTGGGGAAATGCAGCCTTGGCCTAGCCTGCAGTATCTTTACAGAGCAGAGTTCAAGTGAGCGAGCCATGGTGTGGCTAGCAGATTTGGTTTCTTCCTGGCATTTGTACCTTGCACTGTAGTCCCTTGTAACATTTATCCTGTTTGACTAACAATATTGTGATAAAGAGCCACAGACTCATTCAAATCCTGGCTCTGAAGGTTCTAGCTCTGTGATCGCTGTCGCTTCCCTCATCATGGTGGGGATGATGTTATTGACCTTGTGCAGTTTGTGTCAAGTTTTAGTGTGGTGATGCATAGAGTATTTACTTGCCTAAGCTACAGGAAGTTTTCAATAAAACAGCTATTTCTGCTGCTGTCCTTGCCACTACCACTGTCCCACATGACCGTTTTAGAGGTAACTATGGACACCTGCCCACAGGGTGTTTGTGGAACTGGCGTAAACTCCCTGTCCACTGCTCTTCTCACTGCGTGATGCTTCTTGGAGTCCCACCTTGGTCTTCTAACACCAGGTGCTTGTAAATGGGAAAGCCTGCTCCAAACCCTTTCTGGGGCATTACAGCCCATATGTAAAATAGTACTGGTTGAGACAGATGGGCATTTATGCACATTTTTGTCTGCTTTTTGCCTGGTTGTGTTTCCAACTGGTCTTATTTGTCTGAGTGTGTCTTCTGTTCCTATAAATGAAATAAAAAAGTAATCCAGGTGTCTGATGTTTTAAGTTTCAGACGGGCTCTTTTTCACTTAACTTTTTTCTTACGGGTCCCTAACCCAAACAGAAGAGAAATTAAAATTAGAATCATGGCATTTGTGATGAGAATCTGTTCTTAAGCATGTTTTAATTTTAGAATTTGTACAGTTTGAGATGAGCTGGGAGCTTTGTAGTGACCTGAAACATATAAACCAGATGACAGAATGAAGTCAATCCCCTGGGGAGGATTTGGGGGTTTCCCAGTGCTTTGTGTCTGCAGGAGGCTCAGCTGAGCTGGGTCTCCAGCTGAGGGGCTCATTCACCCCCAAGTCTGTTTGATTCACTCTCCTGTCTCCTTGTCAGGCTTAGTCACTTACAAGTCCAGAGGAACGCTTTGCTATACATCGTGACCTTTATATATTGGAAATTTGAAATGGAATTGGATCTATCAAAATGTAACTGTAAAACAGTGTTTCAATCTCAAATTGTCAGGTAAAGGTTTTAAACATTTTCTATTAGAAACTGGTGCACAGGGTAAGATGAACATTTACAACTTTGGAGGTTCCTGTCTCCTTAGTCTGAGGTGGGTGAAAACCAGTCACAGAAGCTTTCTTTGAGAGGCAGAGTGGTGAGGAAGCTGCTCTTCCCTCCCCCCAGCAGTGAAGCAACATGTTAGCAAAAAAAGAGAAGTTTGGGTAATGGCACACGGCTGCCTCTTCCCGTAAAGCATTTCTTTCATGAGTTCTTAATGTTCCATAGAGCTGTTGTTTTTAATCAGAGTATACACTGAAAATGTTGAAAAGTTTATTTCAGTGGAGGAAATTTTACTGAAATAAATTTTTTAAAAATTTTCATTTTACTGTTTTTTTTTTTTTTTGGAAAAACCGAGTTAGAAAATATGTAGAGAACTATTTTTTTTACACTTAAAAAGCTTATTGTTATAGAACATTTCAGACATGCAGAGTAGCAACCTAGCAGAGTGGACCCCCGGTCATCATGGCTACAGCCCCAGCTTTCAGCACCCCCTCTCCACCTTACTCCCAGGGAGGGATTTTTCTTTAAAATAGTTTGTAAAAGTAATGTATACTTACAGGAGAAAAACAGAATATTACGGAAAATACAAGCAAGAAGTCACCATACTCCTTTTGCCTGAAATAACCATTGTTAACATTTTGATGTATATCTTTATAGATGAGAAAATATTAATTTTAAGAACTTTTGCCCCCTTCCCTATTCTATAATGCAAATTTTGTGGGCTAATCCGAGGTTATTAGAACTTTGATTACAAGAAGCTCTTTCTTTTTCATAGAGAAAAAAATGGGTGTAGGTGGAATTTTAGAAACATGTTATGGGATGGCTATTCTCTCTAGGAGTTACGACATTTTAAAAAAAATAAGTACTTTAAATTTACAGAAATTCAGCTTTTTAGAAACACTGTTATTCTAGAGTGTTCATTCAACAAATGCTGTTCAGTGAATGTGATGTGCAGAGCAAATTTGCTTGTATGGGAATGAAATAGTTAATAACCAGCACATGTGATCTTAACTGTATCTTCAATTCTTTGGTGAGGTATTCTCTAGTGTGGCCATAATGCAAAGGGAATTTCAAGGTTAATATGAAACTTTCATTCAGCTATTATTTATACCTGCTTCTCTGGGGGAAAGAGGAAACATCACCTTAGACCTAAATTTCCATAATGTTATACATTTAAAAATCATTCTGTAGAGCTTAAAAAATATATGCATTAGGCAAAAGAACAATTAATTTAAATAAAGTAGAGGAGGGGAAAAAAAAACACCTTACCGACATAAAATAGAACCAGATTGATTTCCAGACCGAGAAGGATCCCGCCTCTGTTCACAGTCTCCATTTCTTTCTGTATGCGTGCAGTTGGGGGTGTGTTTGAAGAGTTGAGTTTTTTTTTTTCTCTCTCTCTCTCTCTTTTTTTTTTTAAAGGAAGAACTAAAGAGAGGAACTCCTTTTTAGGAAACATAATCCGGAACTTTTTGAAATTGTGTAAAGATGGTTGTAACAAAGTTTCACCATTTAAAGTTGAGCACATGGGGCTGGGATTGTGGCTCAGTGGTAGAGCACTTGCCTAGCCTGTGTGAGGAGGCACTGAGTTCGATTCTCAGTACCACATATAAATAAATAAATAAATAAATAAATAAATAAATAAATAAATAAATAAATAAATAAATAATCCATCAACAACTAAAAAATATTTAAAAAAATAAAGTTGAGCATATTTCTAAATGCACACATATCCTTCTTATGGATTGGATAGTATAAATTCCCATAGGTGTTAGATGTTTTGTGTGAGTTTTGCTTTACATGTAGTATGTGTTCCCTTGAAAAAAGTTCTGCTTCACACATGATATTTTGCATTTTCAGAGCAGTCTGGTTGCTGATTGGGTCACCTACTCTGTGCCTTGCTCTGGGCCAGTAACTGCTGAGTGTGGGGAAGCAGAAGAAGGAAGTGTCTTCCTGTGGAACCAAGAGAATTAGTGAAAAAATAATCCTCTGTCATTAACTGGTTGTGCCCAGCTTTGAATTCAAAGATCCTTTTTAGTTTTATTTATTTATTTGTTTGTTTATTTAAGGTGATTTTGGAAACATCATGTATGGAGTGAGAAGAAACCTTAAATATCATCTTCATTTTGCTCCAGAGGCATCTGAGTCCAGAGATGTGGCTGTTTTGTTTTGTTTTTTTAAGTTGTAGTTGTAGATGGATATAATACCTTTATTTCATTTATCATTATGTGGTGCTAAGGATCAAACCCAGGGCCTCACACATGCTAGGCAAGAACTCTACCACTGAGCCACAACCCCAGCCCTCAAAGATCCCTTTTAAATGTGTTGTGAAGCACATGTGCAGGTGCCGGTGCTCTGGGTCCTCGTCACCCCTGCTCCTCCTACATCAGCAGGTAGGTTCTTTGTTAGCAGCAGGAACTGACTCAGGCTGACTTAGGAAAAAGGAAACTTATTGGCAGGGTTGTGGTGGCCTCCAGAGTTCCTGGGAGGACTGGAGAATCATTCATGGGGCCTACGGCCAGGAAGAATGTGCCAAATTACCCTGTAAAACTGGTTTAAGTGCTACTGTAGTAACTGTCCTGGTACCACTCAGCTGCTGCCCCCGTCACATGATTTCACTGCCACTGCACTGACCCCCAGAGAAGGTGCCTTGTGTCCCTGCTTGTGGGGTTCCTAGCTCTTTATTCCAGGTCTTGAGCAAGTGTGTCTGAGCCTGGGTCATGTGCTACCTCCTGTACTGTGGGGAAGTGGGGAGGTGGGGGGAGCCAGTGCTCAGATTTGGCTTCCCACCATGACTCTGCTTGCAGGGAAGCCTCAACCTAAGAGGAGGACACAGGACCAGGCCACTGAAGATCCCTACCATGCTTTTCACTATGGTGTTCCCACTCTTGCTGCTGCTGATTACGTATTTTCTCATGAACAGAAAGTTATTTTCAGTCTGAATTTAGTAACACTTTTAAGAACATACTTTTTTTTTTTTTTTTTTACATTACCAGAGCACCTAAAATAACCCTCAAATTTAAGTATACTTTTATCTTGGCATGTGTGTGTGTAGTTCATGCTTGCTTTGTCTGTGAACTTGAAACCTTCCTTGGTTTCCCCACTCTGGAGGCATTTCATAGGTTTGGAAATGGCTGACAGTTGCCATTCCAAGAAATGCCAAGCAACTCCCTGCATTGTAGTGTCCTCACTCTCTCTGGTCTTAGAGATTAATTCTTTATGAAATTGTTCTGAAGAGTTAGGGAATGGGTCAACTTCCTTGAAAAGCACACAGATGGTCTGTTTTTCTAAAAACTCATCATGAGCCTATTTTTGTTTTCAGCCTGATAAATCTCTCTAGGTAATAGTTGTGTAAGTTTACTACATCAGTGATGTGTTCTTGCATTTGTCTAAAACCCTGTTTGAAATAATATGTTACTCTGATTCATTATTCTAGTATTTAATGACCAGTTTTACAAACTCACTTACCATTACAACCTTCAGGGAGTTAGAGGAGGGTGCCATCTGAAGCTCTTGTCAGAGAAGATGGAAGTATGGGCTTGGATGCAGACAAACCTGGGCTCACATTTCTGCTCTGATGCTCATTAGCCTCGCAACTCTGGCAAGTTCTTTAGCTTGCCAGTCCGCCCATCCTTCTCGGGGTGCTGGGAGTATGAAGGAGCTGACTCATCCAGTCATCCAGTGCTTGGAACATATCAACCAGGTCCTAGGAAACTCATTTGTTCAAGAATTTAACTTAATGTTTTTATTTGTTTTAGTAGGTGGCAAGTGGGAGAAACCATCAGAAATTTTGGAAATCAAGGGACAGAATTGGGAAGAACAAGTGAATAGCCTGCCTGAGGTGTTCAGAAAAGCTGGTTTTGTTATCGAAGCTTTCACCAGACTGCCATACCTGTGCGAAGGTGACATGTATAATGATTACTATGTTCTGGATGACGCTGTCTTTGTTCTCAAACCAGTATAGACTCATGGAGGCCAAAGCCTTCAGAGTCCACCCCAGGATCTACCCTCCAGAGGAGGGTTCACAATTATGTGATTGGAGGACCTTTGGGGACTGCCATTCTAAATATCATGTAGGAATTTAAAAAGCCAAAATACTAATTATTTCTTTGTAGTGTGTAAAAGGAATGTTTTTAAAAAACAAAAACCCAACTCTGGATTTTTATCAACTCTTTACTCAGTTAGAGCTGTTCTTAATGCAGGTCACACTCCAGTTATGATGGAAGATATTTTTTATACTTAATTGCAGTTGGGACTCATTCCCAGACAAAGCAATAGACATGACTTCATGGAGCCAATAAACCGATTGTTTTTAATAAAATGAAGACTGGCGATAAAGCTGTCCATTCAATTCCAAATATTGGTTGTAAGGTATAGCCACTGATATTCTTTCATGTTTAGAAACTCTGTTATTCAAGAAAATGTTTTTAATCATGCTAATAAACTTTTTTTGGAGATGACTTTGGCATCATGTTTGAGTTACTACAAGGCTCCCCTAGTATTTTTTACTGCTTTGGCTTTAGGAGTCCCCGAATAGTAGCATTATGTGAAAGATGCTGACAATCCGGGTGTGTGGTCAAGGAAGGTTTCAGACTGGGCGGAGGGGAGGATGCAGGTCTCAGTGAACACCAGGCAGTCTAGGTACCCCTAAAAGGGCAGACTCACTCAGATACAGTGCTTCAGGGAGTATCCTCACCTCACAGTCAGAGCTGCTTTAAAAAATACGGAACCCGTGGTTCTGACCTTGGGCTAGCTTATTCCCGACACGTATAAGTTGGTTTTCTGGGCCATCTCAGGTTCTCACCATTGAAACATTCTGTTGTATTTACTAGCTGAATGCAACCTAAAAATGTTTTAATTCAACGACTTAACACTTGTTTGCCTCTTCCTCAAGCTTTGTTCATCCCAGAATCCTTAACTGAGTGTATTATTTGCCAAGAGTATGGTTTTCTGAAGACCGTGTCAGACACGCATTCTAGGATCCATGAGTGCCTCCGCCCATAAATGCAGAAATGCTGTAATGGAGGAGGGGCTCATTAGCAAGATCAATGACCATTGTGGATATTCACAGCACTTAACACAGATCCTAAAACCTTAGTAATAACAGAGATGCCATTTGAGATTGTGGGTATTAACAATATGTTATTCTCACAGTGTTGCTTCATTTTTCATCCAGGTGTTTCATTAAGTATTCTCGTATATGTACTCATAGAAGTCATCAAATCAACACATTAACTGCAACACCTGGTATAAAGGAGATTTAAAACCTTGAGAAGAATTACTTTATTGTTCATTAGGAGCAGCATTCCCACATCCTCCCACCAATGTCTTCCACTATTATTTGCAGTCATAATAAAGAGCTGGGTTATGTGAGTTATGCAAAATTGTTATTGGTGTGTTCAAATGATTTCTTCCAGGAATTAGAAAAACTGAAGTATGGATACTTAGCAACCTAGATTGTAACAATAGAGGAAATGAGTAAAGTAAACTCAGTGTAGTTCTTGTACAGTGGAGATTTGCTTCTTTTTAAACTGTTTATCATGATCAGGGGTTGCTGTTTAAGACTGTGAATGAGTGATAGATGTTCAGAGAGGCAGGTTGCCCCAGAGGGTCCCAAAAACTTTGAGAATTAATTTGATGGTCTGTTAAAAGAAAACACAACTCATACTTTCCCCAGAAAAGCAGAAGAAGTACATATATTTATGCATTTTAAAGATAAAAATAGTTTCTCAAAATCTGAGCTTCTCTGAGGACCAAGTTGTTAAAAGGTGCCATTCTGCATTGAAAGTTGAAACCTGAAGTGCACTCACAGTTCTTTGTGGTCTTGCAAGCCTTGGTGGTGCGTCACCATTCCACTAGATGGCAGTGTTGCTTACCAGTGTTAATTGCTTTTTTTTCTTCTTCCCTAAATGGATTCCCCCCCCACCCCCTGCGAAGTATAATAAAGCTGCTTTCTTGTCTGCACCATTCCTTGTGTAGAATTCTTGATATCAGGTTAAAGTTGTGTTAGAGAAATGAAGAAAGGCTAGCCACTTGACCCTACAGGGCAAGGGAAAGGGATGCTGGCTGCACCTGTGAGTCCTGGCTCCTTGCACCTGCTTTCTAAACCCCTGGAGTGTTCAGACTGCTGATTTCAGAGAAGGGAAGAAAAGAAGTCACAATGCCCTTAGTCATTTCTCCCTTGAGTGGAGTGGTTAAAATTGCTTCTGTAATTACTTCCATTTTGTTGGAGCTGCTAACAGTTTTTATATAGTTGACGTGTAAAAGAAAATGGGCTCTGTTGGACAACAAAGTAGAACTTGGGTGTTTCCAGATGTCTTTCTGAGTAAGGCTTTGTTTTCACTTCGTTCTGAGTTATGGTAGTAACAGCTTTGTAATGAAGCAAGATATTTTCATCAGTGCCTCCTGTCATTTGGCTAGTGATAAAGGTGGTCCATGGTCTTTCCTCTTACAACAGTAGCATTTTCATCATGCGCATCCAGTGGCTACTGTGATCTGCAGCGTTCATGCTGATGCCTGGGTACCCCCAGATTATATGCATCTGTGTTATAGCTGGAAGATGGTGCACTGAATCAGGGTGGCCTGGGTGTCCACAGAGCACAAAATTAACTAAAACTAACAGTTAACTAAAACTAACAGTTAAATAATTTAACAAATTTAACAACCCACTTACCAAAGATATAGAACAATGGAGGAAGTTTACACCATATCCACACCTAAGAAATATTTGTGATCTACATGAAGAAAAATGCACCCGGAAATTAAGGAAGAAGTAGTGCAGTGTAGAATTCAGTCTATTTGCAGCTAGTGGATGCTGAGACAATAGCTAAGCAGCCGTGAACAATGATTAAGAAGAATCTCATGTGCACTTGTGATGAACTCCACCAGATCTTTAACTGTTGTGTCTTCAAGGAGGTTCGTTTAAAGGATGGAAAAAACTTTGAAGTATAGATTTCTGATAACTTCATAATCACACCATTGGATCAGAATTCGGAAGACACAAGGGCCCTTCATGACCACATGGCGCGCCAGCTCCATGTGGGCTCCAGGAGCGCCACAGCTTGTACCAGGACCACGAGATTGTACTTCAGCCCAGGAGACCTGCACTTTGACCAGTGAAACTGTACCTCAGCCCGGTAGGCCCGCTTCATGTCTCACAAGGCGAAGAAAGGCCTTAACCCTGGAAAATGAGCAAAGCCCTGACAACACCCAGTGGAACCGTTAGCGGCCCTCCAGCAGTTGATGTGCCTTCTATCAGAGAGAAAAGGTAGAGGAAGTTACCATAGTTGACCACTTGGAAATGCCCACCGCCCTTTGGCAAGATTTACTGGCCATTTGAAGAAGGCCCATGTATAGGATATGAAAAAGCTGCTGCTCTCAAGTTGCCCCCCGCCAACCTTTGAAAATTTTGGCTACATTTAGACATTCTAATGTGGATGATAGAGTTAGAAAATAATGTCTTGTAAATGCCCATTGTTTTAAAAAATCAGAAGTGTCTTTTGGAATGACTTTGAAATGGATCTGTCAGACCACCTCTAGGAGAGGGACCTGTCCACGTTCGTTCAGTGGGTTAGAGGACACGGAGAGGACTTTGACCGTGAAAGGAAAGAGGGCCTGTGCCAGAACCTATTATATCTCCTGTTATAACCATTGTTTTGTGTGTACATTTTATTCCTCATTACTGTATATATAGTTATAAATGCTAATAAGTACTTTTTTTTGAAATATCTAGACTCTAAATGTTCTAATGTGTGGGAATCTGTTAAAAGTAGAAGTGGTAAAATAGAACACATTTTTGTAAATTTCTTTTTGTTAAAATTCTTATGAATTTTTTTGGGGGGGGGGAGGATAGCCAAGCCCCTGTTGACTAGTACACAGTTGTGTGCCGGTCCTCGTGAGCACCATGACAGTGTGCTTACGATGAGGCCAGAGATGTTCCTTATGTCTATGGGTTCTGTTTTACTTTGCTGGGCCTAGTGTATATAAAGGACAAACAAGTCCCAATCTATATGTTGTCTTTTCTAGGTGTTAAAGAGGTTGCCAGTATATGAAAAAAGTGGAATTAGTCAACAAATTTTGTATGTTTTGTGTTAAAATTCCTAGGAAGGATTGTCCTCTGAAAATTTGAGCATTTAGACCACGGGGTCTGTGAAGGGCCCGAATGCTCATAGTTTTAAGACATTTTCAAATTAGAGCTATTGTTACACATGTGCATTTTATTCAAATTTGTTACCTATGTAGTGAACGCATTGAGTCCTTACTTGAAACATCTAGTCTGTCTGATATTTAGAAGTGCCCGGAGGTATGTTAAATGTAGAGGTAGTGAAATATCACTTTGTAAATATCTTTTTGCTAAAATTCATATGATATTTTGTCTTTTGGGAATGGAACTGTTAAACTACCTCAGCAAGCAACATAGTACTGTCTGTACTTGCTCAGTGACGTGGAGGGCTGTGGCGGAGGTAAGCGGGAGGCAATTTCAAAAGGTTAGGGTTAGTGTGTTTATACTTGGACATTTTCAGACATTAGTTTTCTGTATGTTTTGTGCATCTTGTTTTGCTGTTTATATAACAGACAAGTGAGTGCAAAATTTGCAACATCTAGTCTCTAGATGTCAAAGAGGTTGCCATTGTATAACCAAGTAGTTAGTCAAATTAGCACATTTTGTGTATTTTGTGTTGAATGAATTTCAAAGGAAAGCTTGTCCTCTGTAAATGACTTCTGGACATGAATTGGTTCAACTATCTTTTAGCATTACTATGTCTGTACTTGTCTATTGGACTGAAAGTAGAAGGAAGTGAGGAGGGAAAGGATCAAAGACAAAATGGTCATATTAGAAGATACCTCAGAATATAACCATTGCCACATGTGCAATTTTATTTACCAGTGCTGTGTGCATAGTGGACAGGTTATTATGTGGAATATCTAGTCCTTCTATATTTTTAGAAGTGTTTGATATATTTTGAGATAAGTAGTAGAATAAAACTTTTTGTAAATAGCTTTAATAGAAAAAGAAAAGCTATGGTGGCTAATCTGCAAATCACAGCAATTACAGTATGTTCCCAGGAGGCTCTGGTTTGTGAGCATGGAGATTTCCAGCCATTGAAAACAGAGGAAAGAGGCTCAATGATATGAATGGAAAGATCCTCAGCACACAGGCTGGCTCTCTTCAATTGCTCTTGCAGAAAGAGGGCTAGAGCACACAGTTAACTAGCAGGACTGACATCTGGCAAAACCTTACTTGATCACTTGAATAGGTTCTGGGGAAAGATATATGGCAAAGTTTTCATGCAGCATCCTGGGTTGGGGCATTACCAAAAAAAGAAAGAAAAAGAAAAGCTAGGGGACTAGGAAAAGCTCGTATGACAGACATGATTGCATGATTGATGTAGAATAATTACAGGACAAAATGCAACACTTATTGCTAAAATCTCACAGGTAAGAAGGACCAGGGAGTGTTAGGGATTAAATTATAACCCCTGAAGACAGTGTAGGATCAAAACTGTGCACCTATGGTATGTTTCTCAAAACTAAAAACTTAACATTGGTGCATGACTATTAAAGTCTTTTTTTGAGAAATGACATTATGGTGTGATTACCTAAGATGACGTGGTAAGGGGCTAGGATGAGCTCACGATTCAGCCTGGCTTGCCGCCTTGTAAGGAGAGGTGTACTCTTGGTTCAATGTGGCTTACGTCCTTGAAAGGAGAGCAGAATAAGTTTTGATTTAGTGTGACTTAGGTTGTTATATGACTATCTTCATTTCTATTTAGTTGATGTTTGTAGTGAAACATTTTAATTCCCTTACCTCTCATTTTGGGTATGTTCCTTAGGTATTTCTTGGTGGTTCCCATAGGGGGTTCCATTTAACATGAGATAGGGACACCACCCTGATGTCAGTCTATAGCAGGGTAACTTCAGTAGTGTAGAGAATGCTGCTGTGCCTCTCCCATCTGCACCCCCCCACTCAGTGACGTCACAGTGTTCTGTGTGTATGCACCATGTTCAGTACTGTAGAATAAAGTTGGGCTCTTCTGCTACGTTAAAAAAAAAAAAAAGGGAAAAAAGAATCTCATGTGCTATAGCTATACAATCATATTTTGCTACTTGCTTTATCAATTTTTCTAATATATTTGGTTGTCTGCTACATAGGAATGATTCTAACTTAGTTGTATCTGACTTTTTAAAGTAAACTTATTTTGGAATAATTGCAGATTTATGGAGATCAATTCCTGTATAGCCTTCAACTAGGTTTCCCTAGTGTTACCATTTTATATAACTGTGGTATGTTTCTCAAAACTAAAAAATTAACATTGGTGCATGACTACTAAACTCAGACTATTGGGATTTTGCCACTTTTTCCACTAATGACCTTTTTCTGATCTGGTATCCAATTTAGGATACCATACTCAATTTAGCTGTTTCCTTTTTAAATTATTAGTGCTCACTGAAAGTGCCATCATTTGTTTTCATATTCTAACTTCTAGTTTGGTAAAACAAATAATGTAAAAATTAACCATTTTAATTGAGCCTTTTCAGAGATATTAAGCACATTCGTATTGTACAACCATTCCCACCACCCATCTCTAGAACTCTTTTCATCTTGGCAAACTGAAACTACATTAAACAAAAACTCGCCATTCCTCCCACTGCCAGGCCCTAGCAGCCACCAGTCAGCTTTCTGTTTGACTGTTGTAAGTACCTTGTATAAGTGGAATCACACAGCATTTGTCTTTTTGTTATTGGCTCATTTAACCTAGCATAATGTCCTCAGGATGCATCCATGTTACAACACAGGTCAGAATTCCCCTTCAAGGCTGAATAATCGATGGTATATACGTTGCTTGGTTTGCTTATCTGTTCATCCACTGATTGACACGTGAATGGCTTCCATGTTTCAGCTACTGTGAATAATGTTGCTGCAAGCCCAAGTGTACATGTATTTCTTCGAGATTCTGCTTTCACTTCTTTTATGTGGAGACCCCAAAGGGGAACTGCTGGGTCATATGGCAATTCTATTTTTAATCTTTTGAGGAACCACCATTCTGTTTTCCATGAGGACTGCACCATTTTACTTTCTCACCAACAGTGTACAAGATTTCCAAATTCTCCATATCCTTGTCAGTATACCTTTGTGCTGGGGATGGAACCCAGGGCCTTGTGCTTGCTGGGCAAGTGCTCTACCAATGAGCCCCAGCCCCAGCCCTGCCAACACTTATTCTGTTTTTTAATAGTAGCCATCTGAATAGGTGTGAGATGGTATCATGGTTTTGATTTGCTTTTCCCTAGTGATTAGTGCATTGTTTGTTTTTATAGTACAACTTATAGGGTATTTGGCTTCATTTACTAGTAAAGTGTGTTTTGTAGCTTGCTATCTATATTGGTATCACTGAATTGGAGTCAGTGTTCACTGAAGACAAACTAGTTCTTTTTCTCTGTGAAATTTTATACTTTTGAGAATTGGCAGAATATTATTACATAACTAGAACTTAAGATTCTCTCTGGATTTGAGTCATATTCACATGAATTACATAACATGTTTTCATTTTAAAGTTGCTTAAAATTACTTTCAATACATGTAAAATGAAAAGTAAAGATGTTTTTGTCCAAATAAATAACCAAGTAAAATTGTGGTGTCTTATATGCACTTCTTAAGTTCTAGAAAATAATTAAGAACAGATAAAATGCCCAAAAGCTCTTTTCTTATATCCTGTTCAGGATTCAGCATCAACACAGAATATTGGTTTATATTTTTTTTGAGATGAGATCTCACCATGTTGTCCAACCTGGCCTCGAACTCCTGGGTTCAAGTGATCTTTCTGCCTCAGTCTACCTAGTAGCTGTGACTACAGGAATGAACCACTGTACCTGGCTAGGATAGTGGGTTTAAATGCCTTTCAACCATTGGTTTTTCCAAATGGTAGAAATGAAGTGGCTGAGACTAGGTGAGCAGTCCCCTTTCTGCTTAGCAGAACAAAACAGGTTTTCCAGCACTTGAGTTTGCCACTTTGTGTAAGCATAACAATGAACAGTAAGTTATTTATAATATGGCTATGACTGATCATAAAACTGCTGGTATTTGCATCACAAATAACATGTTCATAGTAGAAAATGCAGGCAAAAAGAACAAAATGAAAATAAACTTTACCTACCCATAACTCTGAATGTACCATTATTTTTTGTTCTGTGTGCTCTTCTATACATTAAAATGCATGTATATATACACCCATTTACAAAATTGTTTTAATAAAACATTGTCTTAATAAAACATTTATAAAATGATATGCATAGGTTATTTTTATTTTATGTATTTTTTTTTTTTTTTGTGGTGTTGGGGATGGAACCCAGGACTCCACACTGGTTGGCAGGCACCCTACCACTGAGCTATATCCCCACCTAAAAATATACAAATATGAAAAGATACTTGTATTTTTCCAAGATGAATCATGTGAGACTCAGAGGTAGCCTATTTTCCAAATCAAAAATTGACAAAGGCATTTCCCACCATTTGGAACTTGAAGATAAATGATTAAAGCAAGACTTTGAGATAAAGGGGATGTTTTTTGAGGATGCTGGACACTAGAGTATAATAACTCTCAGTAGGCAAGAACTCTCTGGTTCTTGAAGAGAATCTTTCAATTTTGCCACTGATCAACTGGCGTCAGCACTTGATATTTCAGTAATTACTGTAAAAATAATAGGGATTGAGATGTTTCATTAAATAGGAAGGATTGCAAGAAAATCTCTAGGCTCTACAATTATATTTTCACTAGATAAGATGCAAAACAGTTATGCATAATTTCACCATGCAAATCTATTATTTTAATGCATATCCTTCCCATTTTAATGAAAGTTCACACATTTTATATTGACTTTTGTTTTGGCTATAAAACTATTTCCTTGTGTTTCTATATATGCTTTTTGTTTAATAACTTTTTTTTTTTTTTTTTGGTCCTGGGCATTGAACATAGTGCCTTGAATATACTAAGCACATGCTTTACCACTGAGCTACACCCCCAGCCCTAAAGAACCATTTTAATGGCTGTATAATCCATAGAGTTGGTATATTGTACTATTTCATCATTTCTTTATTGGTGGACACTTAAGGTGTCTCTCTCCCTCCCTCCCCCCCTCCCTCCCTCCCCCCCTTTTCATTTCCCCTCCCTCCCTCCGTGTGTTATAGGTCTATTACAAATATATATTTTTTAATGTTTATTTCTTAGTTGTAGGTGGGCAGAATATCTTTATTTTTTTTAATTTTTATGTGGTGCTGAGGATCAAACCCAGTGCCTCACGTGTGCTAGGCGGGCACGTTACCACTGCGCCATAACCCCAGCCCCCTATTACAAATATTTTTTAAAAATATTTGTTTAGTTGTAGATCAACACAATATTTTATTTCTTATTTTTATGTGGTGCTGAGGATCGAACCCAGTGACTAACGCATGTGAGGCAACCACTCTACCACTGAGCTACAGCCCCAGCCCCTATTACAAATGTTTTTTATTATGGAAAATTCCAAGTACATCAAAAAGAATAAAAGGTAATTAGAGTCCTCCTCGCTCAGCTTCAACTATTATCAAGACATGGCCAATCTTGTGTCACCCACACTCCCACCACTCTTTGGTCCCCGCTATTTCCAAGCACCTGCCAGACAGCCTATCGTTTCAGTTTTGTAAATGCATACCTATAAAAGGGACTCAAAAAAAGAAAGTCCTCATTGCAATTAGAAAAAACCCACCTAGAAAAAACCCACCCGTTCAACTTCTAGTGGCCACATTGCTCCTCTCGTAATTTTTAATGCTTTGTTTGAATCCGGATCCAAACCAAGCCCTCCACTGTAACTGGTGGGTGAGCCTTGGGCGCACTCGGGCTCCCAGCCTCGCTGCCTCCGCCCAATGCTTTTGTCCGCGCCTACTGTGCGCGGTGCTGGTTTAGGGCCCAGGTAGAAAGTCCCCGGTGGGCACAGTTCTCCCCAGCCCAGGTTCTCCATTGGGTCGCTGCAGGGAGGAAGTCACAGAGCCACCAGCTGGCGCTTCCCCACTCGGGTGTGTCCCACGGCCCCGCCCCGAGCTGCCAGCCCGCTGGTCCAGTGCAGCGGGGGAGCCCGGCACCGCAGGTGAGGCGTGCGGAGGTCCCGAGGAGGACCCCACCGGCAGAGCGCTGGGGACGTGGGCGCGGCACAGCGCAGGGTGCTGGGTTCGCGGGCTGGGGACTGGCCACTGGTTTCCCCAAGGAAGCGGCAGAGATGTGCTGGAGATCTGGGGGTGCTGGGAATCAGGGGGTAGGAGTGAGGGGGTGGACAGAGATTGAGGGAGCGTAGGCAAAGTGCAAGGCAGGGGTTTTAAGGACTCCTGGGGTGCGGAGTCCAAAGAGGATGAAAATTCGAGGACCTTAGTAATAATAATAGTGCTGACAACTTTGTAATAATAGCTGCGGCAAAACAATAGCATCAATAATAATAGCTACTGTTTCCTTGAGTTCTTATATACGCTGGTGTTGGACTTAGTTCTTTACATATTTTACATATAAGGAAGATGATGATAACCACTTTATGGCTCTTGTGAGGAAGAAATGTGAAAATGCAGGAAACCAAGCAGCACTAAGTATGCATTGCATAAATGCACAAACTTTAAAAATGTTTACAGTCTTTGTGAAGCAGGGACTAGTGCCATCCGCGCATTGTGCAAAAGAGGGGATGCAAGCCCAGAGACTTTAAGGAATTTGCCCAGCAGCACACAGCTACTAAGGGATGGTCCAGATTAAAGCTGGCACTCTTCCTGTTCCTGGGGTGCCACTGGCTACCTGATGTTTTAGGTTGAGGGTTGTTGAGCAAAGAGGCTGGAGAACACAGCTCCATCCCTTGGGATCATTTAGCTCTGGGTTTGCCACCTGGCTCTGCCACTGTATCTGTGTGACCTTGGGCAGATCACTTGACTTCTAAGAAATGGTTTCTTCCTTTCTGAAGTAGGATAATGGTAGTATTTGCCTCAAAGATTCTGCAAGAATTAAGTGAGACGATGCATGCGGAGTGTGGTGTGTGCTTGATTCCCTTTTATTAAGTGGTTGCTAGTATCACGAATGCTAGGGAATCTGATGGCCCTGCTTTGGAACACACTCTGGGGTGCTCTGTGACTTTTGAATGTCCATGGAACTGTGAAATGCAGTAAAGTAAACCCCGAGGGCTGATGGATTCAGTGACAGGGAGGGCTCACACCATTTCCAGCTTATGGAGGCACAGTGAGACCGGTTTCTTCCTGTCTCCTTCCTTTCGTCATTGAATCCAAAGCCTTCCATTGCTTTCCTGAGGCTGAGGGAGGTTAAGAATGGTTGTCACAAAACAACCATCCCCTTGACCTCTCCAACCTTGCGAGTGGGATGGTTCTAACACCAAGTGTTTAAAGTCCGCTCAAATCAGGGGAGTACCCTGCAAGCCAGATGTGTCTGCCTATTTTTGCAGTAATTGCCACCAAATGGTATCTTTCTATTTATTGATTGATTGATTTTGGTGGAAACTCTCTCAGCTGGTGTCTGTGTATCCACATGTGGCGTGGAACTTCGTGGAACCGTAAATTGTTGGTTTGTGCCTGGGATGGGATGTCCCAGCATTGGGGAAACTTCCCAGCATCTTTGCAAGTTTCATAAAAGAAGAAATGCCTGATCCATAGGTTGACCGACACGTCCTGATTTACCTGGGGTTTTCTGGTTTTAAAACGGAAAGCTCCATGTGCTGGGAGACCCCTCGGTCCCAGGGCAGACGGGACATTTGATCATCCTACTCATCAAACTCACTGCTTCTCAGGAAGCCGTGTTCATTTCAGGTTTGTGGTTATTGCCACTTTAATTTTAGGTTCCATCGAAGGAATCCCGGCCTGTCGGATTTCCACCTGGTGGGGGCGCTCTCTGGTGGGGAAGAGACGGGGCTCTGGAGAAAGCTACGTACCCTCCAATCGCCATTGCCCTGCCCAATCCTTCCAATCCTTTTGGCCAATCTCCTAAAAGAGAGTGACCCTAAAGGGCTTTTCATGAAAACCAAATCCCAAACTGGTGATGGGCTGAGGTTTCTTTGGAACGAAGACAATATACGCAGCAGAAAGTGAGGTATTCGGATCAGTAATTGTAAACCTCTCCGTAGAGTTAACAGAAAGACTGCAGCTAGAAGCACAAGAAGCCTCATTGTCTGGGGAACCGGAGAACTGTGAAAGAGGCCAGTGCCCCAGGGCAGCTGACCAAAGAGAAGGGAGCAAAGAGAGCCAGAGATTCCCTGGAGCCCCCCAAATCCCAAACCCAGGAAGTTCTCATCAGCGTTGAACATACCAGCTCTGATGTTGCATTGGTGGTACCAGATGAGCTACAGAGTATCCAAGAACCGCGTTGCAAAACCTCTAAGAAGACGCTGGCTTTTGGGGTCTGGAGGTTTGAAAAGTTGCCTCCTCTGTTTTTGCTCTGGACAAGCAAATGAGCATAACTGTTCTCAAAGCTGGTAGGGGAGCTTCCCTGAGGGGGAAAATAATCCATTGACCTAACAAGTTAGGCAGTATCAAGGTAACCTGCACTAGAGAATGTCAGGATGTCTGCAGAATAATTTCAAGAGAGCTCAGGTGTGCGTTATGGGGTTTCCTTTAATACCAAAAAGTTCCCATTAATACTGAAAGAGGGTGCCATCGCTTAACTGGGACATGGTCCCCTTGGGAGTCCACTGAGGCATAGCACCATTCCTTGCGATCATCCCACTTGATCTTCCACTGGCTCTGCGTGGCCTCCTCTTTGCCTCAAAGACACCACACTTACTTGGTGCTCCCCCTGCCACTCCTCTCAGATCACTTTCCTGTTTCCTCCCCATCTACCCAATGGTTTTTATTAAAAACACATGAAAATGGGCGCAGTGGCACAGGACTGTAATCCCAGCACTTTGGGAGGCTGAGACAGGAGGATCACGAGCTCAAAGCCAGCCTCAGCAATGGTGAGGCGCTAAGCAACTCAGTGAGACCCTGTCTCTACATAAAACACAAAATAGGGCTGGGGATGTGGCTCAGTGGTTGAGTGCCCCTGAGTTCAATCCCCGGTACCAAAAAAACCAAACCAAAACAAAACAAAAAATGCAATCTCTATTGTTTTGCTTTTCCTTTTAAAAACTGTCATGTAGAAAATTTCAGGGGCTTGGAGTACTGCTCAGTGGTAAAGCTCTTGCCTAGCATGCCTGAGACTCTGACTTTGATCTCCAGCACCAAACATAAAAACACAACAATCCAAACATGTACAAAGGTAGATGGAGGCATGCACTGCTAAGTGACAGGCGTCACAGGTGGCCCCTTGGAATCGAAAGATGGGGTCAGCACAGGATGCACCAGGCTACGAGAAAACACCACCCTGTTTCACAGTAAACTATTTTTTAAAAAAATAAGTAGGAGTATGCTCTAAAATAATAATCAAAGGCTAGTATAATAAATACATAAACCAATACAGAGTCCTTTACTGTCAAGTGTCATGAACTGTCTATAGCTATATGTGCCGGACTTCTCTAGGCCTGGCAGTAGAGTGGACTGTTTGCACCAGATCAGCACAGACTCACAGGCAATGCATAGAGGGACTTTATGTCACTGGGAAACAGCAATTTTTTGGCTGCATTATAATCACTTTGGACCGTTGCTGCATCGGGGGGCTGTGGTTGACTGAGATGTCCTTACGTGGAGCATGACTGTAAAAGATATAATGAGCTCCCATTTGCCCGCCATCCAGCTTCAGTAACTGTCAACCTGTGGCCAATTCTGTTCCATCTTTACCTCCTTCTGCCAATTTCCTCCCTCCAGTATTATTTTGGAGTCAATCCCAAACATCACATCATTTCTTCTGTAAATAAATAAAACCCAGCTTGAAAAAATGGGTTGGCACATTTTCTTTTTCTGTGAAGGAAGAGATAGTAAATACTTTTGGTTTTGGATATTGAATCTCTCCCACTGGCCCCTGGGTTAGAGGCTTGATCTCCCAGATGGCACTGTCAGGAGACTGTGAACCTTATGTAGGTGGGTCTTGTTGGGGGTGATTCATGGATAATGGGGGTTCACTTTAGAAGTATTATCAGGGCATCCAGTGTTGAGGGCTGAAAGGTATCCTGGACCATAAAATCTCTGTCGCAAAACCTACTCAACTTTACCACTATGATGTAAAAGCAGCCATAGATAGTACTTAAATGAGTGAGCATAGGTATGTATGTTCCAATAAGACTTCATGGACACTAAAATTTAAATTTCACAAGCAAAATGTTTATGTGTCAAGAAATATTACTCTTCTGATTCTTTTAACCATTTGAACAATGTAAAAACTGTGTTAGTCAGTCTTCCATCAATATAATGAAATACCTGAGATAATTTAAAAAGAGAAGAGGTTTATTTAGGCTCACAGTTTTGGAGGTTCCAGTCCATAATTGTTCTGTTGCTTCTGGCCTGTGGTGGGGCAGGGCATCATGGCAGAGCAAATCTTATCACCTCATTAGCCAGGAAGCAAAAGAGAAAGAGGAAAGGGCAGAGTCTCCCAATCCTCTTTAAGGGCACGGCCTTTATGGACCTCCCACAAGACCCACCCACCAAAGGTTTCACAACCTTCCAATAGGTCACCCTGGGGATCAAGCCTTTAACACACAGGCCTTTGGGGGACATTTGACATTGAAACTATGGCAGCATCTTTAGCTACACAAAATCAGGTGGCTGTTTGATTTTGGTCCATGTCATAGTTTGCTGATCCCTTTTTTAAAAGATAAGGACTCCTTTAAAAATGGAACCATGGGTTCATTATCAGATTAAAAAATATTAACAATAATTCTTTAAACTCTTCAAATATCTGGTCAGAGTTCAAATTTCCCCAACTGTTTCATAATTTTTGTTTTTTTAATATCATATTTGAATCAGGATCCAAGTTGTGTTCATATGGTACAAATGATTGGTAAACCTCTAAGCTATTTTCTTTCAAGTTCATGGTGTCTCTTTCTCTTCAGTATGTGTGCTGAAGGAACTAGCCTGATTGTTCTGGGGAGTTTTTCAGTCCCTAGTTTGCAGGTCAGACCTCATCTACCCAAGGACTTGACAAAGGTGCCCTGGGTCTGTGCTCAGAAATGATCCTGTTTCTCCTTACACTCATTCTTTGGGTGATCTCATCCGGTAGTTGTGGGTTTAAAAATACCCTGAGTACTCTGCATAGATGACTTCCGTCTGGATCTATCCCCTAAACAGACTCAAGCACCCAATTGCCCATAGGCTGTCTCACCCCTATATTTAACAGGAGCTCAAGCTTAGCATGTCCCAAATACAGCTCTGGGGCCTCTCTCCTGAACATGTAACTCCTGTGATTTTCCTTGTCTGCCATCTTTTTACATGCTGAGGCCCAGATCAGCTATGAACACACTCTTTCTTTTATTCTCCATTGGCTCCACCTTTGAAATCTCCCCCAGTCCAGTCACTCCACTTACTGCTACCACCAAGACGTAGGTCTCCCTGCTGAAGCCGTGACCCCCCTCTGGGATATTCTTTTTTTTTTAAATATTTTTTTTTAGTTGTCAATGGACTTTATTTATATGCGGTGCTGAGGATCGAACCCAGTGCCTCACACATGTTAGGCAAGCGCTCTACCACTGAGCCACAGCCCCAAACCCCGCTCTGGGATATTCTCAACATGACCATCAGTGTGCTTCATCCAGTTAAAATAAAAGCCAGAGCCTGTCATTCTTGCTCTCACATCCCCTCAGGGGCTCCCACGGTCCTTCCTAGTCCAAGTTCAAATGTCTACGGTGGCTTAAAAGATCCTGCTCCTGTGGCCCTGATTCTTCCCCAACCCCATCTCCTACTATTCCCATCATCACACGATTTATTAATGAACATGCAAACCATCTTCCTAATGTCAAAGCCTTTGCATTATTGTATTTTTTTTCTTTCTGGGACTTTCCTTCCTCAGATATTCCTGTGACTCATTCCCTCCTGTTCTTAGATCTCCCCTGGTCACGCTGTCTGCTGGAGGGCCCCACTCCTTCACTGCCTGTCTTTTTTCCCTCCCTGTTTTCTTTTTCTCTGAAGCATTCATCTCTTTCTGACATAATAGAGTTATTTGATTATCTATTTATTTTCTGCCCGGCTCACCCCATCAGGGACTTAGTTTTGCAAACTGCTATATCCTCGGAGTATAGAATAATGTCTGGCGCACAGTGGCATGCAATAAATATTTGATGAATGAGTGCATGGAATAATTACACAGATATAAATATGTATTACAGTTCTGCTTCATGCTATAGAAGAGAAAAGCACTGGCTTTTTATTCTGGCTAATTGTCTTGGCCTCAAGGATTCAGGGAAAGGCTTCACTGGAGCCTTGAGCTGTGTAATGAGTAGAGATGAGTCAGGCAAAGAGGGAGGGGCAGAGTCTTCAGAGAGGACCTTGATTTGGGGAGAAGTAGCATCAAGGAGGGACAGAAAGATACTGTGAGCAGAAGCCTGGGGGAGTAGGAGTAAGCAGGTGGGTAATAAGATCATTGAAAAAACTTTGGGCTTCATCCTGAGGGTAAAAGGGATGAGGGTGACATAAATAGATCTGAACTTTGAAAACAGCAAACTGGCTTATTTGCCTGTGTAAAAAAACCCGCATCTAAAGCTTGCTTTGAGTAAGGCTCTGTTCTAAGTTACTTAGTATTATTAACTCATTTTATCTTCATAAGACATTATGATGTGGGTACGATTATTAACCTCTTTTTACAGTTGGGAAATTGAAGCACAGAGAGGTTAAGCAACTTTCCCAACATCACCTAGCTAGGAGGTGGCAGACATGGGATTCAGAGGTGGTCTGGCTCTGTAGTTCATGCTTTTCCCTTTCACTCTGTCTGTCTCTCTCCCTCCAGTGCTAGGGACTGAACCCAGGACCTCCTATATGACAGGCAAGCACGCTTCCATTGAGCAACACCCCCAACCCCTTTCTTTTTTGATATCAACTTCTGTGAGGTATAATTGACATATGATAAAATACACCAATTTAAGCATATAGTTCAATAAGATTTAATAATAAATGTAGGCATCTTTGTAACTCCCACCATAATCAGGACATAGAAATTTTCATCACCCCAAAAGTGCCCTTTTGCAATAAACTCCTGCTACCACACCCTAGAAACACCCAGGCCCACCTTTGTTTTCTGTCATTGTAGATTATTTTGCCTGAGTTTCACATATATAAAATCATGAAGTATGTTCTCTTTTGTGAATGGCTCAGGATAGTGTTTTGGTGTTCATTTATATTGTCGCATACACCAGTATTCCTTTTCCTATGTATGTAATATGTTTTCCCCCCTTTGGTTGCTTAAAAAATCGAAATTGAATTGCTTATTTTGAAATACTTTCAGATTTATAGAAAGTTACAAAAACTATATACATATAAGGAGGTTCTATGTACTCTTCACCCCGTTTCCCCTAATGGTTACATCTTATATAACTACAGTACAATGTCAACTTCAGGAAACTGACATGACCTGTTTTGACCTTCTCTGAGGCCTGTCCTTGAGGCCCAATGTATTTGGAGATTTTTCCACTCAATGCCGTGTGAGTTCCAAGGATTGTTCTGCTCATTGGTGATTTTGATGCTCTGGTCTCAGGTGGTTTCTTACACATGTAGGCAGATCAGTTTTCAGCCAAAGAGTCAAGAGACCCTTCTTCAAGTCTCCAGAACTTACTCTCTGTGCACCTCCCTCCTTGTGGAGGTTTCTTGCCTGTGAATCTGGCTGCCTTGGTTTCCCTAAACTTCTGCTCTGCCTCCTCAGCTCAGTGAGACTTCCAGGCTGTTTACATCTTCTCTGATGTGGTCTGGGACTGTGGGCAGTAAGTGGGAGCAAGGACAGGGCTCGGCTTTGTTTCCTATCTCTTGGGGATCCCAGTCTTGTGTCACCTGCTCTCCAATGTCTGAAAACTTTGTGTCACATATTTTGGTTGGTTTTCTAATTATTCAAGGCAAGGTTATTTACCCACTGCCAATCACTCCACCATAACTGGACTCAAAATTCTAACTAATTCCTTTTGTACTGCCCCGTGGTATTCCATGGAATGAAGATACCATCTTTAACCTTTCTCATGTTGTTGGATATCTGAGTTGTTTCCAATTTTTGGCTACAATGAATGCAGTCAACAAATCTTTGTGTGAACATGTTTTCATTTCTCTTGGGTAAATGCTGAGGAATTCCATTGATCGTAGAGTATTGCATATTTAACTTTATAAGACAACACCAGTTTTTTGTATCAGCAAATTATGAGCATTCCTGTTGCTCCACACCATTGTCAACACCTGATATTATCAGTTATTCTGAGTTTGTAGTGGCCTCATTTGGGTTTAATGTACATGTTCTTGTTAACAAATGCTATGAAAATCTTTTATTTGCTTTATTGGACAGTTATACATCTATTTTTTAAGAAGTTTAACTTCACATCTTTTTCTCATTGGTTGATTTTTCTTCTTATTATTTAATTGTAAGAGTTTTAAAAAATATATTCTGAATACAGCTCCCATGTGAGATACAACAAAGTCTATGCTTTTAACCATTTCTCTTTGCTGGAATCAGTGATATGGGGACTGGTGGTAAGAATGTAACTAGACCATTGTCACCAAGGAGAGAGATGACTACATCTTATACTGGGATAGGGGTTCAAATGGAGCAAGATAGTTGGAAATTTTTTAATTATTAAAAAATTTCAAAATTTAATTATTAAAAAAATTCAAATTTTTTAATTATTAAAAATTTCAAAAAATTCTGGATATACTTGTTCCCTTTCATCTTCTGAATGTTCTTAAATATATTTAAAAAACAAAACAAACCAATATTTTTATGATTTGGATATGAGATGTCCCCTAAAAGCTCATGTGTGAGATAATGCAAGAATTTTCAGAGGTGAAGTGATTGGGCTATGTGACCCTTAACCTAACCAGTAGATTAATCCACTAATGTGGACTAACTGGGTGGTATCTGTAGGCAAGTTGGGTGTGGCTGGAGGAAGTAGGTCACTGGGTGCATATAAACCCCAAAGGGTTTATATTTTGTCCTTGGTGAGTGGAGCTCTCTCTCTCTGCTTCTGGATTGCAGTGTCCTGAGCTGCTTTCCTCCTCCACACTCCTCCGCCATGATGTTCTGTCTCATCTTGGGCACAGAGCAATGGAGTTGGCCATCCATGGACTGAGACCTCTGAAACCATGAGCCTCAAATAAACTTTTCCTACTCTAAAATTGTTCTTGTCAAATCTTTTGGTCACAGAGACCAAAAGGTGACTAAAACAGATCTTAATCACTTTTCTGCTTGTGTTTCCTCTAGTAAACTAGAGGATGTCTCTGGAACCTAGGATGTACTCCCTTCTCCTGGTCCTTTCTCTGATTCCTGGAGTGACAAGTCAGAGTGGTAAGTCTTGAGAGAGGAATCACCTTCTGTGTTTCTATACATCTTAGGGGATGTGGTAGGATAGATTGGTTTAGATACATGAAGATTTAAGGTGTTTTGGGGGGCAGTGTGTGTGTGTGCATTTGTGTGTGTGTGTGTGTGTGTGTGTGTGTGTAAGATTCTCAGGATTTTTCTAAAGAGTTTTTCAAACCGTTTTTTTTTTCATCCTGGGCAGAGATATAATTAAAATTCAGTAAAAATTTCCTTCATGCCTGGATTTTTTTTTTCTGAGCTATTCTCCTAACCTATATTTGTATTTTTGAAGGTCATGCAATTCAATTCTAGTTACACATTAACTGGCTTTCTTACAGATTTGCCTCCATTGTTGCAAAAGATGGCGGTGAGTATTCCATTTTCTTTTAATCAAAATCCCCTCTACTGGAACTGCCAACTTTTGAATGTTATACTTGATGTTATCTCTTTGCCTTTTAGGAGGAAATAATAGAGGGAAGCTATCTGAATGGTAATGTCCCCACATCGTCTCCAATTGTGTCTTCTAAGAATTTCAAACAGAATGTGGCTGTGATCTCTCTGGAAAGATTCCTTTTAAAGTTGTCTTTTGGTTTTATTCCCATTGTAGCATTGCTGGATCTCATACAGTTTCAAAGGTAACCTGCCCTGGTGGGGAGGGAAAGGGATAGAATAGACTTAAAAAAAAAAAAAAATTCCTAAAGGAAATCTCTTCATTGTCAAACGAGATACGCGCTCATTGCAAAAACTGTCAGCCAATGCACAAGAGTTTTAAACTCAACACGCTTGTTCCCAAACACATTTATGCCTCTTCCTCTGTTGTAGCATAAACCCAAACTTTGTGGAGTGCTTTTGATGTAGCAGGCACTGTTCTAAGTGCTGGTGCCTAGAAATACATCTATCATAAGTGCCCTGTGAGATAGGTCTGGTGGTTTTCCCATTGGACAGAATAATGAAACGGAGGCACAGGGAGGGGGAATAAGGCCACACAGCTGGGAAGTGGTGGAGATGGATGGACCCCAGCATCTGGCTCCTGCCATTCCCTTCACTGTCCTGCTGTGTGTGCTAAATACTGGAGATATGGGACAGGGAGCCAGATGGTGTTGTTAAAAGGTGAAAATGGACAAATAATTTTAATATGATGAGTACTTGGAGAAGAAATGGGGGCATTGGGGCCCCAAGACAGGGACATCCAATAGTGTTAAGTGAATGATCCCTCATAAACATTCCTCTCCCTAAGACAACTACAATCCATTATCCTGGATATATTCTTTCAGCCAAAATTTTAATTAATCTGTTGATTGGTTAATTAATTTACCCATTCATCTATTTATCTATAACAAAAATGGGATTATAAAAGGCTATTTGTGGGGCTGGAGTGTAGCTCAGTAGTAGAGCTACAGAGTCCTGGTCTCCAATCCCAGAACCAAAGCAACCACCACCACAACAAAAGACCAACTGTGAGCATTTATTCTGGGAGGGGCACTCTTTTAAGCACTTTATGTGCATGAACAAATTTAATCCTCACAGTCCTCAGCCATATTTCATAGAAAGGGAAGCTGAGACACATGGAGATTCAACACATTGCCTAAGGCTGCACAACCGAATACTGGAGCCCCGGATGCAAATCCAAGCTTGGAGCCTGCGCTCTCAGCTCTGCTATTGCAGCCTCAAGGGGTGTGCTCAGCCTCTGCTTTTTAAACTTAATGTGGGAAGGAATCTTTCCAACTCAATCTATTCAGACTGTAATCTATCTAAGTGGATTGTTGTGGGAATTAGAATAGTGCATATAGCTCAGAACTTGACAATTATCTTTGAGAGAATAGGATCCCAGCAGATTCCCAGGATTGGAAACTCTTGCCACCACCATGCAGATTAAAGCATCTCCTACTTCCAAACACAAAGTTCCTAGCATCGCTGGCTGGTTCCCACCATCCTCTCTGAACTCCTGTCCCCATGCACATGGCTAGTACAGAGCTGCTTGTAGGGGGATCTGTCACTCTAATTTTCTCCCATCTGTCTTTGACCGAAGCACCCATGCATGGACGGCAGACCTGTCCCAACGAGTGCTGGCCTATCTGAATTCACAGAATGTTGCCTTCACCATCCCCAGCCTGCAGGTGTGTATCCGAGACCCATCTGTATGCTCTGCTCTGAGTGCTCACTGCTTGCAAACTCAGGGGCCAGGAAAGTTGGAGAACTGGGCCGGATGTCAAGACAGTCTTCACTTCCACAAGAAAAGTGCTCTGTCCAGTTTTTCTGGAAGCGTAACAAAAGCTTGTTTGTCTTGCTTTCACCTTCTCACCTTTGGTGAAGATGTGGTATATTACTAGGCTAAGCTTCTATAACAAGTTGACCCCAAGTTACAGCAGCTCAAACAATTCAGTTTCTTTCTTTATAACATAATTTAGTTTATTTTTCCAGAGCTAAGTGGGAGAGTCAGAGAGGAGGGGGAACTCTATTTTAAAAGGCCACCCAAGACCCAAGCTCTTTTTCTTTTCGCTTGGTCACCCCCTAAGAAGTGGTTGCCCTCATGGTTGAAACACCACCCCCAGGGAAGAGGAGTGGAAGGAGAAAGTGAAGGGTGAGCCTTTTTTTGTCTAAGGATGTGACTTGCAAGTTGTACACTTCCTTCTGCTTCTACTGCATTGGCTCAGATTTTATAGTCACATCTTCCTGCAAAGAAGCCATACATACAGCTGAATCTTGAGGGATTCTATGGATAAAAAGAATATGGAAATGTATTAGTCAGCTTTCCATTACTATAACAAAATACCCGAGGCTGGGTGCTTTATAAAGAAAATAAATCTACTTTGCTCAGTTTTAGGCTTAAAGTACAAACAGCATGGTGTCGACTCTTGCAAGTGCCCCTTTGCCTGTGTCACCTCATGATGGATGGCATCACAGTGGTGGAAACATGTATGAGAGGGAGAGATTACATGGCAAGACAAGAAGCCATGGTTCAGGGATTAGGCTCACTCTTCTGTAACAAACCTCTTATTAAGACCAATGAGGGTCCCTTGAGAATGACATCAGTTTTTTTCTGAGGACAGTGCCCCAATGACCTACCTCTAGACTCTATCTCTTAAAGGTCCCACCACCTCTTAACCTTACTCCGATGGGATAAAAGCATGCAGCACATAAATATTTGGGGGACAAACCACATCAGGGAGAATGGATAGTTGGGTATCCAACTGATATATCAGTTGGGTATATCAGTCTTATCAGTCTTCCAATCAGGGGTCCAAGACATATTCTTCTTCCCTTTTAAGTCTACTATAACGAAAGCAACCAACACAAGCACATTGATAGAAGCAGTGGATACTTGCCTTGGGAAGCAACAGGGCATGGTGGAGACTCTGGAGAGCTGGAAGGCCTGGCACGAGCATTAGTGTGGCGTATTGTGTCTTCACTATTGCATGTGGATAGCACACACTTGAGGAAATATTCTTTCAGTATTCACAAACTATTTCCCAGTTTAGCAAAGAAATCACTTCTGTCATTGGCCAATGAAAAAAGTTCCTTTCTTCTTAATTGTTTCCATTTTTACTTATGTTTTAAGAAAAACGAAAACATCAACCCAGAGAGTAGGTTGTGAACCATTGACTCCTCCCACGTGGCATCTGCTTTTGTCAGACATGGCCACTAAAGAGAAGTCATGCCTGCTTCCTCTCTCTTTGGCAGTAAGGTGCTCATGAGATATACCTGTTTGACCCCAAATGACCTGTGTATTACTTTTCTCTCCATGCACTTATTTGTTGATTCAGTACCTACTTAGCATCCTCTTTCTGCCAGGCTCTGTTTTAGACCCTGGGAGCTCAGTGGAGAATGAGACAGACATGTTACCCCCAACGTGGGCCCTTCATTCTAGGGGGAGAGATGCTAAGTCAATCATTATTCAGTTCATTCCAGATAGAGAAGAGCAGCAGGCACCATTATGTGCTAGGTACTGTTGAAAACACTTTACACACTTACTTAATCCCCTTAACAACCCTACATGGTAAGTCCTACTATGGTCTCTATTTTCCAGATGAGAAAACTGAGGCCCAGAGGTAGTGTTGCTGATTGAGCAAACACAAACACAGGAGGTCGTTAAATTTGAATTTCAGATAATGAATAATTTTCAAATTATAAATGTAGCCCATGCAACTTTTGGGATGTACCTACACTAAAAAAAATTAATTGTTTATCTGAAATTTAAATTTAACCCAGAATTCTGTGTTTTTCCCTGTGATCCCAATTAAGTAGTTTATCCCAGGCACACACTAGGAGGGGTCAGGGTGGAGATTTGCATATGGGTTATGGGGCTTTAGAGTCAAGTTCTTGTCCACATCATACATGCTGCCTTTCCTAGAGTATATCTGTTCAAAGGAGATTTAGAAAATAATTCCCCAGATAGCACAGGAAATGTCTTTCAAGAGATGCTGGTGGCCTCTCTCCTCACCCTGGAGGGGACACCATGGAAGTCTGTTCACTGCCTGAATTTTATCCTGAGCTGCTGGCCTGGGTTTGAGTAGCAGTGCATCTAGGGGTACTTGGCCTTTCTGAACAGAGACCAACTGCTCTGGACTTGAAGCCTCCATCACCTGCAGGGACCAGGCAGGCCATGGAGTGGGAAAATAAGGCCGGAGGGGGAGGGGGCTGTAGTGAGTGAGCAGCTGCCCAGGGCCTGCTGCTGCTGATCACCAGAAAGGGGATGTGAGCTCAGGGTTGCTCGATATTTACATTTTCCAAGTGACATTGGGGACCTGGATTTTGTGAGGAATTGCCTGACTGCTTGCTCCCTGCCGTTTTGGTACTGGAGATTGAACCCAGGGGTGCTTAACCACTGAGCAACACCCCCCTGACCCTTTTATTTTTTATTATGAGGCAGGATCTTGCTAAGTTTGCTTAGGGCCTGGGTAAGTTGCTGAGGCTGGCTTTGGACTTAGATCCTCCTGCCTCAGCCTCCCAAACCGCTGGGATCACAGGTGTGCGCTACAGCATCCAGCTTTCCTGACTTTTTTTTTTTTTTTTTTGGTACTGGAGATTGAACTCAGGGGCACTCGACCACTGAGCCTCATCCTCAGCCCTATTTTGTGTTTTATTTAGAGACAGGGTCTCACTAGTTGCTTAGCACCTCGCCATTGCTGAGGCTGAGTGCTGGGATTATAGGCTTGCACCATCGTGCCAGCTCTTTCCTGACTTTCTGATGTTTGCAGATACTGAAAAATTTTGGAGCCAGACAAACCAAACCTATCAATCAGTGGTCAGCTTGTGGACTTTGCGCGGAAACAGGGGCAAGAGGCTAGGCTGTTGGCCATGGTGCTGACCAGGTGCTCCTGTCCATCTGTCCTCACCAACTTTCCCCCTAACTCTCCACGTCCAGGCAGCTATGGAAAACCATCTGGAGCAGCGTTTGTACCAGCCCCAGAAGCTACTGCAGGACCTGAGGAAGACCGATGCCCAGCAGTTCCGTACGGCCATGAAATGCCTCTTAGAAGACAAGAAGGATCACTTGGTGAGTCATCTTTGGAAGCCTGGAAGTAGAAGTCCTGGGCCATTGTGATTTGTGGAGCTGACTGAAATTGAATTGACTCAGGCCTTGGCCTTCTTTTTTCCTTCCTCCTTCCTTCTGCCTCCATCAACCTGCTGGGAGCTTTGGGACCTAGGTCTTCTCACTTAATTTCTTCATATGAGGAATATTATAATGTTGTGCATGCTAAGAAATGAGGGGGTTCTCTGTTTTACTTTTGTCACCTGTGATACTGAGGTAGTAACAGTGGAACACTGGTTGAGTGTCCACTAGCTCCCAGGCATTTTATACATGCATTGTCTTGCTCAGGTCTTACACAAAATCTGATTTCATCTCCATTTTACAGAGGAGGAAACAGATTTTCAAAAAGGTAGCAATTAGCTCTGAGAAAAAGTGGGTACCCTGGGATGTTAACCTAGTGACGCCTGATAGGAGGAGCTTTAATGCTTATTCTATAGCATCAGAATTCAATAGGTGATGCCCGTTTGCTCTGTGCTTGGCCCAGTGCCTGGTGCGTACTCAGTGGTCAGCAAATGGAGGCTAGTTTTGGAGGGTGTGCGGGGTGAAGGACAGAGAGATCCATCAGATTTGAAGGAAACCTCGTCCGCATTCCTGAGTTCTGTGTTTTAAAGGGTTTGTCCATGCATTTGGATAGACTGCTCTTTAATGTCTTCTAGGTCCTCAACACTCTACTAGTCACATGACCTTGGCCTCAAGGTCTTTCCTGGCTTAGCCTTGGATACACATAAGAATCAGATGCCAGAGCTCCACCCCCAACCAAGTAGATCAGGCTGTAGGTAGTAGTGCTGGAAATCAGTGCTTTTAAGTCTCCCTGGTGATTCTGATATGCAGCCAGATTTGAGAACCGTGGGCTTGGAGGGAAGAGAGGCTCATGGCATCTTTAATGCATCATAGAGTTTGGTTCAAGATGCTCCAGGAGCACCCAGTAGAGGAAAATCTGACTTGAAGTAGGAAGTCGGAGGAGATCAGAGGAGATATCACCAAGGAGGTGACAACTGAGCTTGATCTTAAAGGATAAGTTGGATGGATTTTGCTAGGAGAAGGGGGCAGGGAATTCCAACTAGACTAAGGGCCTGAGGTGTGACAGTTGTGGGGCATGTGGATAGCGACAAGTCGCCTAGAGCAGGTGAAGCAGGTGAGGCCCTTGATTTTGTTCTGCAGGTGACGGAAAGTTGTAGAAGTTTCCACATGGCAGCATGGTGTTTCCCCACTGCCACAGTGTGGTCCTTCCTGGGGCTTCTGAATCAGGAGGGCATCTCTCAGGACAACCCTGACTCCTCTCATTGCTTTAGGACTTGAAGGACACTGTCATTGACTTGGGAGCGATTCGGGGACAAGCCTTGCAGAGCCCTGGTGTGAACCGCACCTTGTTCCTGGTCACGCTGGAGAGGTGTTTCCAGGTGTTGAACTCCCTGGAGTGTGTGGAGATCCTGGGCAGGGTGCTGAGGGCATCTTCAGGCAGCTTTCTCCAGCCGGACGTCACAGAGAGGCTGCCCCGGGAACTGCGTGAGGATGCCTTTAAGAACCTGTGAGTGCCTCCTCCTGCCCTCCCACCTGCACACACAAGCTCTCAGGGACTGTCCTGAGAGTTCCAGGAGGTGATACCTGGCAGAGCGGAGAAGGCAGGTGGACACAGGTTGATATGTGCCTTCTGGAGCAGAGGCTTAACCATTGGAGGAGCTGAGAGACACTTTGATTAGAACTGTCTCTGAAATTCCAGTCACTGGGTTCTGTCCCCACAATCTCTGCCATGTCCATACCCTGCCTCTACCATGATTCACTTCACGTTTTTCTTTATAAGGACTCATCTTTCTTACTTGAAATATTTATTTTAAAAAGAAGTTTGATATCATTACCACAAGTGGGAATCCAGCATCCTTTGTCTTAGGTACTCATAAAGAGGGATACGGATGAAAGAACTTGCCCCTAAGTCCTAGCCACATATGTTGCTGTCCTGAGCATCTTGGTCAGTGTGGGTTGCTATCAGAAAGTTACTGTCGGCTGGGGGCTCGAACACCAAATATCGATTTCTCACGGTTCTGGAGGCTGGGAAGTCCATATTCAAGGTATTGGCACATTTGGTGTCACATGAGGGCTTCTGGTCTGTAGAAGGCATTTTCTTGCTGTGTGCTTGCATGACAGAAGGAGCTCTTTGAAAAGGCCCATACCCCATTCATGGGGGCTCCACCTTGTGACCCTGAGGTGATCCCATGGGATTTGACTTAATCTGAACTTCGCCTGGGTCTCCTGAACTCCAGTCCTCCTCTTCCCACTCTACCCTGCCATCCTTCTTCTCCTTGTGAAGATTAATTCCATCCCCATTTTTCAGATGAGGAAACTGAGGCACGATGACTTGCTCCAGGTCACACTAATAGGGGATGAGACAGCATTCTTGCAAGTGGACAATCTTCTCCTCAAATGATATTTGCCATTTTTAAACTTTGGCTTCCCCCTCCCCCTATCCTTTTACCTACTCTTACTGGCATGTGGGGAAGAAAGGAAAATAAAAATATATGGAGAAGACATTTAACTGGGTTTCAGGGGCAGTTTGCCTATTCACATATAAGGCGGCTGGAGGAGTGACTGCAATAAGATTTAAGCTTAGAAAATGCGGGTGAATTGGTGGTTGGGTGAGTTGAGAAACAGTGATGGTGGAGGAGAGAAGCTTCCAGGACAAATTGGGCAGGAGGAATGATCAGTGCCAAATGCTGTAAAGGGGTAAATCCTATTTGGCGAAATGAGACCTCCCGGCATGGCAAGGAGGCCACTGGTGACTTGGGCCGTGGGGGTGCTATGGCTTAAAACATGACCCAGAGCTGGGTATGGTGGCTCACGCTTGTCGTCCCAGCACTTTGGGAGGCTGAGGCAGGAGGATGGTGAGTTCAAAGCCAGCCTCAGCAAGGGCGAGGCGCTAAGCAACTCAGTGAGACCCTGTCTCTACATAAAACACAAAATAGGGCTGGGGATGTGGCTCAGTGGTCGAGTGCCCCTGAGTCCACTCTCCAGTGCTCCTACCCACCAAAAAGAAAATAATTAGAGACTCAAGAGGCTAAACAGAAAGGCCCAGGATGTAGCTCAGTGGTAGAGCATAGCCTGAAAAGTTCCTGGATGCGTGCATGTGTGTGCACACCCACACACACACACACACACACACACACACACACAAGCTAAACAGAATTGCCATCTACCCCTGCCCCCCAATTCCATGCCTGGCTATATACCCAAGAGACCAGACAGAACACCTATGACATATGTCTATACAAAAACATGAATATTTATTAATAAAAGACATTATTCATAAAAGCCAAAAGTTGGAAACAATGTAAATATCTATCAATTGATGGATAGAGAAAATATAGTATATCCATATAATGGAATATTATTTGGCCCTAAAAAGGAATGAAAGACTGACATACATGAAAACATCATGCCAAGTGGAAGAAGCCAGAGAAACAAGACTGTATTTTGTTGGCTTCTGTTCATGTGAGATGCTTGGAATAAGCAAATCTATAGAGAAAAGAAGTAGATTAGTGCTGTCTAGGAGTTGGAAAGATTGGGAGATGAGGGGTGATAGCTAAGGATACGAAATTTCCTTTTGAGGTGCTTAAAATGTTCTAAAGTTGTGGTGATGGCTTCACAACTCAGGATGTATTGAAAACCATTGAACAGTATACTTTTTAAAAAATTTATTTGTTCTACTTAGGTATACATGATAGCAGAATGCATTTTGATTCATTGTACACAGATGGAGCACAACTTTTCATTTCTCTGGTTGTACGTGATGTAGAATCACAACATATATGCAGTCATACATGAAGCTAGGGCTATGATGTCCATCTCATCCCACCATCTTTACTGCTCCCATCCCCCCTCCTCCTCCTCTTTCCGCTTTGACCAAAGTTCCTCCATTCTTCCCATTGAACAGTATACTTTAAGTGGACGAATTATAGGGTATGTAAATCACATCTCAATAAAGTTGTAACAACATAATCTCAGCACTTTCAGAGACTGAGACAGGAGAATCGCAAGTTCAAAGCCAGCCTCACCAATGGCGAAACACTAAGCAACTTAGTGAGACCCTGTCTCTATATAATAGGGCTGGGGATATTGCTCAGTGGTCGAGTGCCCCTGAGTTCAATCCCTGGTACCAAAAAAAAAAAAAAAGTTGTAACAACAAAAGTACCAAGAGGTGAGGAAGTAGAGACGGTACGTATAGACCACTCTTTGGATGGTGTGACATTTGAAGGAGAAAATAGCTACAGTTAGCCAAAGAGTGGGAAGGGTGTCGACACGCGACAGCTTTGGGCACATTAGCAGTTTTGATTCTCCTTCACAGCTCCATCTGCTTGGTATTAATGGATGCCTGTGTTTGTGTCATTTAGCTCTGCTGTGTTCAGAGATCTCTATGACCAAACCTCGGCTCATTCTCAGAGGGCACTCTACTCCTGGATGACTGGGATTCTGCAGATGTCCTCCAACACCACCGGTGAGCCTGTGCTTTGGTGTGTGGGTCACTTATGGGGGACTCTGTCCTCAAAAGAGGCACTTCAGCCGGGTGCGGTGGCTCAAGCCTGTAATCAGGCTGTAAGCCAGCACTTAGGGAGGCTGAGACAGGAGAATCACGAGTTCAAAGCCAACCTCAGCAAAAGTGAGGCGCTAAGCATCTCAGTGAGACCCTGTCTCTACATAAAACACAAAATAGGGCTGGGGATGTGGCTCAGTGGTCGAGTGCCCCTGAGTTCAATCCCCAGTACCAAAAAAACAAAAAAAAACAAAAAAAAAAGAGGCACTTCATGTCTGAAAGAGGGGCTCGATTTCACTGCTCTTGTGGTCTTTACCACTCTCCCCCCAACTTCCAGAAAGGGTTTAGTAAGGCTTAAGGTTAAAACTCAACGGGTCTCATCAACATACTCCATATATTGAAGTCTCTGAAATAAGGATGTATTTGTGTCTTAGAATCAATGGTGTGTCCTAATATTTTACTGACAAAGTTGATGAGAAACTTTAGAATGGGGTTACAAGTTCAAAATCTGTATAAAGATACCTATATTAAAGTGAGATAAGAAATTGTTAGAAAATCTAGGCAATTGCTGGACACAGTGCGCATGCCTGCAATCCCAGCTACTTGGAAGGCTGAAGCAGGAGGATCGCAAGTTTGAGGCCAGCCTGGGCAACTTACTGAGACTCTGTCTCAGAATAGAATTAAAAGGGCTGGAGGTGTAGTTCTGCAGGAGAGCACCCCTAGGTACAATCCTTCATATTGCCAAAAAAAAAGAAAAAAAAAAAAAAAAGGTAAGAAATCTAGTCATGTCAAAAAGGCATAGATTTAACTCTCTGAGCTTCCTGGTAACCAAAATGGAAATATGTCAGGATTATTTATTTGTATTGTATTTATTAGAAACCTATTTATGTCCTAAGTAGTCAAACTCAGAGTCAGGAATTGGAACCGTGGTGGAGTTTCAGTTCTGCAAGATGCAGAAAGTTCTGGATATGGATAGTGGTAATGCGTATACACTGGGCATATACTACTGGCCCCTCTGCATCTGTAGGTTCAACTAACTGTGGATGGAATCTAGTTGAAAAAAATTGTGTCTGTGCTGAACACGTACAGACATTTTTTCTTGTTATTCCCTGAACAATATGATGTAACAACTATTTCCCTAACATATATTGTATTAAGTATTATAAATATATATTGTATTAAGTATTCAGGGAGGAGGTGTGGAGGTACATGCAAACTCTATGCCATTTTACATAAGGGACTAGAGTAGCAAGGATTTGGTATCTGTAGGGGGTCCTGACCCAAACTCCTATGAATACTGAAGAATGACTGTACTTAATGCCACTGAGCTGAATAAGTCAAATGCTTAAGATGGTAAAATTTATGTTGTACAGTGTATTTCACCACAGTTTAAAAAAATGTAGAAAAGAATGGTCATGTAGATTAGCAATGCGAACAATTTCTCAGCTTCAACTTGGGAAATGCTTAATGTCAGTACTGTGAACAGCATTAACTTTTAAATGCTCAAAAAAGAGCCTACTGTGTGTTGGCAGCTGAAGATATAGAGGAAAATAAGACAAAATGTTTGCTCTCTGAATCAATTGTTTTATTGTGGAAGGATAGGTAGAGAAAATTGTTCAAGAAGGAGGCAGAGAGGTGGGAGAGAGCAAAGAGAGAGAGAGAGAGAGAGAGATAACTTAGATCCTGGCAGCTGCTCTGAGAACTGCCCGAGGAAGGGTTACTACTTTATACTAGAACAGGCCTTTGCAAATGCTTCTGTCAAGGGCATTTAAGAAGTGAGTAAATATTTCAGGCTTTGTGAGTCCACAGCCTCTGACGCGACATTTCAATAGCAGCCCCAGTGACAGTTGCATGGGCAAGGCTGCGTCCCATTGAAACTTTATTTGTGGATGCTGGAATCTGAAATGCATATGATTTTCCCAGGTCACCAAGTGTCAGTCTTCTTTTCTTGGCTTTGTGGTTGCGTAAAAGTAAGTCGTGCCCTGGGGGTGACCCATGTGCTGTAGTTTGCCAATCCCTGGACTACGGGATCAAGGAAGGATTCTCCAAGGGTGAACAAGATGAGATGGAATCAGTCAGGTGAGGCTCTGCAGAGAGAGCATTCCAAGCCAAAGGACCAGCAAATGCAAAGGCTCTGATCACGGGGTGTTGGGGAACCATAAAGGAAGCCAGTGGGGTTGGAGCCAAGGGAATGCTGGCCTGTCCTTCTCCTGGAATTAAGCTCTGAGATTTGTGTGTAAGGACCATTAACAACATAATAACAATGTCTTGGATGTGTAGCAGAATCCCCTCTTCATGGTGTATAACTCTGGCCTCTAGGAACCTGAATCTCACATTATGTAACCCTGAGAAAGTCACTCAATCTCTATACTTCCCTAAGACTTTATTGCCAGAGTTTAATAAGGGATAGATTTTCCTTCTACAATTCCTATATGGTAAATGTCATCATTAAACTACAGTGAATTAAAGTTCATTCTATATTTGGAAAAAAATTTTTTTCCATGAAGGTCCTTGAGCTAACTGGAAATACACTGGCTATTAAAGATGTCCCCCAAAAAGGACTGGGGGGGGAGCGGTTCCAAGGGGCGGCCTAGACAGTCCACTCTGCGCTAGGCTCTCAGGGACCAAGGCTGGAAGTGGTGGAGGCGCCGTTTTCCAGCCAGCTTCCTGGCATCATTCTGCGGCTCAACATCCCACGCAGGAATTTCGCTTGTGTGTGTGAGCGCAGGGCCACCGGGAGGCAGCGGTAGCCGGGAGGCGTGGCTTCGGCGCCGACCGGCGGAGTGCAGTTGTGGTGGGGGATCCGGCCCAGGGCTCCGGCCCGGAGTTTACCCTGGGTGTGCCGGGCCTGCTTCCGCACAGGGTGCCTGGCCCCAGCGCCCACCCAACTGCGAGAGACAACTAGCAGTTGCTACTGCGGACTGACTGTCTCCTGAGCGGAACCCCAGCTATTGTTCTTTGTGGACCACCTTCTAGCACAGCGGAACTTCCTACACACCAGGGGGCGCAGGTGAACACCTGGGAGCAAACCTTGGCCACGGTGGAACAGCGACTCCACCAGCGGCCCAGAGTTTCACCTTGGCCTGGGACCAGTACCAAGGATACCAGCCGGGAAAGTCCAGCAAACAACGGACAACACCACCTACTGGAGGAGAAGTAACGAAACCCTGCAGGG
>PVHX01000956.1:0-239617 GCA_004024805.1 Geosciurus inauris
GCAGTGGTAGCGTGCTCGCCTAGCACGCATAATGCACTGGGTTCGATCCTCAGCACCACATAAAAATAAAATAAAGATATTCTGTCACCTACAACTAAAAAATAAACATTAAAAAAAAAGAAAAAAGAAAGGGAAACGACAAACGCACAACTCTGTAGAGCAATGAATGCAGGGAGGATGGCTTTGGTACCATCTCAGATACCACCCAAAAGTACCACCCTAATCCTGAGGCTTCTTATATTCCACACGCTCCAACTATTGGCCTAACCACAGATTTTTCCTTGGCTCTCCCTCTGTGAGCAAACTTTTGTTTGTATGGATCGCTGTCGGACCATCTTCTTAGTTCCACTATGGGGATATATACCTCCTGTATAGCCAAATGGTCCAAGATGCTTAGAACTTTGAATGTGCAATCATATTCTTTTGTAAGTCAAGTAAATATTCTAGAAATTGTGATATGTACGAGCCCAAAAATATCTTAGGCTGACTCACATCAAAAATAGTTGAAAAAAATTATTGGGCTTGTATTTAACGGAGAAAGTGCTACTGCTAGAGCAGGGTCCATCTCCCACTCTGTTTGCCAGGCCTCTTGCTGCTGACCTTGCGGAAGGACTGCATGGCTGTCCTAGTTAGGACAAAGGACTCAGAGCTCCTCATACTGAGGATGGGAATAGCCACATCTAGAAAGCTCCTCAGGGTACCATGAATGATAACAACAAGGGAGTTCTTCTTATCTCTATATATTTGACATCAGAACCTTGCAGACATCTTGTGAGGAAGGCCAGATGTCTTACAAACGAGAAGGAATGCACACGGGGACAGACAGGTATTTAGTGTCTTGTGGGCAGGTGTTTTGTGAACCAGCTCATTTACTCCTCCCTCAGCACTGGCAGGTGCAGGTGAATTATTTTCTCTTATTTATAAGTGAAGAAATCCCTGTTTAGATAGTTGAAGTCATTGTCCAGGGTCATCCAGTTAGCCTGTAGTCACCCGGATCATGAGTCCACACAGGTCTGACCACAGATCTTGCCTTGATTCTCTTCCAAACCATGAGACTCCAAACTCCATTCTTAAGAGCCCACTGCAAAGAATACAGGCCCAGGGCCCTTGCTATGGAGAAGTAAAACATTTGATCACGAGGGCCTCCATGTTTGGGAGTATGTCATTAAACCCAGTCAATACCATACCCAGGTGTCTCCACCCCAAACACTAGAGTACAGTCTCACTGATGAAAGCTCTGTCCTATAGAAGGGTAGCATCTGGGGAGGGGATGAAGGTGTGTGCACATCCACACAACTTTAGAATTCAGCACAAACATCTCTGGAGTTCTTGCATTCAGAGAGTAGCCAGAGTTCCTTGTTTAATACTTGCCATTTCCCCCAAGCATAGAAATGGAGACTTGAGCCTTCACTCTTCTCTGAAGAAAACCATTTGGAAGTGCAGTTTCCTATTCTGGGCAAATGAATTTTATGATGTTTATCACATTCTTTCTGCTATTTTAAATCAGGTTCTTCCTGTGTGCTCAATGCTTTAAATGTATATATTTAGTTTATTTTTATAATAACAGTACAAGTACTTTCATTTTCTTTTCTTACCCTGCCCTCCAGTACTGGGGATTGAACCCAGGGGTGCTTAACTACTGAGCCACATCCCCAGTCCTTGTTATTTTATTTTTCATTTGAGACAGGGTCTCACTAAGTTGCTTGGGGTCTCACTAAGTTTCTGGGGGTGGCTTTAAACTTGTGATCCTCCCACCTCCACTTCTGGAGCCACTGGAATTATAGGTGTGCACCACCATGCCCAGCAGTACTTACATTTTCTAAAAGGGAAACTGAGCATCTAGTTACCAAGGGTTCTTGAATAGGAAAGACAGTCTGGGATTCAAACTGTGTTCCTGGTGCTATAGGGGTGCACCTGGGACTATCCCCATTCCTTCCCAAGGGCTCCTTGGGGATGTTGCGGCTATAGCCCAGGCTTTATGAACTTGTCAAGCACTCGTTCTGCTTCTGTTTGGGATGGAGGGTGAGGGGAGATGGTCATCACTTCAGCCCTTAAGGGGGTATTTTGGGTCTATAGGACTATAGTTAGGATTTACTTTCCTTCTTACAGCCAGATTGTCTGTTGCTGAAGAAGCAGGAAGTATACCTGGTGTTATTGCCTTGGGATCACCCAGGTGCAGGTGAAGGTGGCCTTGAAACAGTCTCCCTCACATCCAGGCAAAGCAGAGGAAGGAGGTGCTCTCCAGATGGTCCCCTCTATCATGCTCCACTAGGCGCAGCTAGGCTAAAGCGTTCTGCAGGATCCAAGAGGAAGGAGCAGGAATATAGAACCCAAGCCACATAACCTCAGCTGATCCTTTCCCAGGTGGTCAGCAGAATCCATTCAGGAACAACAACTGCCAAGCATAAGCACCAAACTCCCCTAAATGCAAAGGCCCTTTGTTCTCCTGAAAACTTGCCTTTGTTGGCGAGGTTGCTATTGTTGTGGTCTAGGGAGGGAGGAATATGCCTACATCTCCGGTTTTTAATATGGTAAATGTCAGTGTTTATGCCTGCACGGGCTGGCCTAATTATCCTGTGTCCTCTAAAATCTTCCGCTGTAATTACCACTCACCGCACTGACACCTACTGCTAAAGGGAGAGCCATCAGCAGCAGGAGCACAAACCCAGAGCACACTCAGCAAACTGCAAGCGACACCAGCAGCTGTTTCTGGTTTTGAAACGGTGGGAGCTTCATGAGCCATTTTCCTTGGTCCCTCTGCAGTAAATGCCACCATGGTCGAGAAGTTGGAAATGTTTGTCAAGCCCAGAACAAAGCTGTGAATGAATACCACAGTAATTTGCTTTCCCACAATCCCCTCCTTTCTCTAAAGGAGAAGGTAAATGATGGGGCTCAGGCAAAAAAAAAAAAAAGATTAGCCCCAGTGATATCTGGTATGTCGTTGCTATTAGAGGTATAATAGCCTTTGTGTTATCTACATATGTACTGTAAAGCACAGAGCCTTAGCTGAAGAGTTGAGACAGCTCAAGAGAATAGCGTCTAAGCAAAACCTCATGTTAAAGAGACTAATCTTCCTTCTGAAAAAAAAATATCCATTCAATACCACACATGGGTGGTACTGAATTGTATCTGCAGTGTAGAAGGAATAGTTTGACCTGGCTTCTATGCCTGCATCTGTACAGAGGAGGAGGGAAGAAGAAGAAGAAAAAGAAGAAGAAGGAAAAGAGGGGGAAAAGAATCAATAAATTTAGTGTAAGCAGAGTCACAGCAACCTTTAAAATAATAAGCCAAATCCATTTATTTCACAAATGTCTTCATTTCCAAATGCCATTGTTTGGGGCATGCTGCTGTCATTGCCCATGACATTTTTGAAAACTTGGCTCTTAATCATTTAGGTGTAGCCCGAGTTCTCTTGCAATAGCCAAGTTAAAAGATTATACATTCACCCCACTGCTCTGGCAGGGAAGATCGACTTTAACAGCCTTGTCCTGTGGGGTGAAGGAGGGAGGCTGGCGGTGGGGGAAGAGGCTTGGAGAAAGACAAGGCTTAAATATGGACAAAAAAGCTCAGCTGTATTGCTATATACAATGAAAAGTAATTACAGAGAAAAATGAAAGCTGTTTCTTGCTGTTAGCAGGAAGAATAAGAGAATTCTGTACCTTTTTAAAGCTCTGAGTCCATTTTGATGTAATTGGTTCTGGAATTATTTATGACATTAATTGCTGCGCTATCGACTGCCTGTCAGTGGCTCTGGCAGTTAGTCCATCTTTCTTAGCAGAGACAGCCTGCTCAGCCCAAACTAGACTGACAAGCTAATTATACCCATCTTCCCCTTCAATGACAAATGCTGCTCATCGGAAACCTTTCTAGAAATAAGCTCTCATTCTTTTCCCTTTTTCCTGAGCCAGACATAACGGATATCTCAAGGTGCAGATCGCAGCTAAAACTCAGCTCACAGGGCTATTAGCTCTGAACATCTCACTTGAGCCAAAAAACCTAAGCATCTTATGTTATCAAACTGTATGTCATTCCCTGATGCTAGTTTTCAGGGATGAGCAGGGCCCCGGCCTGTCAGTCAGAGCAGGGCAGAGAGAGCCAAGCAGACTGAATTAGCCAAGCTCTTAACTGTCCACAGCGCTGGCTCAGGTGATGATAAGGAGACTAGGGAAAATGCCCTCTGTGTTTTGTTCAGCTGTGACCAGAGGGCAATTTGTTAGTGCTCGATGCAGCATACTGTCTGGGGAAGGCAAAGTAGAGAGTTCCTCTGGCCACCTTGTGGCTTTATCTAAAAACCCCTTCATGATTGAACTGTGTAATGGGTTTTGCATGCAAGGTTTATCTTTTGCATGCACTTTTAGCAGACTATTTTGGGGCCCTGACACCTACACCATCCATCAGGCTTTGCTTTGAAATATAGGTACCCCATATGTGAGACTCTAGAAGGAGGTACCTAGAGAAGTGAGGTGATTCTATTAGCTTTGGAGCATGCAGGCTAGTTTGGAAGAGAAGGCATGTGTATAAGGAGACATATGCACAATAATTGAAAGCATAACAAAAAGAATCAGCACCTGGTTTATTCTCTGCCAGGAATTTGTTGTTGTTGTTTTACTTTGTGCTATCCAAAATAAGTCAACAAAATTATTTCTCTTTTTAAATGATTAAGGCCTCTCAGAAAAGAAAGACTCACTTGTGCCTTGTGACTCAAATTCAGGAGGCTAAAACTCATCACCCCACTTAGGCCTTGGGCAACACACAAAATTCAAATCTGTAACGTGAACTTGGTAACCTCATTCTGCCTCCCAGACAAGATGTGGTAGAAATACGTTTTGGAAAATTATAAAAACATTGAATAAAGAAGAAATCTGCCACCCCGTGCAAACATATTGAGGAGAACAAGGATGAAATGCAAGATTTGGATCAGGAACATCACTGGATACAGCTGCTTTGAGAATGCTCTCTGAGGGCCTTTGAGATTATGGGCTTGCTAGGGCACTATTAATGCATCAGGGTCCTTCACATACTTTTGTTGTTGTCGTTAATGCTGTTTAAGATTGAGAGGGTTATTTATGGAGGCTGAGTAGAGAAAGGGTGGGGTGGACTGTGGTGGATTTGTATTTTGTAGCCTTAGCTTAAGTGGAACTACATTTCCCACAAGCCCATGTCTCGGGAGACATTTTGAAGAAGATCTAGAAGGGGAAGTAGAGGTGAGGCCATATTCCTCATTCTCTCCAGGTCAGTGGAGGCCGCTTGAGCATAGTCACTTATCTGCTGCCTCCTGGGATTGGTGTGGGGCCGGGGCCCTGCTTGTGCCATCTGCGGCTCCTGTTGGGTCTTCTGCTTCCGCGCTTTCAATAACTGAACCAGGTGCCAGGCAGGACCAACAGGACCAGCTGCTCCTCAAAGTTGGAGGCCTGTGGGAGGTAAGAGAACCAGTATGGGGTCCACACTGTCCTCCTGAGTTCCAGTTCAACCTTCTAGTTTCTGGCTTTCTCTCTCTTTTTTTTTTTTTTTTTTGCGTAATATTATTAATACTTTTTGGTTTTTTTAAAATTATTTATTTACCGGCTTACTCTTGATTTTCCTATTTTGTATCTGTTTTTCTTTTCTTGCTGTTCCCTATGCCCTTGAGGCCCCAGCACCAGTGCATACAATTGGCCCCTTGAGATTATCTGTGGGTTCCATATTTGTGGATTCAACCTTATTCTAGATCAAAAACATTTAAGGGGAAAAATGGTGTCTATTGAACGTGTCCAGATTTTGCTTTCTTGCCGCTATTCCCTGAACGATACAGTGTAACATCTATTTGCAAAGCACTGATGTTATTCTAGGTATTATAAATAATCTAAAGATGATTTAAAATACACAGGATGTGCATTGATTATAAGTAAATACAGTGCCATTTCATATAAGGGACTTGAGCGTCCACTGTATCTGCAGGGGTGTCCTGGAACTAATACCCATGAATATTCAAGGATGATTGTATTTATAGTTATAAAATTTCCTAGGACTTCAGTATTTAAGTAATCTTCTAGTGGTTCAGCTTCATTGATGGGGCATTGACTGAGTCAGATCCCTAGAGAAGTCTAGGTGCCTTGGGACTATTCATTGTCCAGATGGTGCAAGAATCCTAGAGGAGGAACATTCCAGCAAAGAAATCTCCAGCATGTGGGAAAGAGTCAGGCACTGTGCTCAAAATGACATGGACATTGTGTGCTTCACAAAAGCTGACTTTCATGTTATAGAAGGCAATTGAGAAAAGAAAAATTGTGCAAAATTCGAGTTCTGTAAGCCTAAATTTCTCATAGCATTTCAATAACATCAAACACTTGCATAGCTAGAAAATGAGCTTTGTTTTCACACAGATGGCTGCTATTCTAGAAATGGAAGTTACTGACCCAATGCAGGGCACAGTGAGACTTGTTCTACAAAGGAGTATACATAGGGTAGACAACTGTCTGGGTTTTCTCAAGACTCAGATTTCATAAGACATGGGACCTTCAGTGCTAACACCAGGACAGTCCTCAGATCTCTGAGATGGTTGGTTACCCTAAGTGTAGGGTAAGTTTCCTGTCATAAGAGTTAGCAAGCACAGTATTATAATAGTATCACTGCGTCTGTTGACTCCTTTCTAAAATAATTCCTCTGAAGATAAATTGTTTAAATATATGTGAGACAACTTAGTTCTTGACAGTCAATACTAAGTATATAGTTACTAACAATTAGTGATATTGTCAGTAAAGGTAACACATGAACATACAAATATGTGACAAAAAGTCCACATGTGATGGAATGAGAATCTAGTGATACTCAAAAGATGTGCTACCAGAGTCAATGGGGAGACAGGACATGATGGGCCAGAGGTTCTTGTATTCATTTATTCAACAACCATACCTGATCTGTGACAGGCACCAGACTAAGTACCAGTTTTTTTTTTTTAAGTTAAATCTATACTTTTAACTGATACATGAAAAACTAAAATACACAGTAATGAGGTACCATGCGATGTTTCAGTACTTGTGCACATTGTTTAATGTTTAAATCAGGCTAAACACATCTACTCAAATATTTATTATTTCTTTATGGTAAAAAACATATGAAGTACATCCTTCTAGCTTTTTTAAATGCACAATGTTATTGTTATCTATAGTCACTCTATAGTACAAAAGCACACTAGAGCTACTTACTTTCTGTGACTTAGTACCCACTGATCCACATCCTTCTTCCCCACCTCCCCCCAAGCCCTGGTAACCACCACTCTACCCTCAACTTACGTGAGAGCAACTATTTTAGATTCCACATGTGAGTGAGAACATGAGGCTTAATTCAGTGAATAAAATAGACATGGTTCCTACTTTCATAGTGCTTTCAACCAACTGAAAGTGTCAGACATAAAGCACAAGCAAAAGTATATGGATATTATAGGAGAAAACAATTTTATGCCCTCCAAGAGAATTTTTGGGAAGGTCTAATTTAGATGGCACTCAGGACAAGGGTCTCTGAGGAAGTGTCATAAAAAATAACTCTTCGCGGATGAGGATGAGCCAGACAGACAAAAAGTGGGAGAAATAGCAGCCCACAGAGTGAGAAGTGCAGAGTTCATGTCTATCTTGGAAGAGGTGGTATTGGAATTGGGTTTTAAAGACTAGAGAAGTTTCTATAGACAAAGGGACATAATGCCTCTTGTGGGCCCTTCTGCTTCCTTACTGGTACAGGTTGAATGTCCTTTATCCAAAGTGCTTGGGACCAGAAATATTTCAGATTTCACATTTTGGGGGGATTTTGAAACATTTGCATATATATATATATATATCCTGAGATACATTGAGGATGAGACCGAAGTCTAAATGTGAAATTCATTTATGTTTAATGTATACCTTATTCATATGGCCTGAAGGTAATATTAACAATATTTTAAAAAATTTTGTTTATAAAAGTTTTATGGTATGGAATTTTCCACCTGTATTGTCAGGTCAATGTTCAACAAGTTTCAGTTTCTGGATCATTTTAGATCTTGGAATTAGGGATGCTGGAACTGTGTTAGGCAATTTTTATCTTCAGGTTCCAGATTTCTCTTCTGTGAAATAAACGGGTCCAACTGAATGATCCTAGGAGGAAGTATGTGAATGTGATTAAATATGTCCAAGAAGATGAACACCTAAGAATCAAAAACCACTTGCCATTGAACACAGTCACACATCCCATAAGAAGTGGAGGAAAATACTGGGTTACCATGGTTGCTGTAGCCATTACCCATTAATTGAATGGCGTAAGGTGTCATGAACACTTGAATAGATGCTGGGGTGCTGATTCGCTCTCCCTGGGAACATATCTGATGCATAGGATGGCCTCCTTAGGAGAAATTCGTTGCTCATATTTCAGTGAATGATTTTAGTGAGTCAGAGAAAAGGAGTTTCCCTTTATGAAGTCTTTTTCCCACTAGAAGAAAGTGGATAATTGAATAGCTAAACTGTGGACACTTTACACTATATATATGTACCCATCTCCCCCAAACTCTTTGGGAAAACCCACATAAATTTAACGTGAAGCTCTAGAAATTGGCTCCTTTAAACCACTCTCTGCCTATAAATTGTGTGGTGCTGAGGGCAGCTTTTTAGGCCATCCTTTTCCCTAATGTGCAGAGTCACTGAAATAGGTGGATCAAGAGGACGATAGGTGCAAGTCCCCGCCCCATCCCCAAGCAGCCAAGAATTCATTACTGTGCTACTTTCTCAAAAACTGCCAGAAAAGGAGGGAAATTAGAAGTTCCTTGAGGATCTTCAGTGAAGCTACTAACGCCCCAGGAGAAGTCCACTATGCCTGAGCCTTATGGCCCAAAGCCAGGCCAAAACTTAGAGCTTGATATTAGATACAGTTGAATGGACCAATTAACTTCAGGCCTAAATCTGGTATGATTGAGTCCAGCCAATGTGGAAATTGAGGAATAGCAAGAAGACTGGGGAAGTATTTAGGGAAAGACTAGTGTCCTAATTCTTGGCAAGAAAAATAGATTCTTGGTCAAGCTGTAGAAGACTGCTGCCTCCTGGGGTTCTTAGCAAGGTGACCTTGACATAGGTGACTGCTTGCTTATCTGAGTTGTGCAGGTAAATACTTGTAGTTGGAAAAGTATCCATTAAAAAAAGAAAATGAACTTGGCAGTCTTTCAAATCTAGCTTAGGCTTTCAAATAAACATTTGACATAGGATGCCTTAAGCTCAGTCCTGATGAAAACAGAAATCATAGCCGGGCGCGGTGTTGCACACCTGTAATCTCAGCACTTTGGGAGGCTGAGACACTTTGAAAATGGCGAGTTCAAATCCAGCCTCAGCAATGGCAAGCCGCTAAGCCACTCAGTGATACCCTGTCTCTACATAAAACACAAAATAGGGCTGGGGATGTGGCTCAGTGGTTGAGTACCCCTGCATTTAATCCCCAGTACCGAAAAAAAAGAAAGAAAACAGAAATCATCTAGCTAGCAATTGAAATAAAAATATCAATAGTCTCTTATAATTACATATTTTACATACATTATCCCCTATAGAATGGCATAACTACAATTCATGCTTCAAATATGGGCAGGAACGATACACATACACACACATTTTTGCTTAATCCTGTACTTTCTTCACTTTAATAAATATGTTGAATAAGAGGATGCTGAAGCTTAACAATGCCTTGAAGTTCTCCCAATTTCCAATCATTTATAAATGGCAAAGTCGTTACTTATGGCCCAGAATGTTTCCCAGGTGGGCTCATAACTCAGCCTCTTACCATGCCCAGGGTACCACCTGCAGCTTCTTTGATACAGCCAGTATTGAAATTGAAGAACTGGAGGAAGTTTGAGATCATAAAGAACAATAGAAAAACAACAACCTCCTAATGCAATCTGTTTTATGGAAATTAGCTCACAAATCCAAAAGAAAATCAGGTCTTACTATAGCTTTTTGTGAAATTATGGTTTATTGTGCTATGAGGGTTGGTATTTTAAGGTCAATGAATAATTATAAAACTTCATTAACATGCTGAAGTCATAATTTTCTTTTTTAAACTCTTTTATTTTGTAAAAAAAAAAAATTGACCAGACTTTAGCAAGCATGCATATGAGGTCTTTCATTTGTAAGAATAATATTATGTAGCTACTCATATCTTATGGAAATAGTCTTCTGAATGATCTTGTTGCTTCTCACAGAGGAAAACCCATGTCCAGACTCTTATGAGTCTTCAGGATGCATGAGTGAATAGATCTTTACACCTAGCCAAGAACAGTAACGCTGTTCTACTAAACTAAATGCCAGGGAAGACTATATGTTCAGCAATGCTCTCTCTCTCTCTACTTTCTGAATTAAAGTTGCAGTTGAATGAAAGAAGAAGATGGGAGTGCCCCTTTGTGTCGATAAGCTCACATCAGCTTGCCCAGCATGCAGACATTATCTTCATCTTGGACAGATGGTGGAAGGGGGTGGTTTGCTCCCCCTCACCCCGTCCTTTTAGATTTCCAACATTTCCAAGACACATGTTGTATTTTTTTCAGGTGAATGCCACAAGAGATCTTATAGAAGATGCATTTGTTTTTGACTTCTAATTAATCAAGATAACATCTCTCTCAACCATTAGACAGTAAAATCAATACTTCAGGCATCTGCACCGCCAGTTAGACTTATACACCAATACCTATTATTGGCAAATCAGTGATGTATTTAACCATGTTGTACTCTATCATTTTATAATATTTGAACAATGTGACTATGTTGAGAATGTAAGGAGAGGGCAATTTCTGCCCCTGGAATTATTAGTGGGAATATATCACATCCCCAGCTCTAGCATGCTGCCTCTCCCAGGCAAAGATGAGGCAATGATTCATTGTCCAGATTTGTGTGTGTGTGTGTGTGTGTGTGGTTCTAGGTATTGAACCCAGGGCCTTGTGCATGTGAGATAAGCACTCTTACCAACTGAGCTATATCCCCTGCCCCATTGCCCAGATTTTGATGTCCAGTGGGTGGTTTCATTTCAGAATCCTAGGGTGTGAAAAACAGGTAGAGCAAGGATCGTGGATAAAGAGGTGGGGCAACAACCACCAGCAGTGTGGGTGTTTGGAGAGCTCTTTCCATCAGTTGAAAGCATCAGGTGGAGTGCTTGCAGCCCTATCTATTCTGAGGCTCTGATCCCCAATTGAGAGTGAGAATATAGGCAGAAAGAGGGAGGGGAGAAGTGAGGTCCCTCTCTGGTAATAACATGGAGGATCTCTGAGTTGGATTTGTTCATTCGTGCATTTAACAGATGTTAAGTATCTAATCTGTGCCAGGCACCTTGGTAAATGCTAGGGATTAAGGGATGATTATGATTGACATGGTCCTTACATGAATGAGTTTATTGGGAGAGAGAAATAGTAATCAAGTACTTGAAAATAAAAATACAAACATACTTACAAATCATCTGAAGTACCAACAAGGAAAGTGGTAACATGCTATAGAAACAGCATGAGACCTTGCAATGGGCTGCTGGGAGTCAGTCTGTAGATCCTTCACTTCACAGTCAAGCAGCACATCCCGCCCTCCTCCATCTCAGGGAACTGCCCTCCAATGAAGAGAGCCGCCACACCCTTCATGGGGCCCTTGAATCTGATGATTGGTCCATATGAGGACACAAAATCCTAACCCCTTTCTCCAGGCAGAACAGCTCTGAAGACCATCCCAACCCCAGCCCCTTTGGTAGCAGCTGGGGCCTCCAGTGCCGGTGCCTCACTCTTCAGCTTCTCCTTCTGCCTAGACCTCCTTCTTCTAGGACTTCTTCCAGAAGGTGTTTCTCAATAAACATGCATGTAAATCTCAGAGCCCATCCCAAGAAGTGGCTTTAAGCTGAGGCTGGCAGTGGGAAGAGTGGGGAGATAGCTCTCCAGGCAGAGGCAGCAACATCTGCAAAGGCCTAGAAGCAACCTAGAAGGAAATGCTGGGAACACCTGCAGGCTGGGAGGGTTGCAACTCAGAGGACCTTCCCTCTCTGTCTTGTGTCCTAGGTCCTCCTTCCCTTCCCTGGCTCATCCACATGCCTCCTGATTTACTTTCCCACACAAACTGTACACAAGCCAGACCAGTGTGTCCAGCCCTGCCTACAAGGCTCACCTGCTCTCAGCTTGCAGTGTCTTCATCTTCCCTTATCAACTGCCACCTCAGTAACTTTTTTCCAGTTTTAATTTGTATTGGCACCTATTAATTATACATATGAATGGGTCCAGCATGATATGTCAGTGCATGCATGTGGCATGCACTAATCCAATCCTGTCTCTCTTTAACCACTCTCTCTCCTTACAAACCCCTACTAATCACTATTCTATATTCAAGTTGACCTTTTTTGTTGTTGTTCGACTTCCATGTATGTGATGGAACATGTGGAATTTGTCTGTGTCTGGCTTATTTTGTTTAACATAATGTCCTCTAGCTCCACACACTTTGCTACAAATGACAGGATTTTATTTTTCTTTATGGCTGAATAATATTCCCTTGTATATGCATACCACATTTTTGTTATTCATTCATCTGTTGATTGGCACCTAGCTTGATTCCATATCTTAGCTATAATACTGCTGCAGTGAACACAAGAGTTCAGGTGTCTCTTTGATACACTATTTTATTTCATTAGTATACAGAACCATAAGTGGGATAGCTGGATCTTCTCCATAGTGGCTGTACTAATTCACATTCTCACCAGCAGTGTATGAGCATGCCTTTTTCTCTACATCCTCAATAGCATTCATTACTTTTTGTCTTTTTGTTCCTAGCCAGTCTAACTGGGGGGACCTGACAACTCACTGCAGTTTCTATTTGTTTCTCTGATGGCTAATGATATTCAGCATTTTTTCCCACATATTTTTGGACACTTATATGTCTTCTTTTGAGAAATGCATATTCAGATACTTTGCCCCAATTCCAAGCTGATGGTTATTCTAAAGCTTATTGCTTAATTATTAAACATTCTGTACCATAGACTTCTTTGATTATTTGGAAATTTAGTAACATGTTGTGTTTGTATAGCCCTTACAGTCCTGATGAAACTAAAAGAGACATCATGGAAGGAATTGTTTGGGATCTTCTACAGAATTCTGTTTTGCTTGGGCATAAGGCTCAGGCAGTGGCAAAGGACAACAGCAGTGCTAGATCTTAGTTATGGACAATGGCCCCCAGTTTGGCTAGGTTAAGGAGGAAATAAATTTATTAAAAAATGTTTTGTTGCTCAAAGAATATCTGGAACAGCAAGAGGCAGGCTTGGAGGCCATTCAGGGGAACAGCTTGTTTCATAGGCTACAGCAGTGGGGATATCACCTCCACTTGGCCTAGACTTGGGAGGTCATACATAGCCCTGATGCTGAGTTAGTCACTGGAGTGTCAGTCACTGCTGTCCCTGGACACCTTTCCCGCAGTCCTCCCAGAGTGGAGTCTACATGGCATCTACTTCATTGAGTCATAGCCTCTGATCAGTCTTACAGACATGTAATCAATGGAACTTACGTCATAGTACTGTGCCACAAGAGAATGTGGTGAACCACGTGTTGGGTTTCCACCCTAGGGTGGTACAGAATCTCAGGTGGGAAAACGGGAATCTTAAGAGAGGTGTTCAGAGATGATGAACAGCCAAAAACAGTGACTGTTGTCCACCAGACATAAAAAAGAGCTAGAGTTAGAGATACCAGGGCCACTCATGCCAACTAGGGAGTTGACTGACATTGAGGGGTCATCACCAACCTGCCCCTCTGCTCCTCACATCTAATCCCTGAGGAAGACCTTTCCAGTTTCCTGCTGAATGATCTCTTAAAGCCTTCTGCCTCCCTTACCATCATTCTAGGGCGGGGGTCAGGAAACCACAGTTGGCAGACCAAATCTGGCCAACTTCCTGCTTTTGCAAATAAAGATTCATTGGACCACAACCGTGCTCAATCACTAATATATTGTCTGTGGCACTTTGTACACCACAACAGCAGAGTTGAGTAGTTTTGCTAGAGAACTTTGCTAACAAAGCCTGAAATATTTACTACCTGGTGCTTTACAGAAGAGGTTTGTTGACCCTGTCCTGGTCTAAGCCACCACCATCTCTTAGTAGACCAAAGCAAAGCTTCCCCAAGGATTGGCATTTTTCATCAGCCCCTACAATCTGAAGTCACACTATAATGAGAGTACTTACTATAAAACAGAAACATGACCATATCACCCTAGGACAAAATTATTCTATAAAGTCCTTTATACTGAATGTAAAGAGCAGCACCCTCATCCTGGCAAGAAGACCCTGAAAAGTTTTACAGGCACAGTTGTCCAGTGAGAGGGATGATAACATTGAATGAAAGAGGTGGACAGAAGATGTGAGGTTTCTTGGCGGTTCTGACCAGGCAAGGTGAAAGCTTATTCTCAGCTACAGAGGGCTCCCCTGTTCCCAAATCTCTCATAGAAAACAAAGCTGCTGTAGATCACATTCCCATAGAATGAGGCTTCAGCCAACTGCATTAAGCCATCTATGCAATCAAATGATTATAAAAATACTTTCCTGCCTCTCCCTTCCCCTCACACCCCTGTCTCATCTGAAGTCTAATCATGGTCCTGCTTATTAATCAGGCACAAATGGCAAATGCTTCACATCTCAGTACATTGGACTTCATTGTAGGTCTAGATAAATCAGTGGTTAATTTTTTAGTAATGTTGAACTCCAGCAGGCCATACCTCAGTCATGCTTAAGGTCTGATGTTGAAAAGTAGCATCTAACCTGAAATTCAATACTCTCACCATATTTTGGCAGAGTTATTTTATATGTTTGCTTCCTAGGTTGGTTTGAGTTTTGTTTGGTTTTGTTTTTCATCTTATTTTCTATTTCTAATAGTACTTTTTACGACATTATGGATGGGTAGTCTATAATCATCACTTGAACTACATATTGAAAGTACAATGTAAGCAAATGAGTCCATTATTTTATCAATAGAATAATTTCCCCATTTGTGAGTCTTTCCTCAGTATATTTTATTGTATCTGGCCCTTTTGAGAATTACGAATAGATTTACAATGTTTCCTCTCCCACATTTATTTCTTGTCTTTTTGATAATAGCCATTCTAAGCCGAGCACATGGCTATAATCCCAGAAGCTCAGGAGGCTGAAGCAGGAGGATTGTGAGTTTAAAGCCAGCCTCTGCAACTTGGTGAGGCCCCAAGCAACTTAGCAATACCCTGTCTCAAAATAAAAATATAAAATGAGCTGAGTATGTTGCTCAGTGGTTAAGAGTCCCCTGGTACACTCCTCCCTTTCCCCCCAAAATAGCTATTCTAACTATGGTTTTGATTCCTAGTTCCCTGATGTTTAGTAATGTTGGGCTTTTTAAAAAATATTCTTGTTGATGATTTGTATATTTTATTTTGAGAAATGTGTATTCAGGTCATTTTTTCAGGTCATTTGCCTTTTTTAACTATTGTGTTGAGTTCATTATATGTTATGAATATTAATTCCTTTTGGGATAAATAATTTTTAAGTATTTTCTCCTATTCTTTAGGGTATCTTTCATTTTCTGTTGTAGAAGCTTTTTAGTTTATAATACAATTTGTTAAGTTTTGCTTTTGTTACCAATTCTTTTGGGAACATGTCCAAAAGCTTTTGCTTAGACCAATGTCCTGAAGTATTTTCTCTATGCTTTTTCTAATAGTTTCATAGTTTTATCATTTACTTTAAGTCTTTGATCCATTTTTGTATATGGTCAGAAATTGAGGTCTAATTTTCTTTTCCTCTGCATATGTAGGTTCAATTTTTCCAGGACTGTTCATTGAAGAGTCTGTCCTTTTTCCAGTGTTTGTTCTTGTTGCCTTTGTTGAAAATCAGTTGAGTGTAAATATATAGATTTATTTTGGGGTTCTCCCTTCTTTTTCAGGAGTGTATGTGTGTGTGTGTGTGTGTGTGTGTGTGTGTATGCCAGTGCCATGCTGTTCTGGTTATCATGGATTTATAATGTTTTTAGATTGGGTATGGTAATGCCTCTAGCTTTGTTCCTTTTGCTGAAATCTTTTATGGTTCTCAACAAATTTAGAAGATTTTCTCTATTTTTGTAATGAACATCATCAGTATTTTGATGGGGATTTCACTGAATTTGTAGACCACTGTGGCTAGTATAAACATTTTAACCACATCAATTTTCCAATCCATGAATGAAGAAGATCTTTAAATTTTTTTGTGAACTCTTCAATTTTTTTCGGAAGTGTTCTATAATTTTTTTCTTTCAAGTCATTGATAAATCATTCCATTCTTCCTTGGCCTGTATAGTTTCTCCTGAGACATCTGCTGTTGAGCTAATGGGAATTCTTTAATATGTGACTTTATGGTTTTCTCTTGCCACTTTTATAATTCTCTGTTTTATACTTTTGACAGCTTAACTATATTATGCCTTGAAAAGGACCTTTTTGGTCAAATCTTTTAGGCAGTCCTTTAAAGGATCCTGGATCTGGATGTCCATACCTTTCCCAAGATTTGGAAAACTTCCAGTATTTTTTGTTGAATGTTTTCTTTTTCTTTTTTTAAATATTTTTTTTTGGTTTTTGATGGCTCTTTATTTATTTTATTTATTATATGCAGTGTGAGAATTGAACTCATTGCCTCACGTATGCTAGGCAAGTGCTCTACCACTGAGCTACAACCCCAGCCCCTGTTGAATAGGTTTTCTATGGCTTTTCCTTTCTTCTTAGACAGTCATGAAGCAAATATTTTCTTGCTTAATGATCTTCTAGACTCTCTTTATTCATTCATTCCTTCTTCTTCTTCTTCTTCTTCTTCTTCTTCTTCTTCTTCTTCTTCTTCTTCTTCTTCTTTTTGTCTAACTGAATAATTTCAAAACACTTTTTTTTTTGGTCTAATGAATTATTTCAAAACACCTTTCTTCTTCTGTTGAGAATCTTAGCCATATTTCTTATTTTGTTTTTCAAGCTTCTGGCTCCAAGATTTCTGTTCAGTTCTTTTTTCCTGATCTCTAACTCATTTTATAAGTTGCCTTTCTAATATCATTGAATTTTCTGGGGTTGTTTGTTTGTTTCTTTTTCATAGTTCAGTTTAAGTTGAACTATTTATTTTCAGGCAATTCATTAATTTATTTTTCCCTGGGTTCTAGTGCTAGAACATTATCATGTTCCTTAAGAGGCATGATTTTACTTTTTTTTGTTTTCATTTCTTGTGCTCCTGCATTGGCCTGTGTGCATCTGGTATTAGTTGCCTCTACCAATTTTATAGGAGAGCTTTCATAGTCAGTTTTCATAGGGTGGCTTTCTGTTGGTGATATGTCCTAAGACTTTGGTTTGATAGGCCATATTGGCTTTGGTTCCAGCCGGGCCATGTAATGTCATGCCCATGTGTTGTCTTTTGCTGTAATCAAAATCAGCAACATCTATGGGTCTCTTAGTGACCTAAGCTGCAGAGATTGTAGGATTGCATCACCAGCTGGGTTGCAACTCTCTAAGGTGAGTGAGAATTGTCTGTCAGTTTCTGCAGAACCCATGGGGGTGGCACTGCTCTGGCAGACCAGTGCAGGCAAGTCATGGCTGTTGCAAGAGCAGAGGTATGGCCCCTGTCTGTTTCCCCTCAGGGTTGGGGTTATAATGATCAGCCCAGATGGGTGGGGAGCAGCATGCCTGGTAGTGGGAAAGAGCACCAAACAATGTCTAAGGACTGTGTAAGTGAATTTTGGGGGCCTCTGGAGACATACTGCAAGTTCCCATGCTGCTTTTTGGGGTTAAGGGTGGCCAAGTTGGATTGCCCATGTGATTTTTAGGGCCTCAATGAAGCAAGGTTTTTGAGAATGGGCTGCTTGCTTGCTTTTTGGAACCACAGAAGGATAGGCAGTTCAGCCCAGCTGCTTCTTGGGGTTCTCAGTGGGCCAACTCAGGGAAGGCTACTCTGTTGCTTTTGGGGTTTGTGAGTCAGTGGGCAGGACTGCCAGTCAGTTTCTTACTGTCCCTATGTGCCATGCTTCTCGGTGTTGGCTACCTGTCTATTTCCTGGAGCTGGAGATGAGTGACCAGGGCCAACTAACTGCCTCTGGAACAGAGGGAGAATGATCAGTACAGCCTAATTGGTTCCCAGAGACCTCCACAGGCTGACTTGCTCAGAGTGGGTTGCCCAGGTGATTACTAGGGTCATGGGAGGGTGGGTGAGCAGGGCCACCCTTCTGGTTTACAAGGCTGGGTTGGCTGAACTGCTAGGGCAGCAACTGGTTGCTTCACAAGATCCTGGGTAGGCATGGTCTCAAGATGACATTGTGCAGCATGAGCCTGGGAAGAGGAAGGCACAATATGGACTTAGCTCTTTCTTTGAGGTAATAGTATGTTAACATAGCATCTCCCTAAATTGTACTCATAGCCTATGAGACCTGCAAGCTTTTCTAGCCATGTATTAGTCAACTTTACATCACTAAAACAAAATGAGAAAAGATTTGTTTCAGGTCATGGTTTTGGAGGTTGTAGTTCAAGAACAGTGGACCCATTGTTTTGGGTCTCTGGTTGAGTGTGCCAGCTGGCAAAAGCAGGGAGCTTTTGCCATATGGTAGAGCAAGTGGCCATCCAGCTGGCCAAGAAGCAGAAGAGTAAGGGACGATGCCCCACAGTCCCCCAAAAGGGCACACCTCCAATGACCTAAGGACCTCCCCAAAGGCCCCACCTCCTAAATGTTCACTACTTCCCTCAGTAGTACCACTCTGGGGGCGAGCATTAACACTTGGACCTTTAGTGGGCATTCAGAATTCAAACTACAAAGCAACAAGTGCTTTAGGAGCCCATGGCTGCTTTGTGCTTCCTTCCCTTCTCTAAGGCCATTGCCTATCTCTGTGCTCTATGGCATCCCTGTTGTACTCTGGTGCTCTGCCTTAACCACTCCAGCAAAACAGCTATTGTTTTTTCCTTTGTGTTGGTTCTTTGTCTTGAAGAAAGACATAACCACACAACTCTAGCCACCTTTATGATGTCATCCCCTCCCACAGTTTTTCTTTATTAAAATAATTCAGTTTGTATCTCATGCCTATATGCCATAATCAAGTTCATACTGAGGATTAAAAAGAAGAGTAAAAACTGGAGTTTTTAAACTTTAGAAGACTGTCTTCATGATCTCCTGTTTCAAAAGAATTTCCTAAGAAAGCTGAAAAAAGCATAGATCCCAAAACAAAACAGATACATTCAACAGTATTAGAAATCTGGAATTATAGAAGATACAACGTAAAACATTAAACAATTAGATATAATATTAGGAAAGATATGTTCAATGCACAAAACTAACCATGAGTTGGAATTCAACATATATAAATTATCCTTATGACAGGCTGATATGCATATGAAATATTGCAAAGTATCCGAGAGTCCTTGTTGTGGTATAGTATTTTCCTAGATGGTTGGTGATGTTAATGGCAGGCATGGCCCACATCTGACATCCATCTCTGAATCTATCATAAAGAAGCTCTCACAAAGGAGGAACAAGATTATTTTACAACAGCATTACTTTCTATAGTAAAATATGGGAAACAACTAAATATCCATTAATAGAGCTTGGAAAAATTTTGAACTAGTGCTACGGGTATTGATGACAAGTCTTATAAAGGTAATGGGATTTACAAGTATGATAGAGTAGCATTTAAATGGATCAAAAACGGTCTGCAAAATGTTAGGGTACATATTAATTGGATAGATACATATGTCAAATATCAAATCATGTATAGGAATTATAAACACTGAATTAAAGACAAGATGCATGTGGTGGAATATTGGTATTAGAGGAGGGGAGGATTCCTAAGATGGTGCAAATAAGTTTGAATATTTTATGGAACAAAACAATTTGAAGTAGACAAAGTGCTAAATTTTGCTGAAGTTGGGTGTTGTGCATATCATGATTGTTATATGTTGCTTTCTATTCTTGAAATACATTTTTTGACACAAATAAATAGTGATAGATGGTGGGAAAAATACAAAGGAATCTGATTTCTGTAACAGAACAGGGAACTGCATCTATAACAGTGTGAAAAAAGACAAGACTTAAGAACTTAATAATAAGCCAAGGTGCTATTCAGGTAGAGGAGCCACGTGAAGACATTTTCAAACATGACAGAATTTAAGCATATAACCCTCTTAATCCTTTTAATTCTTTTTTGGGGTAGTGGGATCAGAATAAAACTAACCAATGATGAAATCCTGCCAAATGAAAAAGAACAGCTTTGTGTAGTAAGAAGAGCATGCACTATTATTTTGGTTATTATTTTTATATTTTTTTGCTTTGACTGTCTTTTATCTCCTTCGTGCTGTGCCACATTGTTTGAAAAGTTCACAATGCACAGGTATAATTTTATTTTTATATTTTTAGACAAAGTAGGAGTTTATTTCTTATATGAATTTTTGAATTAATTTTGAAGTGAAACTGTTCAAGCCAGGTCCAGTGGCTATATGATCCTCCAGGACCCATCAAGTTCATCCTTTTTTAAAAAAATATTATTGACGCATAAATATTTGTACATATTTATGAGGTAAAGTTTGATAATTCAACACATTTGTATAATGTGTAATGGTCAAATCAGAGTAATTAGCATTTCTGTCTCCTTAAAAATTAATCATTTGTATGCATTGGGAAACTTTGCACTCTGTCTTCTAGTTATTTTGAAATAAATCATGGACAATTATACACCCTAGTTACAATACTAGGCTATAGAACACCAAAACTAATTTCTCCTACAAAACTCTATTTTAGAATGTGGAATATAAGCTCCCAAACTCCCTTTCTTTTCCCCTCCTCATTCTTTAGTGACCCTCTTCCACCTTTTGCTATGAGACTGATTTTTTAGCTTCCACATGAGCAAAAACATAAAGCGTTTCTTTCTGTGCCTGACTTATTTCACTTAACCTAATGCCTTCCAGTGCCATCCATTTTGATGCAAATGACAGAATTTCATTCTTTTTGTGGCTGAATAATATTCCATTGTGCATATATTCCACATTTTATTTATTCTTTGATCTGTCAAAGGTTGACTTCATATCATAGTACTGTAACAATCCTGGGAGTGAAAGTATCTGATTGATATGCTGATTTCATCACCTTCAAATATATACCCAGTGTTGGGATTGCTGGGTCATATGGTAGGTCTACTTTTAGTTTTTTAAAGAATTTCAATGTTGTTTTCCATTATGGAATACATTCCCACTAACAGTGTATGAGAGTTCCCCTTTCTCTGCATCCTCACCAGCATTTATTTTTTGTCCTTTGGATAATAGCCTTTCTGTGGTGAGATGACATCTCATTGTGGTTTCTATTTACATTTCCCTAATGATTAGTGATGTCGAACATTTTTTCATACGCTTGGCAACTTTGCATATCTTTTGGGGGAACAATGTCTACTTAAGTCATTTGTCCATTTGAAAACCAAATTATTTGCTTTTTCACTGTTATTTGAGTTCCCTATTAATATTAATCTTTTGTAGGATGAATAATTTGCAAATATTTCTCCCATTCTATAGGTTCTCTCTCTCTTACTTTCTCTCACTCTTTTTTTTCCATGTAGAAATTTTTCAATTTGATCTAATCTCATTTGCTAAATGTGCTTTTGTTGCCAGTACTTTTGGTGTCATCGCCAAAAACAATTTGTCTTGAAGCATTTTTCTGTGTTTATTCTAGTAGTTTCATAGTTTTGGGTCTTACACTTAAGTTTTTAATCTATTCTGAGTTGATTTTTAACATGGTGAGAGCTGGGGGTTTTGTGTCTTCAGTGTGTGCATATCCAGTTTCCCCAAAGCCATTTATTGAAGAGACCGTCCTTTCACCAATGTTTGTTCTTGGTGTCTTTGACAAAAAACAGTTGACTGTGTGTACAAGGAATAATATCTGGGCTCTCTATTCCTTTGGTCTATGGTCTGTTTTTCAGTTCCATGCAATTTTGAGAATATTTTATTTTTTTTTAAAAAAAAGACTATAAAACCATTATTTCAAATATCAGAATAGGGGACAGATGTCAGAGATTTTATGTAGAATGAGTCATGACGACTTCTTGATTATGGGGAACAAAGAAAAGGGTGTATCCAGCATCCTGCTGAGGTTCAGAGACTGGATCACAGTGAGAATCAGGAACAGAATCAGAAACACAGCAGAGAACAGGATTTATGGGATGAGCAGGTTAGCACTGTCCATGATGTAGACACTTGAGAGGTTACTATCAGTATAGAGATGCAGAGTTAGAGCCTGAAGATAGAACTGGCCACAAAGACAAATTTAGGAATCAGAGCTGTAGGAATGTGAGCTGGAGTCATGGAAAAGGATGGCATTTCCTCATGTGCATGAGAAGGCCCAGGGTTTCTGAAAAGGCTAGGCCATGTAGGTAAGAGATAGTCTGTAGAAAGAGTCATCTTTGGTCAAAAAACACAAAACTGGGCCAGACAGTGGATAGAGTTAAGATTAACAGTATATGTTATAGATACAACAGCATATGTATAATAACAATTTTTTTTTCTCAGCATTCCACAGTGAAGTTTAGAATGAAAATATCTACTCTGGGCCCCTGCCATTCTCAGATTTCAGCCCTGACTTGGGTCACGATGACACTGCAATCCTTGTTCAGTATTGACTCATAGCACTTGGAGAGTAAGAACAACATTGTGGTTGATTTATCACTATGTCTAGGGCCCTGAGGAATTTTCAGTGGAAAACAGACTTGGATTCTGTATGTGCCACTGACTTTTTCTTATCAAATAATTTTTGTCATTTTTTAAAAAATGAATGAACTTAGCAAGTCCTCCTGCTGTTTAAAAATACTTAAGTATAAGCCAATATATTGAGTTAAGAACTATTAAATAAATATATCCCCTGTTAGTAGCCTGGAAGACGGGATTAAGGATGATACACACATCTGCTGTCATCCATCATGCCTTAATGCCAGTTAACCATCACTTCTGGGCGAGAGCTCATCAAGCCAGGCTCTCCCACCAGGTGAACTTGGTTACCACCTGTTACTTTGGCGGGTGAGAGGCCTGCTTATGGATCTTATTTAGCAAAAATATTTGACTTTGGCAGACTTTTAAAAGAAGTAATATTTCAAAATAATGCAAGAGAGCAATATTTATGAAACTATTTTCACAGTGTTACTGAGAACCTAGCTCTCCTCTTCCATTATAAATCATTCTCTAGCCAGGTTAGAAGAGCAGGATTACCAAATATTTAGGTCCCTGAGGATCTGCAGAAGAGATTATTATATTAAAATATTAAAAGGATAGAGATCATCAGAACTTATTGGTCAGGGGAAATGCTGACAGTACACACACCCAAAATAACACATGCAGAAATGTGGAAAATAGCACACAGATTGAAACCCTTGATTGTGCTACAATACCAAGAACAAAGAGAGCTACAAACACAACCAACTAGTGTGACCATCCCTACCTTTCCCCGCTAGCTGGCCCCAGATGGAGCACACCCACTTTATTGGCCAATCCTCTGTTGTTATGTCTTGGCAGCATCCCTTGGTCTGCAACGGATGTCTTAAAAGTTTTCTGAATACTTCCCACTGGCTCTGTCCATCTGTAGCTAGCATTCTGGAGTTGGGGTGTGACAAGGATTGGAATTGACATACACCAAACTCTGCATGTCCTAGAGCCAGCCTCGGTGGCTCTGCCACTGTCATGTCAAGCTCCATCCCTCATGGCCACTCAGTGTCTGCACCCATGACACCTGTCAGAAACTTTCAAGTGTCTGCTTGTTTCTTCATCAGGATTGCCTCCCCAGCCTGGGCAAGGGAGGGATGACATTTGGGATAGGGGAGGGATGAGCAGTGCCTTTCCTCTTTCTGCCCCCTCCAACTGTCAGTTTGGGTTTTCTCTCAACATATCAAGATTTAGAGCCAGCTGCCTTGTCATTTAGAAATGCATGCAGTGGTAACCAGGTTTGAAAACAATGTGGGAGAGAGAGAATTTGAGCAGTCTCCTTAGAGAACGATGCATCAAGAGGAAATTAAACAAGAGAGGCATGGCAGGAGGCTATCTCTGCCCTTTGGAAACATGCTGCTTTGGGAGATGGGTGGATGCACTCAAGCCATCTATACACATGAATTCCTCTGCACTTCTTTGCTCTTTCCATCAAAGTGGAATAATTTGGCATATGAGCTATCCAAAACAGCAGAGGTTTTCTTGGTGGGAGGTTTTAGTTGTCTATTTTTTTTTTCATTTTTCTTTTTAATAATGTTTTAATTTTATAAATTAAAAATGAACAATTAGGGGTAAAAATACAGTCTCTTAAAGCTCAACCTTCACAGTGTTGCAAGCTCTGTAAAGGTGCATGCCTGTAATCTGTTCGGTCCATTAACATACTTGGGACAAATAGGATGTGGATGAGAAGCAGCTACTTCTGATCCATCCAGACTTTTCCTACCACTTTAATGGACAGTACCATGGTTCCTTTGCCTCTTCCACATTTTTTTTTATTGGTGCATTATAGTTGTACATACTGATGGGATTTGTTACATTTTTGTACATGCACATCATACACAATATAACAATATAAAGTGGCTAATATCACTCCCGAGCACTTTCCTTCTCCCTCCCCACATTGTACCCCTTGGTTCACCAGTCTTTTCCCAAGACAAAGTGAGTGTTTTCATTTTCCCTTTAGGCTATCTGAGCTATTATAATTTTCTAAAAAGGTTTTACAGAGTTGAGCTGTGCCACTCAAACATTTCATCTCCCATACATTTCTCATGGTCTTAAATTCTGGCTCTTGCCACTAAAATGCAACCCAAATCTATCTATCTATCTATCTATCTATCTATCTATCTATCTACCCATCCTCCACAATATATACTTCTTTTCATTGCTTCAGAGCACATTCCTAATTCAGAAGTTACACTAATGTAGGGTGCTCATCCAGGGCTGGTATGTGTAGCCTCTTGAGGAATGGCATCTTAGCTGTACCAGAGTCCTGGTGGTGGCTGTGCAGACAGATGAAAAAGATGGTGTGCTGGTTGTGGAGTCCTGTGTGGTGTCTGAGCCCACTCCTGGTCCCACCTCTCTTCTAAACCTTGGGCAGATGACTTCCCCTCTCTGTGCCTCTCTTCCTGGCTATAACATAGAAGGATAGAACCATAACTGGGCTCACTCATGGGATTGTCTTGAGGCCCAAATGAAATAATAGCTATAAAATTACTTTTAAAATAATAGATGTTATTAGTACAAAAAAGAAAGGAATAGTTGGACAATTAGTACAAGTGTATTTTCTAACGTCAACCCCCATATTCAAGGACTCGGCATCCATGGATTTAGACAACCTCAGATCTAAAATATTTTTTGGGGAAAAAAACTAAAAATGTTTTGGTGGAAAAAATCACATCTGTACTGAACAGGTAGAGACATTTTTCTTATAATTTTCTAAACACTACAGTGCAATAGTGATTTACATAGCATTATACTGTATAATCTAGAGGTGATTTATATGTATATTTATATTTTATTTTTATGAGGATATATAGGTTATGTACAAATATTATACCATTTAATTATATAAGGGATTTGAACTTCCACAAGTTTGGGTGTCTTTGGAGTCCTATAACCAATTTCCCATGGATACTAAAGGATAGCACAACTACAAATGGATTGTGTGACCTGCATTTCCCTCAACAGCCACATCTAAGAAGCAAATGGAGGCAGGAGCCACATTTGTCCTCAGGGTGCTGACTAACCTGCAGACAGGCAGAAGTGGAGATACACAGTGTTTCAGTAAGCTTTTGTGCTGCAGTGAAGAAAGGGACCAATCAGAACAACTGTAGAGAAGGAAAATTTACTTGGGGGCCCACAGTTTCAGAAGTCTTAATCCATAGACAGCAGACTCTATTCCTTGGGGCTCAAGGTAAGGCTGAACATCATGGTGGAAGAGAGTGGCAGAGGGAGAGAGCTCACATGATGATCAGAAAGAAGAGAGAGAGATCCCCACTTCCAGGTACAAATATATATCCCATAGCCATGTCCCCCAGTGGTTCACCTCCTCTAGCCACACTTTACCCCTTCAGTTACCATTCAGTTAATCCCTCAGGGGATTATTTACTGATCAGGTTAAGTCTATAACCCAATCATTTCCCCTCTGAACCCTCTCACATTGTTGCACCTGTAATCTTTTTGGGGACACCTCACAGGCAAACCGTAACACACAGCTAGCAGAGGAGATTGCAAGAGTTGTTTGGTTTACTTTTCTTGTTCTGGGTTGGAACAGGAGATTGCAAAAAACAAAACAAAAAAGAAAACAAAAACAAAAACTTTCAAGTAATTTATAGAAGACAAGAGAGTTATTGTACCCCTAAAGGAATAGGTAAGCTGATCTTCATAAGTCATAGTGAAAATGAGGGAGACTCTCCATGCCTTTTCTTCAAGTGAAAAAAAAAATGAGACAAGCATAGAAAATGAACATTCATCGTTAGAAGTTTTCACAAGTACTTTAACCAAGGGACATATCCGACAGCATTCCTCTTCTCTGGCCAGTCTGCCCCTCCTGGCTCACACCCAAGAGAAGCATGGCTTTGAGGATGGGGCTTTGTAGCAAGAAACAAACCTGTAAAACAGACATCTCCCTCCACACCCAAGCATCTGACATCAAGTAACAATGACCCTTCCAGAGTACAAGATTCTAAGGAGAGGGAAGAATGTACCAGGGGAGCGTAAGAGCAGCTTCCAGTCTGAAGTCTCTGGCATCAGCCCCTCTGACAAAAACTCATGAGGTCAAGGACAAATGTACCTAATCACAGGGCCTTGTGTGTGGACAGACAGATCATCTTGGAAGAAGTACATGCTCCCACATAAGCCAGCCTGTTGCAGCTGACAAGCACCAATTTGCATATGCTAGGAGGAGCAAGGGGTCCTGTCCTCTCCCTGGCTCAGTATTCTTTGCCTCTGAAAATGGAGATTGTAGCATCTCTATACATCCCAATAGAGGAGGGTATCTGAGGTGGGACATTAAGACCCTGGTCTTAGCATAGTACTCCTGGCCCTCTGGACTCTCTTTCTGTGCTGCCTGTATAAACACAGAGCTTTTAGTTTACATTTTGTTCAGATTTAAGATACAGGTAAGCTTGCAGAAGCAGAGTACCTCACCATGTACCTGCAAATAGGTACAGTCTCGACTGGGACCCCAACCCATGCTTAAATTTAATTTTATCAACCATAAAGCAGATATTTGTGTTTGTTTTGACTCCCATATCTATTTAAAATTGTTTTTCAACTCCTGGCAGGAAAAATAATTTAAAACCTTAATGAGAAATTCTTGCTGGTAAATCCTCAACTTGTAGAACACTGACATCATACACACAGCTTTGGGAATGATTACAAGAAAGTCACAGTAAGCTCTGGAGGTGATGGGGTAGTTATAAACTGTGCACTGACCCTTGAATCATCTCCCCAGGATCCTAGCAGGAACTGTACTAAATTGAAAATGATTTTTTGTGTGGGAGGTAGGACTGTATGGCAACTTCTAAAGATAAAATTTAGCAAATAAAATTGTGGAATTGTGAGTTTAGTTCTGAAAGGCACATTTTACAAATATGCCATGAAAGAGTGTAGCCACAGATGTGTAAAAATAATAGGGTTTGATGGTAATGTCTAGGATTATGAATGTAAATGCTAATGAGAACGTTAGACATGGCACTTCGAGTCCCATCTTATTCTGTCCTCCTGGAACCAGTCCTGGAGTTTAGAGGGAAGGTTGAACAGGACACTTTGAGCAGGACCCAGGAAAAACTGAAGTAGATCCAAAGAGACAAAGCCAGATGGTGAAAGAGGGACCTCGGGATCCATGGCACAGGGCAGCAGTTCCTGGAGAAAGGAGCCTGGAAGGACTTGGGCTGGCCTTTAAATATCCAAGTGGTGCTCCTGTGGAGGAGGAAGCTAGTTTACTCTGTGTGGCTACAAGAAGAGTAAATAGTGAACATATGAAGAGTTTTCTAGGGCTGGGATTGTAGCTCAGCGGTAGAGCGCTTGCCTCGCATGCGTGAGGCCCTGGGTTCGATCCTCAGCACCACATACAAAGCAATAAAATAAAGACATTGTGTCCATCTACAACTAAAAAAATATTTAAAAAAAAAAGAGTTTTCTAACCATCAGATCTAATGAGCTAAAAAGCATCAACTGTATAGAGCTCTTAGTCATCAGAGTGTAGTCAAGATAGGATCCATGCATTAGAGGAGTTGAGTGAAATGAAGTATCACACAAGTATCCAGGTCTATTATTCTGTGATTCTAGAAATTACTCACGTGAACCTGGTCCAGCCCAGTGTTGAATAACTAGAACATCACTTCTGAAAGGTAGCTTCTCTTCTTTGTTCATTGTTTATATATTTTTATAGTATATGCAAAATTTTACATGTTTAGGGAGTATATATTTTATAATGTTCAAATCAGGGTAAATTGGCTATCTTCTCAATTATCATTTCCTTATTGTGAAAATATCCAAATACTTTTCTGCTATTTTTTTTAAAGGAAAACAGTACATTGTCATTATCTAGTCACCCTACTGAGTAACAGAATACCAGAACTTCTTTCTCCTTTCAAACTATAATTTATTATCCATTAATCAACCTTTCCCCATCTTTCCCTTCTCCCTTCTCTCCCAGCCTCTGGGAAAACCACCATTTTACTCTCAACTTTTGTGCCATCCACTTTTTTAGATTACGTGTATGAGTGACATTATGCCATATTTGTCTGTCAGCCTTGCTTAACATAATGACCTCCAGCTCTATCCATGTTGTTACAAATTAGGGGATTTCATCCTTTTTATAGTGTAAAGGTATTTCATTGCATGTATCTATCACATTTTCTTTGTTCATTCATCAATTGACAGACACTGGAGGTTGTTTCCATGTATTAGTTATTGTCAATAGTACTGCAGTAAACATAGAAATACAGACTTTTTTTTTTTCAAAATGCTGGTTTACCATGGTTATATATCCAGTAGTGGGATTACAGGATCACAAGGTAGTTCTGTTTATAAACTTGGAGGCTCTTCTATAATGTTTTCCACACGATCTGTCCTAAGCATGCAAGGATTCCCTTTTCTTCACACCCTTGCCAGCATTTGTGATCTTTTGTCTTTTTTGTTATAGCCATTTAAACTGGAGTAAGATAATATCTCGTTGTTTTGATTTGCATTGCCCTAAAGACTAGAGATGTTGAGTACATTTTCCTGTACCTGTTGTTATGTCTTCCTTTGAAAATCCACTTTTGAAATTGGGTTCTTTGGGTTTTTTGTCTGTTTTTGTTATTGTATTGTTTGAGTTCCTTATATATCCTGGCTATTAACCCCTTGTTGGCTGTATACTTTGCAAATATTTTCTCCCATTCTGCAGGCTGTCTCATCATTCTCTTGATTGCCTTCTTTGCTGTGCAGAAGGTTTTTAGTTTAATTCCATTTGTTTATATTTGATTTTATGTCCTGTGCATTTGTGCATTTACCTAAGGAATCCTTGACCATTCCAATGTCCTGAAGCATTTCCCTGTTTTCTTCTAGTAGTTCAATAGTTCCATAGTTTCAGATCTTATATTTTGTTTTTAATCCAATTTGACTTGATTTCTTGCATGTGCTGAGAAAGAGGGGAGTTGTATTCTATTGCATGGAATATCAAATTTTCATAGCACCAGTTAGTGATTAGATTGTCCTTTTTCTATTGCTTGTTTTTAGCACCTTCTTTGAAGGTTGGATGGCTGCAGATGTTGGGCATACTAGGATCTCTATTGTGTTCCATTAGTTTTTAGGTCTATTTTTATACCAGTACAATGCTGTTTAAATTACTGAAGCTTTATATTATATTTTGAAGTCTGCCTCCAGTTTGTTATTTTATTTTAATTTTTTTTGTTGTTGTAGATGGACAGAATACTTTTATTTTAAATTTATTTATTTTTATGTGGTGCTACTGAGGATTGAACCCAGTGTTTCACATGTGCTAGGCAAGTGCCCTGCCACTGAGCTATAGCCCCAGCCCTTGGTTTGTTCTTTTTGATCAAGATTGCCTTAGTTATTTGAGATTTGTTTTGATCCCATATGAATTTTAGGATTTTTTTTCTAGTTCTGTGAAATGTCTTTGGCATTTTGATAGGGATTACATTGAATCTATAGATCACCTTGGGTAGTATGGACATTTTAACACTACTGATTCTTCCAGTCCATAAACACAAATGTCTTTCCATTTTTCTGTTATCTTTCTTTATCACTATTTTACAGTTTTCATTAGAGATCTTCCATTTCTTTGGCTAAATTTATTAGATTCTTTTGATTTTAGTTTTTATTTCTGTAGGTATTATAAATGGGATTGCTCTCTTGGTTTAAATTTCAGATAATTGGCTGTTGGTGTAAAGTAATGCTACTGATTTTGGTATTTTGGTTTTGTATGCTGAAATTTTCCAAATTTGTTTATTAGTTCTTTTTTATAAAATTAATTAATTGATTAATTATACAATAGAATGCATTTTGACACATAGTACACAAATGGAGTATATCTTCTCATTCCTCTGGCTGTATATGGGTCAGAGTTACTTCAGTAGTGCAATCATACATGTATATAGGGTAATGTCTGTCTCTTTCTACCAGTTCTTTCCACCCCACAAGCCCAACCCTCCCCTCACTCCTCTCTACACAAACCAAAGTTTCTTCATTCTTTTCTATGCCCCTGTTTCACTATGGATCAGTATCCACTTATCAGAGAAAACATTTGGCCTTTGTTTTTTAGGGGATTGGCTTATTTCACTTAGCATGATATTCTCTAGTTCCATCCATCTATTTGCAAATGCCATAGTTTCATTCTCCTTTGAGGCTGAGTAATATTCCATTATGTATATGTACTACATTTTCATTACCATTCATCTGTTGAAGGGCATCTATGTTGGTTCCATAGTTTATCTATTGTGAATTGAGCTGCTGTAAACATTGATGTGGTTGCATCACTGTAGTATGCTGATTTTAAGTCCTTTGGGTATAAATCAAGGAGTGGGATAGTTGGGTCAAATGGTGGATCCATTCCAAGTTTTCTGAGGTATCTCCATACTGCTTTCCATTGTGGTTGTACCAATTTGCAGTCCCACCAACAATGTATGAGTGTATCTTTTTCCCCCACATCCTCGCCAACATTTATTTTTGCTTGTATTATTGATAATTGCCATTCAAATTGGAGTGAGATGAAATCTTAGAGTGATTTTGATTTGCATTTCTCTAATTGCTAGAGATGATCTTTATTTATTAGTTCTAAAAGAGTTTAAAAGGGTTTTTTGTTTTTTGGAGTCTTTGGGGTTTTCTATATGTAAGATGGTGTCGTCTGCAAAAGGTGACAATTTGACTTCTTTTCCGATTTGGATTCCTTTTATGTTCTTGTCTTGCCTGATTTCTCTACCTCAGACTTCCAGTACTATGTTGAGAAGTGAAAGTGGGCATCTTTGTCTTGTTCTAGATCTTAAAAAGCTATTAGCTTTTCCTCATTCAGTATGATGCTAGCTTTTGAGTTTGTTACACATGGTCTATATTGTGTTGAGATATATTCCTTCTGTACTTAAGTCTCTGAGAGTTTTTATCATGAAAATATACTGAATTTTTATCAAATGCCTTTTCTGCATTTATTGAGATGATCATATGACATTTGTCCTTCATTCTACTGATGTGTTGTATCAGGATAATGCTGGCTTTATATAATGAGTTTGGAACAATTCCCTTCTCTTCAATATTTTGTTAAGTAAAGTTTTATTTTAGATGTAACTTGTTTTCTAGTTTTATTGTAGTTCTTTTTTTTGCTTTCTTTCTCTTTTCCAGTCGTTTTACATGGCTAAATATTTTACTGTTAGCATGTATTGATCTCTTACTTACTATTTTAATGTTGATTATTACAGATTTATGCTTTGTGGTTACCATTAGGCTTATAAAAATTATTTTAAAAGAATAGCAACTTAACACTGATCATAAAGATTTGAAAAGAAACAAAAAGATTAAAAAATTAATAAAAGAACTCTACACTTTCCCTACCACATTTTGAATTTTGATGTTCTATTTTATAACTCTCTATATTGCCTTTCTTGACATATTAATGTAGTTATAATTTTAATTGAAATTTTAGTCTTCAAATTAAAGATATGAATGGTTTATGCACCATGCTTACAATATTAGAACGTATAAATTTGTCTATGTAGTTACTTTTGCAACTGAATTTTAAACTTTATGATACAATCATCTTACTCATTAACATGTATTTCAGGTGAATAACTCTCTATAGCATTTCTTAGGACAAATCTGGTGGTGAGACAGTCTCCCTTTTGTTTATGAATGTGTTTATCTCTGCTTTGTAAAGGATAGCTTTGCTAAGTACAATATTCTTTGTTGGTTTTTCCTTTCAGTATAGTGAAAATGTCTCCCTATTATCTCCTGGTCTGTAAAATTTCTGCTAAATAGTCCGCTGCCAGAGAATAAGAGCACGTTATGTGTTGCTTCTTTCCTATTACTGCCTTGATAATCTGCTCTTTATCCTTAACTTGAAATGGCTTGATGATTATCTTGGGATAGACTTAGTTGAGTTGAATCTGACTGTTAAACATTCAACTTCCTGTATCTGGGAAATTTTATCTTTCTCTAAATTTTGGGGAAGTTTTCTGTTATCATTTATTTGAATACACTTTCTATCACTTTGGATTTCTCAGGTTCTTCTGGAACCCAGATCACTCAAATGTTCTCTCTTTTAATGATATCTCAAAGTTCTCATAAGGTTTCTTCATTCCTCTTCATGTTTTTTCCTTTGTATATTTTTGAATGGCCTATTTTTGAACTCACCAGTTCTTTGTTCTGATTGATCTATTATTTTATTAATTCTATTATAGTTGAATCTTAAATGGCTCCCAATAGCTGATATGCTACAGACTTGATTGCCAGCCTGTGGCACTTTTGGGAGTGGTGGAACCTTTGGGAGGTAGGGCCAAGTTGGCAGCATGTGCTTGGAGGGGAAGGGGACACTGGGACCTTGGCACCTTCCTTCCTCACTCTTTACTTCCTGGCTGCCATGAGGTAAACAGAGTTCCTTCACTCTGAGCCCCACTATGATATACTGTGCCACAACATGACTAAGTGACTATGAGCTGAAACCTCTGAATCCAAGAGTCAAAATACAACTTTCTTTAAATTTTCTTATATATTTTGTCACAGAGATGAAAATCTGACTAATACACATTGTATTTTAACATACATATGTTTTTAATTTCATTTAGTGAACTTTCTAGCTCAAGGATTTCTATTTCATTAAAAAAAAACAAACTTCAGTTTCTTAGAGTATTCAAGTGTTTCTCAAAATTTACTCCAAGCTCATTGAGTTTCCTTAATTTAGCTATTTTGAATTCTTCATCTGCGAGTTTGCAAACAGTAGTTGCTGGTGCCTTATTTTATTCATCAGGTGAGATCATGGTTTCCTGAAAGTTCTTGATTCCTTTTAGCATCTGCACATTGAAGGATTCAGTATTTATTCTAGTCTTCACAATCTGGCTTTGTTTGCACCTATCCTTCCTAAATTCAAGGCAGTCTACTTTTTCCTCTGAGCTCGTGAACTCTTTTAGTATTTCAGCTCTAGATGGTATCCTAAGACCAGGTTTGTTGTGAGTCCTCTGTTGGTGTGTTTTTGCTGCTTATGCACTAGTAGGCACCCCAAGCTCCCTCTCCCACAATCCACAGTTGGAGTGTTGTTCAGAATGAACAAGGGAAGTATCTAAGGAGTGTAATCTGTCCCTACAAGTTTCTACCTGGGGCCCACATGGACCCATATGCCCCATCCATCATCATAGATTTGTGGTAGGCATTGCAGGGTTCTGCCTAGCTCTGAACCTCACTGTGGAGGGACCAGCCTCAATCTAATGCAGTGAGAGCATTAGATGTGGCTTTTCTTATCCTCCAAATACAACTAGTGTCTCCATGTTGCCTGCTTGGAACTGAGAGAGAATGGTGTGACCAATCTTATAGCCACAAATGTCATAATGCTAGATCCCACTCAAGCCTGCAGCCCACTGAGACCAGTCTAGCACAGTAGGGCCACAGCCTACTAAGATGCCACAGCCTGCTAAGATGGACACATGGCTTGAGGCTGCTACAACTACCCCTATGTGATGCTGGCCAGGGTGAAAGTCTAATTGACAGGGGCTGTGGGTCTTCACCTGGCATCATGGTGATTCCAGAAGCTCTATCCGTAGGTATTGGCATGTAGACAGGGATTGGCATGTAGATTAGTATTAGGTTTAGGTAGCTTGATATTGTTCTAACATGTGGTCCTGTGCTTACATTAGCATCTTTCTACTTGTTTATTCCTGAGGTTGAGGAGGGATGGTGGAGACAGTCATTAGCTAACCTAGGTCACACTAACTATACTTGATTAAGATTTAAGTGTACCCTTGGATCATATCTGATGATATTCTGAGGACTCTTCACAGATTACCTTGGAATATCAGGTCACAAAATAGGAACTAGCAGCATTTCTGGCATTAAATCCCTGTGCCATCCTCTAATCCTTCTTTGAGTAAGATGGCTTGTGGTGAATATACCACTTTTTTTTTAAGTATTTATTTATTTTTTTAGTTGTAGGTGGACAGAATATCTTTATTTTATTTTTATGTGGTGCTGAGGATCGAACCCAGTGCCTCACGCATGCTAGGCGAGCGCGCTACCACTGCGCCATAACCCCAGCCCCGAATATACCACTTTTTGAGCAGTCTCAGTGGTGTATTCTAGGCCTGTGCCTGGCTTTCAGTGATTCAGACCAAAACCTGAGTCCATCCTACCGGAGTGAAGATTTCTGTCTGATGCCAGTGCAGGTCTGAAACTCCATTTGTGATTACTGTCCTGAGGATAGGATAGACTCTAATGGTTGGATCTAACTGTGACAGGCAGTAAGACCACTGAGCACCAAGGCAAAGTTCTGTACTCACATTCCTATCCTACCCCAGAGGCTGGAGGCTTGCTACTCATTCTGCTACCTGATATTGAGGGAGGGGTGGTGGATGCAGTCCCTTAGCCACCTGGCTCATGTAATCCAGAGGTTGAGTCTGCAGGTACTGTACGGGGGCTTCACCACAACAGGCCTGGTACTAGGTTTCAAGTCTAAAGTCTGATCTTAATTCCTTCCGCTTCTTCCAGGGGGGAACTGTCTCTTTCCATGCAGTGCTGCTTAGAGTTGGGAAAGAATGGCATGGCTAAGTCTCTGACTCTTTCCTTTCTTCAATGCATCTTTTCTTATTGCCATGGACCCAGGGCCCATGGTCTCTCACTTGGCTTCCTTAGCTCTTGCAAAGATAGTTTGATCCATGAAATCTGTTCAAATTATTGTCTCTCTGGGAAGATGATTGTTAGAGAATCTTACTCACCATCTTGTTAGATTCTCTTTCCTCCTTATATTGTCTAGTACATTTTTAGAGACTAACCTATTGCCTTTCACTTGAGCACTTGATAAAATCTTTACTGAATAAGTGAATATTATATTAAAATATTTTGGATGTAGTAATGATATGCTTAATAATATTATATTATTATAATGTATTACAAAAATTTTATTGACTAGTGGCTTAATAAAGAAGGATGGGGGCTGGGATTGTGGCTCAGTGGTAGGGCGCTTGCCATGCATGCGTGAGGCACTGGGTTCGATCCTCAGCACCACATAAAAATAAATAAAATAAAGATATTGTGTCCATTTACAACTGAAAAAATATTAAAAAAAAAAAAAAAGAAGGATGGACTCTCCTTGGACAATTGTGCCAAACTACAGCTGCCCTGTGCCTGTTTTCCTGCCAAACAGACTCAGACTTCAAATGACTAGTTTCACAGGCCTAGTTTTACAAGTATTAGCAAATTTTTTTTTTTTTAAATACTTCTTGTTGACATAAACAATTCTTCCTGATTTGGTAACATTTCTCTTTAAAAAATTGTTTACACAAGGGTTGAATGCAACATGCAACAGTCTTGAGACATCTCCCAAAGGGCTAAGCAGCAGTGAGCATACCCTTGGATCATATCTGATGATATTTGGGGGCCTCTTTTCACAGATTACCGTGCAATATCAGGTCACAAGATAGGAACTGGCAGCAGTTCTGGTATTAAACTACTGTACCAGCCTCTAATCCTTTAAGTAAGAAGGCTTGTGGTGAATATACTACTGTTTGAAAAAAATGAAATTTTACAAAGGACATTTTAATCTGTCAACTCTTTATCATCATGAAAACAAATATATGAGGGTTGATATTTTTCCTAATGAGGAAACCAAAGCCTAGAGATAGGAAAGGACAGGTTCAAGGACATGAAGCCAGTAAGTAGGAGAATCTGAACCAAGGACAAAGTTCATGAATTCTAAGTCAGATGATGTTTCCCCTATGTGTCTACTGCCTCTGACAAAGGCCTTCTGTGAAGAGAAGAAAGGTTGTGGGCTTCTGTGCCATCTGATTTGTCAGACCCACCTCCACCTTATTTCCTTATATCTCTGGTTGGAGTTCTGAATTCTGGAGAGCTGACTGTTCACAGAAGCGACGGCTCTGGTTTGCCTGGATGCTGAGCTGATGGTGATGCTGTGTGAACATGACCACGACATAACTTGTCTTTATAAATATCCATTCCTCCCAGGCTTGTGAAACTATTCACTTGAAGTCTAAGTCTGTTTGGCAGGAAGACAGGGGCAGTGCAGCTGGAGGTTGGGACAGTTACCCTAGGCTAGTCCATCACAAGCCACCTCACTTAAAGGAGGACTAGAGGCTGGTACAGTGGTTTAATACCAGGACTGCTGCCAGCTCCCACCTTGTGACCTGAGATTGCAAGGTGATCTGTGAAACGAAGCCCCAAAATATCATCAGACATGCTCTGAGGCTATGCTTGCTGCTGCTTAAGTACTTTGGAGAAGGGGCATCTATTAAATGTGTTCAGTATTCTCCTTTCCTCTTCAATCACGTCTTCTTTCACTGGTTTCCTTTTCTCCTCTCTAAAGGAAACAGCAAAAAAGAAACACATTCTCTTAATTATCACATGAAATTTTCTTGCCTTAATTCATTTTCAATACATAAGCACCTAGGATGTGCCTGATGCTGAGCTAAGTTCTGTGATGTAGAAGTTACTATTTATACAACTGGTGAGTTACAGTATAATGAAAAGGACAAAGGATAGGCACAAAAGTAAAATAAAAGTCTATTAATACCACTACTGAGGTATTTGCAAAATGTTATAATTGGTATTCCTGAAGAAGTAATAAGAATCAATGGAATAGATCTAATATTCATATGTATACTAAAAGTCTTTCCCAAAGCTGAATAAGAGTGAGCCTGCAAAGTAAATTCATATATCAAGTAAATTCATGAAAAGAAGCCGACACTTAAATAAACCCCAAGTAAACTTATTTTGTTTAGTAGCTATCTTAGTTTGAACAAATATTCTTAGCAGGACAAAGTAGTGAATATTTCTGGAAGAACAATTTCCCTCCTAAGAATTTGTATTATTGCTTAAGTGACTTTGATTGTGCAACTATACTTCATTATAGAACAGAGTAATAGAATTTTTTAAACGATTTATTTTCCCCTGGAGTTTCTAGTTGCCTTTATTTTATTCTTGAAGTATGTTTTCATCACTATCATTAGGATTTTGTACAGATATCCTCCTTATCTTTTCTCTGATAACTGTTAAGTTAAATGTACTTGTTTTATAAGCCCTCTCAGTAAATAATTCTACTACAGCTTTTTGATCAGATATGGTCACATGGCCAGGTGAACAACAGCACTATATACATATATGAATATACCACAGTGAATTTCACCTGTATGTATATCTATATTAAACTAATTTAAGATATATATAAAAATAGGTGGGAAAACAGTGGAGTAGAAGGTGGATATAAGAGGAGGGAAGGGGAAGAGGAAGTACTGGGGACTAAAGTGGAGCAAATTGTATTCCATGCTTGTATGATTATGTCAAAACAAACCACAAAATTGTGTCTAACTATAATATACTAATTAAAACTGAAAAAAAAGTACATTAAAAGAAATATTAAGGAAGTTTTCATGCTGAAGAATGTTTTCAAATGGAAACACAGATTTACTCAAAGAAATGAAGAACACTGGACATGGTAATTACCAGAACTAGGAAACTACATCTGTGTGTTAAACTTTTGTCCCTATTAAGAATTTCTTTAATGGATAATTTGTGTTTTCCATAGAACTGATCAGAATATATTATGCATTTTATAAAGTTGTAAAAATTAAACATATGACAAAGGTAGCAAAAGGACAGTGGGGAGGAACAGAAGAACAAATAAAAAGCAAATAGCTAGATGGTAGAGTTAAAACCAATACATATATGCATATATATGTTTATGTATAATTTATTATGCATGAATGGTCTAAACACTCCATTTGAAAGAAGAAATTATTTGAACTTTAAAAGCAAGAAGCAATTGTGTTCTATGAACAGGAAAAGAATTTTAAATATCAAGACACAGTTTAATACTGAAAGAAAATAGAAAACTCTAAGTCATACAAACACTGAAATATAATAACAAAATAGATTTCAGCATTAGGAATACTTGAAATATGGAAGGACATTTTACATTTGAAAATGAAATTACGTTTTTGTTTTAAATGAATCAAGAATATATAATAATTCTAAATGTATTTGTAACATCTAACAATAGAGCTTTTAAAATACACTAAAAAATTTAGAGACTACATGGAAAATAGACAAGTTCAGAATTCCAGTTGAAAATTTCAACACACATCTCCTAATAGTTAATGAGAATGTATAGACTGAGTTAGTAAGGACATAAAAGGTTTGAACAGCAACAAAAGCCAACTTGTGTTAGTTGACATTCATAAGACAATATATCCAATAACAGCAGTATGCACATTCTGTTCAAGAGCAAAATAAAACATTTAACAATCTAAATTATATGGTAAGCCCAATAGATGAAATAATAGACTTCTCTCTTTTCCATACATATACTAATTTAATAAGAAATAAATACAAAGAATTATGGAAACGTTAAAAATATTTGGAAATTAAATAATACCTAATAACTATAATAACATTATTAAATATTTTAACTGAATTACATAAAAATCACTAAATATCTAAATGCATAGGATATAGCTAAAGCAATATTTGGAAGGAAATATATTGCTTTAAATGCTTATATTAGAAAACATAAAAATCAATTATGTAAGTTCTATTAGCAAACTGGGAAAAGAAAAGTAACTCAAAGTAGGTAAAAGGAAGGCAATAACAAAATAAGAGTAGAAAATAATAAAGTAGAAAAAACACTCAAGAAAGAAAATAGTGAAAACAAAAACTGGTTCTCAGACAATATTAAAAAATTAATGAACTTTTAATAAATTCCTGGATCATGGATTAGCAGATGGATATTAATAGGACAACCAATACAATTTGTAGAATGAGCATTAGCTATTGTTAGTTTTCTGGTTTTAATAATTGAATTGTTATTTAAGATGTCAACATTAAATGAAACTAGATGAAAGTTGTATACAAATTCTTTGCACTATTTTCTTGCAGCATTTTGTAAGCCTGAAATTATTTCACATTGACAATTCACAAAATAAGATATATGAATGTTCAATAAGCATGTAGAAAAATGACTTGAAATTACTTATCAGGGATATGCATAAATATAATACTATGACACATTCATTCTATCATGGTTAAAATCTAACAAGACTAGTAACAATTTGTTGGCTCTGATGTGGAGCAACTGGAACTCTATATATTGCTCTTGGAAGTATGAAATGGTACTTCTTATTTGGAAATAATTTGGAAGTTTAAAATGCAGTTAAACATACACTTACATAACCCAGCAATTCCACAGCCGTGTACCAAAAGTCATAGGAATACATGTTCACAAAAAGGTGTGAACAAAGAAAGAAAGTTCATGGCAGCTTTGCTCAGAACACTTCCAGCTCTAGTAATTAGGACAGTGAGGTGCTGACGGGACAGACATGTACATCAATGGAGTAGAATAGAAACCCCAGAAATGCACCTTCACATGTAGAGCCAATTGGTTTTTGTTAAGTGTGATAAAACCATTTAATGGAGAAAGAACAATCTTCTCAAGAATCGATGCTGAGAAAAGTGGGGATGCACAAGAAAAAGAATGGAGTTGGGTCCTTATACAAAACTTAACTCAAAATGGAACAAAGACTGAAGAGTTGACAGTGTAATAAACTCTTAGAAGAAAACAGAAATCATCAGGACATTGGATTTATTGGTGATTTCCAGGATATGACACTAAAAGACACAGGCAAAAGCAGCCAAAAATTGCACTGAATTATATCAAAATCACTTGTGACTCGAAGTACTCTGAAGAAAGAGAAATAGCAATTCATGGAATGGTAGACAATATTCACAAATCATATATCTAAGGGATTAATATCCAGAATAGAAAACTTCCTTACCCCCCCCCCAAAAAAAAGTTAAAAAATGAACAAGGGCCATGAGTAGACATTTTTCCAAAGAAGATGCATAAATGGTCAACAAGATCATGGAGATGTGTTCACTATCACTAATCATTAAGGAAATGGAAATCAAAACCATGAGGTGCTGCTTTATATCCACAAGAATAGCTATTATGAAAAACAAAATGGAAATTGGAAGCTTCATGTTGTTTAGTGGGAGATGGTGTAGCTGTTGTGGATTCCAGAATGATAGACCTTTGGAACTTTAGACAAAATTACTTTGTTATCCAATAATTGCACTTCTAGGTATGTACTCCACAGAACTGGAAACAGTGACTCATAGCTGTGTTATTCATAGTCAAAAGGTTAAAATAACTCAAATATCCATCAAGATGAATGGATAAACAAAATGTGGTGCACATATACAATGGAATGTGGTATTTCACCACATTCTCATTAGAGATTTTATGCCACCCTTTTTTTTTTGCAAAAAAGTGGGGTGTTTCCCTTATATGAAGCATTTTATGTAAGTACTGATATTTTAAAGTCATTTATTACTAAGCTGCCTTCAGCACAAGATTCAGGGGCACAGAATTCTTGTACAGAGGCGTTAATGCAGTAGTGATGATTATATGGTGAAATACAGTATTATTCATCTTTAAAAACAAATGCAATTCTGATCCTTGGTACACCATAAATAAATCTTCAAAAAATCATGCTAAGTGAACTAAGCCAGACACAAAAGGACAAATACTCTATGATTCCACTTACATACTGAAAGTGGAAAAATAAGGCAAATGTCCACAAAGATAAACAGATAAATTGTTGCACTTTTCATACACTGAAATACAATTCAGTAAAAAAAAGAAGCAACAATCTGGTTAAATTTTAGAAATATAATATTGAGCAAAGGAAACCAAGTACAAAAAAAGTACATGCTCTGTGACTCCATTTATATGAATTTCATGGCAAAAATAAACTAATCTCTAGTGACAGAAATAAACCAGTTGCTGACCAGGGTGAAGTATTCTGAGTATGAAAGGCCATAAAGGAACTTCAGGGGTAATGGGAATGTTTTTGACATCTTGCTTGGTGTTGTGGTTACACAGGTGTATATATTTGGCACAAGTGAACTTTAAATCTGTAATGAGGATGTTTATTGCTTTATCATGTGTAAATCACACCTCAGTGAAATTGATGGGAAGAATAAAAAGGAAAGGAGGGATGAAGGGAAGAAGAAAATTACACAGTGATAAAAATTAGAATAGGGTAATATTTCTAAAAATTATGCAACTTGAATAAAATAGAATCCAGAAATAATCCCGTGTATACATACACACTTGGTGATAACAGAAATGGCATTGAAAGGGAGAGAAAGATAAAGAAGAAAAGCAGGGCAGCTAGGTGGCCAAGAAGTTTACTTCTAGCCCTGCATCACTCACTACAGTAAATTCCAGATGGATCAACATCTAAATATGCAAGACAAAATTTTTCCAGCACTTCGGAGGAAATATGGAAACACTTTATGGTTTCAAGGCATTGAAGAATTTACTAAGATACATCACAGTCTCTGCACCTTCCCCATATCATAAAAATGAATAAATTTAGCCACATTAAAATTTAAGTAGACCCCCAAAAGACAGTAAATAAAGTTAAAAGGCAAACCACAGACTCAGAAGAGGTTTGTTCATACATTAAAGCCAAGACTTAATATTCAGAGAGTCCCAAGAGTTTAAGTGCAGTTTTAAGCTTTAATCATTTCAAAAGTTTAAATGCTACTAACTTATATTAACAATGTTTGAAAAGTTAACTATATTTTTAAATATTGATGCATTTCTTATTAAAATTCAACATAAGCACTGTGTTGGTGTTACATGTCCATCTAGTTGATTTTTAAACATCATAAAAACTTTCCTCAGCTGTTGTTATGTGAGAGAAACAATAGCATTTATAATTCTGGCCTCATGATCCTCTAAAGAATAAATTTTTTTTGAACAACAGTTCCCTTTACTTTTTATTCTAATTAGTTACACATGGCAGTAGAATGCATTTTGACACATGATACATCTATGGAGTATAACCTCTTTCTTGTGGTTGTACATGATGTAGAATTACACTCATTATGTAATCATTTATACACACAGGGTAATAGTGTTCAATTCATTCTAATGTCATTCCTTTCCCCATACCTCCTCCCCTCCATTCTCTTTGGTCTAATCAAAGTACTTCTATTCTTCCCTAGCCCCCACCTTTATTGTGAATTAGCCTCTGCATATCAGAGAAAAAATCTGGCCTTTGGTTCTTTGGGATTGGCTTATTTCGCTTAGCATGATATTCTCCAGCTCCATTCATTTACTAGCAAATGCCATAATTTCATTCTTCTTTAAGGCCGAGTAGTATTCCATTGTGTATGTATACCACATTTTTTTTTATCCATTCATCTGTTGAAGGGCACCTAGGTTGGTTCCATGGTTTAGCCATTGTGAATTGAGTTGCTATAAACATTGATGTGGCTGTGTCACTGTGATATGCTGATTTTAAGTCCTTTGGGTATAGACTGAGGAGTAGGATAGCTGGGTTAAATGGTGGTTCCATTCCAAGTTTTCTGAGGAATCTCCATACTGCTTTCCTAGTGTTTGCACCAATTTGCAGTCCCACCAGCAATGTTTTGATGAGCACATGATAGGTAGTTTGACATGACCCCATGAAGAAAAATTGAAAGGGTACAGACAGGGTGAAATAGATGACCCAACAAGAGCTTTCTCTCCACTGAGCCATCCTCTGAGTGTCATTCAGAATCCATGGTGCCCAAGTAAATTAAAATTAAAAATTTGCTTTCCACAGTTCATAATGTCAATAAGAACATGGTTGGGCTCAGGATATAGCCCAGTTCTGGAGAACCTGCTTAGCATGCATGAGATCCTGGGTTTGATCCCATCGATCCCTGCACATATACCAAAACCAATAATTACATGGTAAAATTATATTTTTATGACTTGCAGCATTTAAACTTTGAGAGTTATCAAAGTTTAAAATTTTACTGATTTTTAAATACTCCACATAATAAATTACTACAAATATCCAACTAAAAGTCTCAATTCTTTTTCTCCACACTGCTCTATCAGTTGTTGCATATATATTTAAGCCTAAATTGACAAGTGTATATGCATGCATAATTCTTGCATCTTTTAATTTGGTATTTCCTTTAGGAACATTTACCATGCTTCCTTGTTCTTCAGGAGATAAGTGAATAAAGGAAGGTACAGGGCATGGTATAGATATAAGCTTGAGCATCCATCCATGTGTTTAAAAAGAGGAGAGACATGGGAAATCTCTGCTTTCTGTTCAATTTTCTGGAACTGCCTTAAAAAGTAATCTATTTTAAACACACACACACACACACACACACAACCACACACACACACAACCACACACAATGTCCCCAGCTCTACTTAGGTGGAGAGAAAGTATCTTTTATAATTAGGTGAGGAGGGCTAATAAGAGAGTTCATTCTTCTCATATACAGGCATTGGTGAGGGGATAGCCTCTGCCAAACTCTGCAGAGAGGAAAACAATGTCTAAGAAAATAACTAAAAACCAGTGGAAATTGCTTTAATAGCTAAATGATGAAAATGGAAAGATAAGATAAATTGGCACAAATAAGACTTAGCCTTCAATAATGAAGCTAACTATAAGCCAATTGAGGATATTTAGCAGTAAATTAAACCAGTATTGAGTGTTGATTTGCCTAAGAATTTTGAAAGATACATTAAATAATGATGTCTGAATCCCCCACATGTACACCCCAAGAGGTATGATCTAGTCAGGTTTGGGATTACAAAGATCAGACATATGGAATTTACTACCCAAGGCAACTGGGGATATCAAAAGATTAGAAAATTTAAAGTCCAAGTAGAAATGGCAAGGTCCATTAAGCCAGGAAGAACATCTAAAAGATTGCTAAAACCAAATGGGAATGGATGGCCCAAATTGGAAGTGGCATTAAAGTCACACATACAGTGAAGAATACAGGCTGGGATCAGAGAGGTAAGAACAGATGAATGATGTTAGGTTCCAAAAGGGAAAGAGGGACTTCTGAGTTACCAACATGAAAATATCCTGGTATTTTTAGCATACAAGTATGGGGACATGGGACATAGGTTTGTTGGCCTTGATACTTTCTAAGGATAGAACCAAATATTGTGCTACACTGAGTCATATAAAATAGAGCTTGAGGCAAAAGGAAAAGTTTTTATGTGATATATTGTTTATATAATTTTTACATTAATTTTTATTTTTTAAAATATTGCATTATTAATTTTGATTACTGAGATTTTTGGTGTCTACTTATAATTACCTGGACCTAGGGAATAAACAAAAGACAGAAGAGAAATGTTAAATTTATACTTTCTAATTATGAAGATAAAAAATAGAAGAAAAGCCATGAATAATTGGAACCAAATGAAAACTTGGCATATGAAAAAACTACCCATAAAGTGTAAACACCATGAAAACACATAAAACCAAGAATGTAAGATTCAACTATGAAGTGGGAACTAGTTTTAGAGTCCCCACTCCAGGAATGATACAAATATTGTAGTTCTGTCTGCTTCAAAGCAGTCATCTTAAGAGACTGAGAGTTCAAGAATGAACCTAAGGTATTTCCAGAACTACTTATTTTAAAATGCCTCAGAGTTTGCAGGTTATCACAAAATTATTTATACTTGAGTAACTCTTTATTTTGCAAAGCACTTTCATATACATTATATTTCATAAAGACATTAAATCCCAGCTTTGGAGAGATGCTGGCAATCCCACCGTCTGCAATGATGTCAGTTGCAGCTCCATTTGGACGGTTTCCATTTCTTCCCTTGCAGGGCACAGAAACTGAAAAACAGAGATGAGTGAAGGCAGGGAGGAGCAGAGCAGAAAGAGAGCCTGGGCCGTTGGCTCTGATGCACCATTCATAACCATCCTCTAGGATGAGGTTTTTCCAAATTTTCAACATAACTAACGAGTACACCTTGACTGGATGGCAGAACCCAGGAGGTGGGATTTCCAGGCTATTGATTCTTTCATTACAGTATGCTTAGAGTTCCTATAAAGTCTTCCAAAATCTTAAATCTGAAAATATTTTTCACTAAGAGTACCTTGGATTTGTATAAAGATTGTAGAGATTGTCTTAGGAATATCAGAGAATGGATTGGTTTGTAGAATTAATAATGCCAGTTTTCCCCTTTTGTTCACCCTAAGCATCATTTTATGAAAGGATTTTTTTTAAAAAGTTATGCATGATTTGAAAAACATTTTTTTAAGTTTGTTTCAAAAGACAGGGCTCAAAAATATTTTGAGCAACATCTCCATCGTTAGAAAAATGTGTGACTTTATAAAGGGAAGGATGCCTGCCGCAGAGATGCTGTCATTGTGAGCAGATCTGATTCTGGATGGACACATCCTTGGTTAGGATCCTGGCTTCTATACTTTCTACTTCCGTGTGCTACCCAATCCATTGCATTAAGCTGTTCAGAGTCTTGGGTTTCTACTCTTTAAAATGGAGATAATAAGGGTACCTACTTCATGGAGTTGTCTGATGATAAATTAATGCATATAAAGAGTTTAATAGCACTTGTGTGTTAATTATTATTTAGCTAGATTTATAAATCCTACCCCAATCCCTGCCAGGAAACAAAAATCTAATTATTTTATAGTCCACGATCAGATGTTTGGAGATGGTTTAGATAATAAGATACTAAATTAAAAGTTATAAAGAAAGAAAGAGTTCTAGCTAATACCATGGTACACGCCTGTAATCCCAGAGGCTTGGGAGGCTGCGGCAGAAGGATCTTGAGTTCAAAGTCAGCTTCAGCAACAGCATGGCACTAAGCAACTCAGTGAGACCTTGTCTCTAAATAAAATACAAAAAAGTGCTGGGGATGTGGCTCAGTGGTTGAGTGCCCTTGAGTTCAATCCTCAGGACCCCATCCCCCCCCCAAAATTATTTTGGGATAAAAATATAATTGAATAATGTGTAAGAGGAGTTTGTTGTATAAATAATATTACTTTGCCTTTGGATTTCTCCTTGATTCTTGCTTTAATTGTGCATACCTTATAATGAATGGTATTTAGGAATTATGGAAGAGTATGACTTTTGATTTTTTTTAATTGAGTGAAAGAGAAGAGCTTTCACTTCAATACATATAATCTTTGATCTACAATGTTTAGGCATGCCGCAGTCAAATCCACACAGCCTGCTGATTGCAGGGAAGTAACTAGAGATATACCCCCAATAAAGGCCACACTGCATCTCACATCCATCCAGTGTCGAGTTGCACATCCTCTACTCATTCTCCTTCTTGCAATTCATTTTCCTGTTTTGTTTCAATCTTAATCCATTTTCATTCTCTCATGCTTCCTCATTGTACATTGTCATGAAATTAAATGATGAATTTGTTTGCTCAATCAACTTTGAAGAAAAAAGATGGAAATTTCTTCAACAGAAACTCCTTTGATGAAAGTGACTCATTCTTTTTAATGTGTTTATAAACACAACCTAATAGACTTCTGTGAAGTGGAACCATTTTTTTATTTTATATCCTGATTTTTAATTAATATGCAATACTTGTACATATTTATGGGGTACAGCATGTTTGAACATATGTAGACAGCGAATATGATCATATCAGGGTAATTAGCATTTCTATCTCATTATTTCTTCACACCGTGGGTCTTTGAGCTCCTCTTTTCTAGAGGTCGATAACATATACAATAGGTGATTGTGAACTATAGCCATCTCATTGGGCTGCGGAGCATTAGAACTTATTCCTTCAAACTAATTGGGTGTTGTACCCATCAATCTTCCTCTGTTGTCCCTCCCCACATCCCTGGTTCCTGATCTCTAGTAATCATTATTCTAAATTCAGATCAACTTTTGTTAACCTCCACATATGAGGGAGAACATACAGTATTTGTATTTCTGTGTCTGTTTTATTTTACTTAACAGAGTCCTCTAGCTCTGTCCATTTTGTTAAAAATGAGAGAATTTTATTCTTAACCATGGCTGCATAATATTCCTCTGTGTGTGTGTGTGTGTGTGTGTGTGTGTGTGTATTTTATTTTATTTTTTAAATCCATTCAGCTATCATTAGATAGGTGATTCTGGTTTCTGGCTCTTTGCTGTAATCAACATGTGAGTGCAGATGTCTTTCATTTCTATATGCTGATTTTGTTTTTCGGAATATGTACTCAGAAGTGGCATGGCTGGTTTATATTGTAAATCTATTTTTAGTTTTATGAGGAACTTCTCTGATATTCTCCAACTTCTATGATATTCTTCATCTTCTATGATATTCTCTATCTTCTATGATATTCTCCATTCTATGCATATATCTATATATTGGTTGTACTAATTTCCATTTCCACCAACAGTGAATAAGACACCAATAGTGAATAAGAGTTCCTTTTCTGCCCATCTTTGCCAGCATTTGTTATTTTTTGACTTTATGATAATAGTCATTGTAATTGGGGAGACATGATATTTTGGTGTGATTTTGATTTGTGTTTCCCTGATGGCTAATGATATTGAGTAGTTTTTCACATATATGTTGGCCATTTGTAGTCTTTTTCTTTTGAAAAATATTTGACATTTCTCCATTAAAAAAATAAGTTATCATTTTGTTAATTTATTGAGTTCCTTACATATTCTGGATATTAATCTTTTGTCAAATGAATTGTTTCAAATATTTTTCCCATTCTGTGTATTTTCTACTCCCTCTGTTGATTGTTTCCTCTGCCGGACAGAAGCTTTTCAGTTTGACATAATCCCATATGTCTTTTTTTGCTTCTGTCACCTGTGATTTTGGGTTCTATCCAAAAATGATCTTTGCTTAAATCATTATCATGAAGTGTTTGCCTACTTTCATCATTTCGGGTATTACGTTGGTCTTTGCTCTGCTGTAATTTGGTTTTCATATAGGTGAAAGACAGGAGTCTCTTCTCAGTCTTCTGAATATGCGCATTCAGATTCCCAGAGCCACTTATTAAAGAGATTGTCCTTTCTCCAAAGTGTGCCCTTGGTGCCTTTGTCAAGGGTAAGCTGGCTGTAGATACATGGATTTATTTCTGGGCTCTCCATCTTTTTCACTGATCTATGTGTGTAGTGCTGCAAATATGCTGGCCTTTAAAAAAAAAATCAGTTTTTATTGTAACTCTATGTATGTCTTGAAATCAGGTGTTCTGATGCTTCTGGCTTTTTTTTCCCTTTTGTTCAAGATTACTTTGGCTTTGGAGGGTCTTTTGTGGTTCCACTGAACTTCAGGATTGTTCTTCTAGCCTTGTGAAGAATAGAATTGGTATTTTGATGGAGATTGCATTGAATCTGTAAATTGCTTGAAGCAGCACAGATATTTTAACATTAATTTTTCCGATACATAAACATCTGCCATTTCTTTATGTCTTCTTAAGTTCCTTTCATGAGTGTTTTGTAGTTTTCATTGTAGAAGTCTTTCACTTCCTTGGTTAAATTTATTCCTAGTTTGTTTATTTGTTTTTTGTAGGTTTTGTAAATAGGGCTGCATTCATGATTTCTTTCTCAGCAGTCATTATTCGAGTGTACAAATACTACTGATTTTTGTAAGCTAATTTTGTATCCTGCAACTTTACTCAATTTGTCAATCAGTTCTGTTCTCCTTCCTCCCTTTCTCCCTCCCTCCCTTCATGTTGCTGTGCTAGGCATTTTTTATCAGTTCTATTTGCATTTTGGTGGAGTCTATAGGTTTTTTATATAGAGAATCATATTATCTGTATAAAGAGGTAATTTGACTTCCTCCCCTCTTATTTGCATGTCTTTTATTTCCTTCTCTTGCCTAATTGCTCTGGCTAAAACTTTCAGTATTATATCACAAAAGAGCAATGAGAGTACACATTCTTACCTTACTCCAAATCTTGGAGGAAATTCCTCTAGCTGCTGTATACCGTTGGCTTCGGTTTTGTCATATGTGGCCATTAGTATGTTGATGTATTATCCTTACACACCAATATCATGAAGGGGTGTCAGATTTTGTTGCTTTTTTGCATCTGTTGAGATAATCACGATTTTTTTCCTTCATTTTGTCCATGTGATATATATTTGTCCTTCATTTGTGCATAATCCACATAGTGTATGTGAAACTATGCTTGCGACCCTGGGATAAATCCAGCTTGACCATGGTCAATGAACTCTTGGGTGTGCATTGAATTCCATTTGTTAATATTTTGTTGAGAATCTTTGCATATATGTTCTTCAAGGCTATTGGTTTATAGTTTTGGGGTTTTTTGCTGTGTCTTTGGTTTTGGTATCAGGGTAAAAATGGCCTCATGAAATGGGTTTGGAAGAGTTTCCTTCCCTTTTGATATTTTGGAATAATTAGAGAAAAATTGGTGTTAGTCCTCACTCCAGCATTTGGTAGAATTTAGCAGTGAATTCATCTAATTCTGGGTTTTTCTCTGTAAGTAGACATTTTCTTATTGATTGATTCAATCTCATTACTTATTGATTTGTTCAGGTTTTTTTTTTTTTAATGTCTTTGTGTTTCGATTTTGGTTTGTGTATTCAGAAATTTACCCATTTTTTTCTGTGTGTTCCATTTTGCTGGTATAGTGTTTGTAATAGTCCCTGATGATCTTTGTATTTCTGTGATATTGGTTGTAATGTCTCCTTTTTCACATCTGGTTTTATTTGGGTGTTCTTTCATTTTTCTTGGTTAGTCTGTTATAGTTTGGATCTGGAATGTCCCTCAAAACTACACATTGAAGGCTTGGTCCCCAATGTTCTAATGTGGGGCTTTCAGGAAGCGGTTGTATAATTCTCTGACCTCCTCGGTGGGTTATCCATTGATAGCTGAATGGACTACTGGGAAGTGGTGGAAACTGTAAGCAGGTGGGGAATGGTTGGAGGAAATAGGTCACTGGGGCATGCCCTTGGGGACTATATCTTATTACCAGCCCTTTCCTTTCTCTGCTTCCCAGCTGCCACCACTGAGCAGCTTTCCTCCACCTTGTTCTTTCATCAGGATGCTTCTGCTTTGAAGCCAGCCAACCATGGACTGAATGCTCTGAAACTGTGAGCCAGAATAAATCTCTCCTGCTTTAAGTTATTGTCAGGTATTTTGGTCACAGTAATGAAACACTAACACAGACTAACCCAAGGTTTACCAGTTTCACTTGTCTTTTTAAAAAATCCCACTTGTGTGTGTCATTAATCTTTGTTTTTTGTTTGTTCTGTTTTTTGTTTTTATTGTTGTTCTGTCTCATTTCTACTTTGAGCTCTGTTATTTATTTCCTTTGACTAATATTAGGTATTTTTTTCCTAGGTCCTTAGGATACATTGTTGTTTATTTGAAATCTTTCTATTTGGTGTATATGTGTATAAAGTTTGTATTGCTACAAACTTTCCTCTTAGTGTTGCTTTTGCAGTATCCCCTCAGTATTGGTATGTCATATTTCTATTTTTATTTGCTTTGAGAAATTTTTAAAATTCCCCTTTTGAGGGGTCATCGGGATAGAGGAATGAAGGGAAAGGGTGGGGGCAAAGGGGAAGTAATGAGAAATGAAACAGAGCAGATAATGTTATCTATGCATATTGAATAGAACTATCATGTGTCATTATAATGTACTAACAAAAACATAACATAAAAATAAATTACCCTTTTTATTTTCTTGATGATCCATTTTTTATTCTACAACATGTTTTTTGGTGTCCATGTGTCTATATAAATTCTGAAGTTTCTTTTGCTGCTGATATCTAGTTTTATTCTATTGTGGTGAGAAAAGATACATTATCTGATTCTGATTTATTAAAAATTTGACTTTTTAATAGTCTAATATATGATCTGTTCTAGAGACTGTTCCATGCTGATAAAAATAATGTGTATTCTGCAGATGTTGGAAGAAATGTTCTGTTAATATCTGTTAGGTCCATTTGATGTACAGTTGAACTCTGATTTTTATTTGTTTGTTTAACTTTTGTCTGGATAATCTGTCCATTGATGAAAATGGGATGTTGAAATCTCTTAATGATTATTGTATTGAAGCCTATCTCTGCCTTTAAATCTAATAATGTGTTTTACAAAATGTTGGATTCTGGCATTAGTTATAAGTTTTATATTTTCTATTGAATTTGTCCTTTAGTTGTTATACGGTAAACTTCTTTTTTCTATTTTACAGTTTTTTATTGTATGATCTCTTTTGTCTGATGTAAGTATAGCTATTCCTGTTCATTTTTGCTTTGCATTTGTGTTGAATATCTTTTCTCATTCTTTCAGTCCTTCTGAAGTGAGTTTCTTATAGGCAACCTGTCATTAGGCTTGTTTTTGAATTCTTTCAGTTTGTATCTTTTATTTGGGGTAATTTAATCCATTTATATTCAAGGTTTTTATTAATATTTAAAGATTTATTCCTATCATTTGGTTAATTTTCTTGTTTTTAATATCATTTGTTCTTTCCTTTTTCTTGATCATCTTCATGCATTGGTGGCTTACTGTATCAATAAGGTTTGCTGCTTCTCTATTTTTCCTTTGAGTATCTGCTCTTCCAGTGGATTTTATACTGTCATCTGTTTAAGGATTACAACTTTTTTTCACTTCTGGGTATAAAGCTCACTTAAGCATCTTTTACAAGGTCAGACTGGTGGTGAAGAATTCTTTCAGCTTTTGGTTGTCTTAAAGGTCTTTTTTCCCCTTTCTTTGTGAGAACAGCTTTACTGGGGATAGTATTCTTGGTTGAAGGGTTTTTTTTTCTTTGTGAACTTGTAATATGTCATCCTATTTCATTCTGGCCTCGAAGATTTCTCCCCAAAAATGTATCTAATGGGGGTTCCCTTACATGTGACTTAGCACTTTTTATCATGTTGTTTTTAGGATTCTTTCTTAATCTTGTACTTTTGACAGTTTGACTGTAATTAGCTAATGTGAAGGTCTTTTCCAGTCATGTCCATTGAGATTCTATGAACTACTTATTCCTATATCCTCATCTCATATTTTTCTCAAGATTAGGCAAGTTTCAGCTATTATTTCTTTGAATACATTTTCTATACCTTTTTCTTTCTTTTCCCCTTCAGGTACTCCTAAAATTCTAATATTTGTTTAATGGTATCTCATAAGTCTTAGAGTCTATTTTCATTCTTTTAAATTAATTTACTTTTTTATATGAGTAGGATATTTAAAATGATCTTCCTTCAATTTCAGATATTGTTTCTTCTGAATCTAGTCCACTCTTGAGGCCTTAAAATGTATTTTTTATTTGACTGATTAAGTTTATTCCTAAGATTTTGTTTCTTTTCCCCAGAATTCTGAATTTCTCATTTATGTCTTTGAATCATTTTTCTTAATTGCTTTGTCTTCCTAAATTCTCTTGAATTTCATTGATTTTCCTTGTAAACATTCTTCAGAATTCTTTATCAGGCATTTCATCAATATCCTTTTCTTTGGAATTTGTTGCTAGAGAGTTATTTGGTTCCTTAGAGGCATCATGTTATCTTGCTTTTACATACCTCTTGTGTCCCTTCATTGAGATTTTCACATCTCAGTTGGCTTTATCACTCTTCCTTGGTGACTTCTGTGGTAAATTGAATATTTCCTGAAGATGCATTTTTGAATATCAGGTTGTAGGCTACATTGGCATTGTTTCTAGAGTGAATCGTATAGTCTGCATATAAATTCTTTGTCTGCAGTCAGTCACTTTGGGTATGCTCCATGTGGCAACAGGGACAGAAGGCCCTTCTGACTCAGGAAACCATGTGAGGGAGGGGTACTCTAGTGACTCAAGTAGATGTGGTGAGGCCACAGCCACCTGGCAATGTGTGGCCACTGTGGCATTTGGAATGGTGGTGCTGGATATATGCAGCACAGTGGATGTTTCCTCAGTGTTGGCAGTAGCAGTGGGGGTTGGGGGGTGGCAAGCGCATGCTTCAGCCAAGTGATGGGGGTTTGGAACTTGCACCCTTAGGCCCAGTGGCAGTGCAGGGTCAATGGCTGAAACCATTTTTTATTTCATTTATGATTATGTACTGAGTGCCTGCTACATGCAGGGTATCCTTAAGGCTCATAGCAGAACAAGTCCCTTCCCTGGTTTGGATAGTAAGTGAAAAAGAAAATAAATATAACATGTCAAGTGGTGACAAGCAATAGAAGAAAACCAACAAGATAAATAGAATGTGATAGGTGGGAAAGAGGGAGTTAACTTCAGATAGGATGGTCTGTGATGGCCACTTGCTGTTGCATTTGATAAAAGACCTGAATGAACTGAAACAGCACTTCATGGAGTTGTATAGGGGAGAACTAAGATATGATAAATATAACTAGATAAATAACACATATTTATTCTTACTTTGATGCTTCATGACTAAAATAGTCTAACATTTGTGGTTAAGCCCAATATTAAGGGCTTTCTCCTATCATCACAAACACCCAAATTGAAAAATTTGTATCTAAAGGAAATTATACCTACCCTTCCAAATTCGCTCCTATTTTTAAGGTTGAGAGAGCTATTCCAATATGAAGAAGGAAAAGTCAATGTGGAATAATTGGTATGACAGAACATAATCTCCAGAATAGTCTGCATGTTAATTCAGGTTATCCCCTTGAACTCAGATATTATCCACCCCCCTCCCTGGAGTTATCATTTGCTGTCTGTATGCTGGGCTGGTTAAATCTTCCAACTTCACACAGAGGCCTTCATCCCTGTCCTTAAATATCTTTGTTACTGGTGTCACATTGTCAACGTGCTCATCTATCTCTGAATTTGTGAAGGTGTGGCATGAGCAGGAAGGAGATTCTTCTTTGTCTTTGATCTTACCCACACAATAAGTCATCTTATCTTTTAGCCAGTCCAGCCACTGAGGATCTTAGCTGTGCATGCTGTTTTTTGTGGAACATTAGGCACAACTGTTTTAAAAACTGTCCATTACACACGTGATCATAGATTCCCACAGTGCCTGGGATATATCTTTCCCACACTGTTTCACTGTCCAGGGCAGGGAAAGCTGTGAAACTTAATAGGTGGCAGCACTCATTTATATCAAAGATGACTCCATTTTGGGGAGAAAAATATTCGTAAACCTCACTTCACTGCAGAACATCAGCAACCCTTTTTTTTTGGTACTGGGGATTGAACTCAGGGGCACTCGACCACTGAGCCACATCCCCAGCCCTATTTTTGTGTTTTATGTAGAGACAGGGTCTCACTGAGTTACTTAGCACCTTGCCATTGCTAAGGCTGGCTTTGAACTTGCGATTCTCCTGTCTCAGCCTCCCTAAATGCTGGGATTACAGGCTTGAGCCACAGTGCCCGGCTAGCAACCCTTTTTTAATTAGCAGAATATTGTCTTTTTTCTTCCTTTTTCATAATTTTTGATCATTTGTGTGACAGCCAGCTCCCCATGTATCCCTACCCACTAGATTCTATATTTGAATGCTTCTTCATGTTCCCTCTTGATATAATCCCATCTATATCTATATTGCCATCTATATCCTCCCTACTCTAGCAAAGTTCTACCATATATTCCATGCTTGGAATTCCCTGCTCTCTTTCTTATCAAAATTCCCTCGTCTCAGGTTTCTTGTTCCCCTTGTTCTGTGCTGCTTTAGAAGAATTAGTGCATGCTTATATGTTAATATGTGCAAATAGCATAATTACCTACCCCACCAAAAATTATATTGATATTTGGATTATAATTACCCAAATGGGTATTACTAATGCTGAGAACTTTCAGATAAATTTGTAGACAGAAAACTTGTGTCTTAATATTCTGCAGATCCTATAAGTAGGGGCTGATATATTAGAAGTAACATGGTATTGCACCAAAAGGATGATGGCCTGGTTGTCACACAAATGATCAACATGCTTTGTACTCCTGTTCTCATTTCCTTTTCCTTGAGGAAGTTATAGCATGGTGTTTGAACAAATTAAACCAGAATTAAGTCATGGTAACATCCTTCTACGGTGAAAGTGGCTTCTTGGGGTTAAAAAAAGAAAAGAAAGAAAGAAGCAGGTGGTAAAAGGTCACGTTGGATCAGCTGCAATGGATGGGCCACACAGAAGAGTCTCAGTGGGCCCTGTCGTGTCATGCTCGGGCATTAGGCAATGAGGCAGATCTGACTTAGGTTGCCCTTGTGAGTAGCAAGTTCTGAAACTGCTATTGTTTTGATGAAACGAGCCCTGTGGATTGTTTTTGATCTGCATATTAACAAAAACGAGAAAGACAGGTTATTTCTTAGAACAAGAAATTTTCCCTTGAAAATGTGCAAGATCCATCTTTGCCAGAAGCACGCACGCACGCGCGCGCGCACACACACACACACACACACACACACACTCTTACATCCACTCTGTAGTTTGCTTTCTTTTATCCCTTAGTATACATGAATATGTGAAAACACACAACACTCAGACGTGCAGCCTGATCGAGTGATAATCTCTTATAATGTGCTTCTATTTAAAGCAACAAACAGATGGAGGGTTTATGAGCAAGGCTGGTAAAAGTAAAAGCAAATGATTGCAATAGTTGTACTTTTAATAGGATTCCCCACAATCTAAACCATTATTCCCCATGGAACAAATTGTTCTATAAAATTCTGTTACTTAGGAGAGAGACCCACCCTGACATTGCCGAGGCAACAGAGAACTCCAGAATGGCTGTGATTGCGGGGGTCTCTCCACTCAGACCAGTGTCCCGGGGGAGGGAAGATGGAGCTGTCAGGCACCATGATCCCCAAAGAACAAGCCCAGTGGAATAGGGTAAAAGGAAGAAAAAAGAAAAATGTGTAAAGGGGGTATGAAATATGTCCGAGTTTTGATAGAATTTATTACCTTAATTTTCTGCTTTGAGAAACAAGGCTTGGGAAATTCCTTCAGATTTAAGATAAACATGCAACACGCTACCTCCCCTTCCCGATGCAGACCAAAGTGGAGCACAACAGATCTTGCTTAACAAACAGTGGAATTGTAAACAACCCAACACTAATTCATTATCATTATCCCTGCGTACAAGAAACAAAACTCACTAATTCTATCAATAAGATGAATATACCACAGTGATGGCCTTTATGTAAATTATAATTAAAGCTAATCTTAATTAAAGTTATTACACCATTCTGGAAGAAAATAAACAACCCAAAGAGGGAAACAATGTGGTCAATAACTCACTCCAAAAATATTTTTTTTTTCTGCCTCCAAAAGCTCACATTGAGGGAGACATTCCTGCACATGATACAAATGGTTCTGACATTAAGAAAAGTAAACAAGTAAGAAAAATAAAGATGGAAAAATTCTGTGGTCAGTTCACAAGTGCTTTTTTATTGTTTGAGGCAGGGTTAAAGCCTTTTATAAAGACAAGGATATATGTGCCGCTAGATTGGATATGACATCAGACTAGTCTAGCTGCCCTTGCACAGAGCTCTGCTGCCCATAATATGCCATGGACGAAGCTTGTGCTGATGCTTCTAAACAAAGAACCAGGGTGGGACCTAACACAGCTAATTTAAAGCATTATCCCAAAGCTGTTTTGTAGATCAAACGGAGAGAAGGTACTCAGCTCTGGTTATTAATGGATTGGAGAGATGAAGGCAAACATTCAATAATCTCTAATTATTAATGGTCTCAAGGATTTTAATGTTAACTGGTCTGAACAGCTGATTAATGGAGGTTGTGTAATCTACAAGCGGGACTCCTGCCAGCCTCAATACATGTCATTCCAGGACTGTGTTGACTCAGTAGGCCAGAGGCTATGCAAATGGAATAGAGCAGAGAAAGAAGGTTCTTCTTGGGCAGCTTGGGGATTCAGAGTCCCCAAAGACTTTCACAATAGCAACTCTCTAGTAACTAATTTGCTATCTGTAACTTGGGTTCTCTTTTAGACTTGAGTCCTCCTAACATTAGGGGACCCAGGATTATGGACACCTCGTCTCTATGCAAGAAGCAAAAATAAATGCTGTTGTGCCAAGAGCAACCAGTCTTTCATACATCTTCAAGGGTGAATTGACTTGTGCACAGCGAAGTTCAAAGAAATGCTAGTCACCCAAGTAGCGTGATCATGACTATTTTCCTTGTGACATTAGTGCTAGAACACGGCCAAGGACACACAAAGACATAGCAACATCTCAAAAGCTATGCATCTAAATTCTGAGAAGTCCAGAAAAAAACATGAAATTCAAGGGGTCTACACTGCCTATAAAAGCTGTCTGGTCTGGTGGGTATTTTCTACAGTCTTCATTTTGTTTTTCAACCTCCTGACCCATCACTCTCTTCCATCACCTCACTACTTTTAAATGGCACCCAAAGGAGCAAGCCAGCCCATGCACAAATAGGGCTATAGACACAGTGAAGCAAGTGAGTGCTTAAAATAAAAGTAGGAGTCCCTGGTGCAACCAAGGGTGTTGGGAAGGATGCCTCACCCTGCATCTTATTCAGGAGAGAAGATTTGCAAATGAATGAAGTAAGATAAAGGCCATGTTTTTGTAGTCAGAAGTTTAGGAAAGCTATTTAATGCAGGGACCCTAACAACCTGAATCCGACTGTATATGTATGAGCTAGCTGAGAAGTTATCCCTTCTGTTTGCTGAAAAACTGCAAATGAAAATTCATGATGCTAAAGGTTGGGGGAGCAGCAAGGGAGGAAAGGCCTGTACCTACGCAGAACATAAAGGCTAAGATTTAAGGGGGAAAAGGGAGAGCATCCTTCCCCTAACTGTGACAATCCCACTAAAAATAAACCACAGCACAATGATGTCAGAGGGATCTTGACTCAGTAGGCAAGCTGAAGACAGTCTCTCTCACTAGATGGCAGCCACTGAGCATGCTCAGGGAGGCCCCAGGTGTGACCTCTGCTCCCCTGTGAGCAGTGGAGGGACCAGGCAATCTATCATGGTGTTCATGCTGTCAACCCTGGTGCTTCGCCGCCGCTGTCTGTCACCCTGGTGGATGAGACCTGCTTAAGGGCAATCATGTCAATCTCTCTGTGACCACTCAGTCTAAGGCAGAAGGATGATCTTGACAGGCCTGGCAAAGTCAGCACAAGGTACCAAAAGCTGAAGTCACAGCCTTCCCACAGAGATGCAATGTGGGCCATTGTTTTCTCTTTAGGTTTTTCTTTATTTTTGCTTTCCCTTTTTATTTTTTGTGAAATAGGCTAAGGCATACAGAACTTGGCTTCAGAGCTGGTCATCTCGGATAAACCTGTTGCCCTCTGAGTTTTTCCCGTAGTAAACATAGCGACACTTGCCCAGGACTCCTGTAAATAAAAAGAAACACATCATTACAGGTGGCACAATTACGATAGCAGGGAAATACAGGTGCTGAAAAAGGCATGCGACACAATCAATCGCAGCTCCTAGGAGTAGCGGAAATGGAAGCCCCAGAAGGAAAAAAGACTACCTTTTTGTCCTCAGAGTTGGCATTAAACTAAAATGTCACTACCAAGCATACGTAACCGGAAAAAGCATGTTTTCTGCATGATTTCCACACTTTAGGGACTTTGCTAATTTGACAAATTACTCCCTAAAATATATAGCACAACACTTTCTTCTCTGCAGGTTCCCTTCCTAGGTTTTCTAAAAGTGAAAAATTGGGTTTAAAGGTGGGCCTGGAGCTGGGCACATTGGCACATGCCTGTATTCTCAGTGGCTCTGGAGGCTGAGGCAGGAGGATCACGAGATCAAAGCCAGCCTCAGCAAATGTGAGGTACTAAGCAACTCAATGAGACCCTGTCTCTAAATAAAACACAAAATAGGGCTGGGTATGTGGCTCAGTGGTCGAGTACCCCTGAGTTTAATCCCTGATACCTCCCCCCCACCAAAAAAGATGGACCTGGTCCAAGCAGAAGAGGTAGAACAATTCTCCCAGAAGGTGATGGCTTTGAAGTGCTCTAACCATATATCCTAGATGATTAAGGGAGAGAGAAGTGGCATTGACAAAGCACCACATAGAAAGTGACAAGACCCCCTGACATCAAATGTCCCCTTCTCATAGGCATCAGGAACACCGTTCTAGGGTAGAGTATATTCAATTTTCATCTTCAGTTTTACAGTATATCATTTGGGGATTCATGTAAAGCCTTCCTCTCATTCAAGGAGACTTAGTGTGAAAAACACCCTTAGAGAATAGTGTTAAACTTTTTAATCAACTCACTAATTCTAAATACCCACAAGAAATCATTTGCCGTAGTTATTGTAAAAACCTTATAGGATTATTAAAAAAAAAAGTCAGCATTTTCAAGCAAATATTTATACCTTTATTTTGCTTTTTGTTTTATTTTTTGAAATGGGCCCTCGCTGTTTTGCCCAGGCTGGTCTTGAACTCATGAACTCAAGTAATTCAGCCTCAGCATCCTGAGCGCTGGCACAAGAAGTGGGTACCACCACACGTAGCTTTCATTTTGCTGCTTGTTGCTTTTTTCCTTCCAATTTTAGACAAACTTTAGTTGCACATGGTTCTTTTAGTAGTAATAGGATTTGAATCCTGAGTCTCCAAAGTGCACATAATAAAAAAAAGTCCATAAAACATTAATTCATGAGCCACAAAATCTGCCTGTGAAAATAGCTACCTATATTTTCTTTTCCATCTGTGTGATAGTGTGAATTCAACTAACATCATGCTTTGTTAATTTAGGGGGAAATTAGCACTTGAAATTAGCCAGGTTCTTCACATTAGAAGTTTTAAGTAGTAAATGTTTTTGAGTGACAGCGAAATGTTTCTCCACTACAGAACTTTAAATTTTGTTCTTAAATAGGGATTAAAATAACTTAGAATTTTAAGGGCAGGGCAGATACTTCCTGGTTTGATGGCTTGGGACAAATGGCTGGGGCCTGGGGAGAGGGCCAAGGCATTGTCCTATGGCTGGCTGCCATCATGCCCTGCCATGTTCCCCTGAGCAAGTTTATTGTGGCTCACTCTTGCTACTTGGCCATACTTTCTCTCCTGGGCCCCCAAACCCCCAAGTGTCTACTTTTCAGTGCTGGTCTGGTGCCTAGAAATACTGAGCTGGGATGAACTCTCACTTGAGACACTTCTTGGGGCCTAAATTGTTCTTTTAGTTGTTGGAACTGAGCTGTTTTATTGTGCTGAATTATGTAGCACCTAGTGTTGTGCTAATATTGGTCTGTGGGCTGGGCCAGTCAGGCACCTCCTACAGGCCTGAGTGGGACCACCTTAGATGAATGGGAACATCTATGGGGACTGCCTTAAACATGATTGATTCAAATGAACCCTCAAGACTCTGGAAGGACAGGACCAAAAGATGTGAAGTTCTTTCTATGGTGCCAAGAGATCATGGATTTTAATAAAAAAGAAATGGATAGGGCTGTCAGATATCATAAAGAACATTATCTTCATCTTAAGCCAAACATGAAAGGCAGACACACACCCACGGCCCACCATGGCCACGCTCTCCAGTAAAGACTCCAGTGCAGCCAGGGATGTGATTTCTTTTCTCTGCCCTCTCTCCATGGTGTGCTTCCACTCTGGATCTCGCCTAGATGCAACAGATGGAAACAGTTCTCCTGGAACGGGGTCCGCAATGTGTTCTGAGCCACATTCCCAGACCTCCTTTCTGGTTGGCATTGATAAAAGTCCTTTTTAAGGCCTGCTCTGTTTCTTTGGGCCTGGAAGCAAGAATGTTTATAGACATCTTGGTGAGAGAGAGCCGTTTGATGAATGCAGGAGACTGCGGCTAGGTGTCAGCACTGGGGAAATGAGGCAAGGACACGAGGTATTAATATTGTCAATGATCTCTAGACGGGAAAACAGATACCACACTCACTGTCAGATTTAAATAGACATCAAGTGCATTAATGACAAAAGGGCAGACTTCAAACAAAGGGGCTGTGTGGTGGGGAGCTGAGTTAGTCTCTATGCTGGCAATAACCTGATCTGAAAAGACACTGTCAGGACGAGAGACAGGCCCAGGATTGTGTGCAGTGACAGAAAACAGAGATACTGACAGAGATACCAGCGCCATAGAATATGCCAGGGATACTCTCACACTGTCTGCTGTTCTAACACAAGCTGACATCACTCCCTATCACTTGGGGTCTTCTCCGCCTGCTCCTGCAGAATGTTTCTCCCCAAACATCATTCCAAAGCTTGCTGTGGCTGTAAAGTTCCTGGCAGCCCTGGTCTGTCAGAGCAGTGGGGTCACAGGGCCTAAGGATAACCTCAGTCACTCTAAATCTGGGCTTTGCAGGAGGCACACGCTTGTTCCCACTGATATCTCGGCTACTTGAGGTGATCAGAAAGGGCCAACGTGTGAGGAGCTGTCACCTTGAATAAAATCCTCCAAGAGAAGGCACTTGGTCCCTGGGCTGCTCCAGGAAGGCACGGGAATGGCGTGGCAGCCAAAAACGAAACCCAGCTGCTGGTTCACGCCCAGGGAGAAAGGTGCTCCAGCTAGTGACAGTTAAATTTGGTTGAAATTTTTGCTCTGGAGCCATCTACAATGGCTGAAATTAAGCAAGCAGTTGCCTCTCTTGAGTTTCCTACCGGAGCTCACAGTGGGGATGTGATTACCCCCAATACACAACTTTTGTGCTCAAAAATAAATAAAAAACATTAACAAGGGGGAGAAAAACAACAGCCTAGCACAGTCCTACGTGCGGCCACAGGACTTTCATTTATCATGAAGGGTTTTTTTTTGTGAAATAATAGGCTGTGCTCATAAATTAAGTGAGGTGGCATTATGGGTTGCTATCTCCTGGCTATCCCCCTGGCCCTCCTTCTCCACCATGGCAACTGCCAGACGCTGTGAAAATTACCGAGGGAACAGTCTGCTTGCAAAGAGCATTTTCTCCGGGAGGTACTCAAAGCTGGAATTTGGGAACCCGCTGGTTGTGACCCAGTAGGCTTCAGTTTCTGTGCACATCTGCAATGGATTCACTTGTTTGTATCTTCTCAAACTATAACATCTTAGAACTGGAGGGGGAACAACACATTTAACAGCATATGTAGTGTTTTTAATTAAAATATCTGGCTTTGGCCATAATAAGTGGAGCAGGCCTGCCATGCATCAGGCCAACATGCAGATGTCTGCGCAGGGTTTCTTTTCAGGGGCCCTGAAAAATGACAGTGTGCTATCCCCCAGGGAATCCTCTCCTGCCAAATGAGACTCCTAATTTTTCTTAAGTAGCCAGCTTTCCCATCACCATAAGCTCTTAAAGCTATAATTATGAAAAAAATGTATTGGGAAGAATATGTTTTAAAGAGGCCTTTTATCTTTTCAATGTTTCCCCCCTCTGGAACGGATGTTCTAATTATGCAAGTTGAGTTATAACCTTGGGGCTGCCTAAGGGGGTGAGGATCAGTCCCTTTTCTTAGATGCAAGGCTGTGACAGTTTCAGAGACTTGGCTGGAAGAAGCCTGAGTGTCCAGGGAAGAGTCTTACACACCCCCTGCATCTGAATCCAGCACAGCCTCCAGGACACTCTGACAACTTGGACAGCCCCATACTTCCACCCTAAGAAGAGGTGAGGGAAACGCGGTATTTAAATCCAGCCCTGTCCTTCATGGTTATATGACTGGGTGCACCTCATGTACCCTCACTGGGCTGATATTTCCACTTGTAAAATAGCGACATAGATACTCTTAGAGGTCTATTTTAGTTCTAAAATAGTTAGCTTTTTGAAATGTTTCCTTTATGAACATAAGGACGGTAGGTCCAATATTGCCTGATGAAGCAGATCCAATAGGCCAGTGGATCCACAATTTGATTTGGACTAAGCTCTTGAAATCCATCAAGTGCATACCCCCTAGCACAACCCAGTCAACTGGGGAGCCCTGTAGGACCCCAAAATCTCCAAGAAAAAGGTTTTCACCGACTTTCTGACAACTTATATGTCATACAGTTGGAAGTGCTGTCCTTCATCCTACTAGCTCTGCCACCAGCCCAAGTCTCATAGCATGGTCAATGGAACAAAAGCCTGCCTGGTAGAGCAGCTGACCTTTTGTTCACATCTTAGAGGTTGAGGTGGTGGGAGGGGGTGAAGAATGTGCACATATAAATATTAACACATTTGATGACTGAGGGGAAGTTGGACCAATAATTCATATTTGCAAAATAGAGAAATTAAGTATCAATTTTATCATTACTTTTAGTTTTGGTAATCATCATTTTGAATGCCTTTATCACAAATATGTGTATGCATAACTGTATAATGACAAACAGATCTTGATTTGATTGTGGTTACTGGGAGCTTACAATTAGATGACGGTGTGAGACGGGTGGGGACAGAGGGCTCTTCCAAGAGCTCTCTAATCTGAGCAGGAGGGAACAAAGGAACTAGACTCTTCATGGCCCCTGCAGAAAGTGACACCAGTGTTGTGAAAAGGTTGGTGGGCCTAGTGACAGAGAAGGAAAGGAGCATCAGTGGGCCCTTCTGGTCCTTTGTAGAAGGCTCTAGAACAACATTTCTGTGGGCTATTATCCATAAACGTGTCCTACCCACAATATTCTTCCCCCACCATTCTAACACCCACTGCCTACCACAGTGGTGGTGCAAACTAAGTTTCTGTTGAATAAATCAACTAATACCATTAAGACAATTATATAAAATTGAAACAGAATCTACATAGGCATTTTCTTTGTTGTATACTCACACTTTGAACCTCTGATATGACTTCAGATGTTTAAAACATTTTAAAAATATGTACAGATTAAGTATTTGCCTTATTATTAAAGGGACAGAATAGCAAAAGGCCTCGACTCCTAAATACTGGCGTTATTTGTGTGAAGAATGCTTTACTCCCACAGAAACAAATTAATTGCAGTGTCTGGTGGAGAGAAAGAAGCGCCCTGAATGTCATCATCTGCCTTAAGAGCTATGAACACCAACATTGGGAAGGGACGTTCCCCAGAAAATGCATGCCTCAGCCTCTGTAACTTTCAGGCTGTGAGTAAACTGGGAACTGGAAGGGAATAAACACCCCTGTTTTATGATCTTGAGAAGGGAGCAAACCCCAAGGTCAGGCATGTGGTGTGTTATCAGTTCTGCAGTGGATCCTATGCAGGATTTAGCAGAGCCTGCAGAATTATAGGCCCCTAGCACAAGGTCCTCCTTTAGTGTAAGCTACTTAAATACTAATGCAAAATGAAAAGAAGACAGACTTTAACATTCTTAAGGGAAAGGGTTGCTTGGGAGCAGTTTTTGTGGAAGGAGCACAAAGTCCTAACTACAGGCCAAGTATATTGCTTCTCTGTCTGCATGCCTAGCTGAGTAGTTCAGGTTGAAGGTGAAATGGGTTGTCTTCCTGACCCATGGGATGGTAAAGAAAGCAAAGCAATGCAATTTCCCTCCCCAAATGGCCAAGCGTGACTTCAGGCAGGGGTTGGGTAGGCTTACCGTCTGTATCTTATGTGGAAAGGGGTGCCACAGTTGCCATAATGCTTGCCAGCCCCAAAAACATCTCAAGGCTACTGCTATCTTCACCATGAATGGGACCGGGGACACCACACTCTGCCCTTGCTCAGTAGTACCACAATCACAGCGCAGCCACAATTCCTGCTTCTCCACAAGAGGCATAAGGGGTTTTCCTGCCCCACCAAGCCAGCCCTGATTTTCTGTAATTCTGCCACTCTGACTCAGGGATGCTTTCCTTTTGGGTTTTATAGATATAAACCTGCAAACTAGACTGATCATCTTTCTTTGAGAAAGCATTAATTATTTACAGCAAACTCCATTTAGTCTGTTTAACTCCTTGATTGTTGAAAACAGACATGGTTTAAGTTCACATTTAAAATTTTAATTTCTATTTTCAGTGGGATAAATTCTCTTCCATGTCATTTTTACATTTAAGGTTAAATTCCTATATCCACTTTTTGCCAAATACTGACTTTCAGCAAAATCTTTTCAGTCTCTTTTCGAGTCATTTCATTTTACAGAGTCTCATTTCCTCGAGTAAAATTGTGAAGGGAAGGCTGGAGTCTTCTGTCAAAGTTTAGTCAACACATTTTATTGTGTGTAGTTTGAGTTCATTTCTGTTTTATTTTGTTTTCATTATTTCTACCAAGGCTAATTCCTCTGCATGAATTCGTGTGGGTTTCTGTATACCAAGATATAAATCTTGAATCAGTGTTTTTATCCATAATAAATTGTATTATGTTCGAGTTTAGTTGCTGTCAGTTTTCCTTCAGGCCAATTACACGTACCAGCGATGAGCCTCATGAATTAAAGGCTAGTTTTTATTCATTTCTTAGCACAAAAGTGAGGACTTTGGGAGCATGACAGGATCCATGACACTGGTTACTTTCTACCAGCACCAGGGAAAAAAAAAATCACTCCCCAAAATAACAAAAGTGAAACCCCACATTATGGGCCACCTATTCAAGGGCTCAGATGCATCCACTTCCTGAAAGAAAACTGACCAAAAAGCCACAAAACTGATCCTATTGAGACGAGGGTGTTGGTGCCAATGCCGAGACCCTTCCAGTGAGACCAGATGGGAGGTTGAGCTGTCATTAGAGAAAGATTACCCAGCCTGCTACACAATTGCTGGGTCTCTCGTCAAGTGGGTTTGTAAGGAAGAAAAGGAGGGGGAAGGTGACCAGGCAGCAGAGAAAGGACTTTGGCAAACTGTCCTGAAGGGGCAGGCAGAGCAAAACTCACTCGCCTCCCAGACCAGGGGATGCTGGTCAAATGGTGACAGGAGTGGACAGCTGAAAAAAGGCTTGTCATTTCAGAAGAAGAAAGGGAGGTGGGAAAGGAAGGGAGAAAAAACTGCAGGACAAATTTCCCCTCATGTAACCTGTTAGTAGAAAATGGAAATGCAGATCCAAGTCCAGGAAATCCTTGCACCACTGAATGGGTCTTCAGTCCTTAGCCCTGCTTTTGCCACCTTGAGCCCCTGGATCCCATGCCCAGGTGGCAGATGACAAGCCCCTATCCAGATCTGACCAGGCCATGCAAGTCACTCTATATCAAAGAAACATCAGGCTGAAGATTAAGTTATCTGGCAGATGTTTCCATTATGTGAATCCTAGAGAGGACAGTCAACATGCTTTTGCTCAGATCTCAATGTTTCTTAATTTCCTTTTTTCCCCCTTTTATATTGGAGTTAGTGAGAGGTAAGCAAAAACTGAGGAAAGAACCTCAGACCCAGATGGGTTCACCAGGTCTCTGTTTTGAATATCACTAATACGATTCACTCTTAAATCTACACATGTTGTATTTCAATCAAAGAGGAACATATAAATATGAGATCAAACTCCATTGTAAATATTTCCTTGCTCTGAAAACTCTTCCCCTCAAAAACAAATTGGTAAAACTTAGCAATCTAAGTTTTTATTCTCAGGTTAAATTTTTGCCCCAGGTTTTAAAAAATGGAAACAGAAAGAGTCTCTACTCTTGACATCCTAAACAATGATTTACATACACTGTGCTATAAGGATATTAGGTGCCATACTTCTTAGTAAGCACATGCACAGAATGCTAAATTTTCCTTTGAAAGTCTTTCTTTCACTGTATTAGAACATTCTCAAGCTGGGATGGGATTAAGTATCTTCATTTTAGACAAAGCCCTGCACTTACCTAGGAGGAAAATGAGGCTCCAATAGGCTTCCCTCAACTGATAATACCAGGTACCCATATGACTCTACCTTCCTAGTACAGAAATCTCTCAATTATAAAACAGTGCCTTTAGGACAGGAATAGGAATTTTTGTTTTATAGTTAATTTTGCAAATGTATTATTTGTTCAATTGTGTTTACAGGAACCAGAGGTCTCCTGAAAACTTCAAAGATCACCACCATGACTTAGGCTCATTCTTACTGCTTTCTCATGGAGAGAAGTGAACTGTAGAGCCAGTTTGGAGTGAGTATGTTTCCCTCTCCCCCATGTCTGTATTCTAAGCAGGGCTTAATGGATTTGAGATGGGCTGGATTCCAAAGTGCATGCTGAGATGGGATGCAAATCAGTTAAGATTCATGAAGTACCATGTAGTGCAGCCCAGTGATGGATGTGCCATAAACCAGGCTGTCATTCAAAATGGACAGTGGTCAAGTGGGATGACTTCACATTTCTTTTTTAATTTTTAACTGAGGAACTTGAAACCTTTCAGACAGACAGGAGAGAGGAAAGAAAAAAAATCCGTCCGACCACTATTTCCAACATTATCACGTTCATCTATGCCACTTCATCTGAAGTCAAAAGCATCACCACTAGAGGGCAGCATGAATTTAGGAAAAAACAGCTGCTTTCTTTAAAAGATAGCAACTATACAGGGAGGGCCATTAAAGCCACCCAGTGCTTTTGGTCACCAATTATAGGTTCTATAATGATCAATATGTTTTGGTCACCAATTTTAGGTTCTGTAATGATCAGTGTGTCGTGTTTACTCAATCTGGGCTGCAGCCTTTCTGGGCATGACACTACCAGATGCCTCCCCCCATATATACTTTTGGATTCCTTTTTCCTGAATTTTAGGGGCTGATTTTCTTTACCATCAATTGCCCTAATTAATCTTCCAAGCTCAGGGGTTGTGGATTTTTGCATATCACCTACATAAATTCAAAGAAGTAGGCCAACTAATAAACAAAGAAAAGTTCTCCCCATTTCTTAGGAATAAAGATCATTTTTACCATGGGAGTCTATAAAGGCAAATGTCATATGCATGGAGTTGCCATCATTTGATAGTCAAAAATGTAAAATACAATCTGTACACACAAATTACAGATAACTCCCTGCATAAAACTCACCCAGCCATTTTCTTCACTCTCGGTATACCTGGTCCAGATTTATCAGAAAAGACAAAAGCTACTCAAAAAACATAAAAACTCCAGCTACTGTGAGAGCCTCCTTAGGTCCCCAGCATTCTTTGGTTCATGAGCTAAGTGACTATTTTCATGACCAACTCCCTTTAAGAGAAAAAGGCATTCGTGGCTTCCGGAGATTTTAAACCTATCATTTATGTATAGCATCCTAAAACAGAACTTCATAGGATGAAAATAAATGACTTTATTCAATCAGGGAAGGGGGCGGGGGACAAAAACTGGAGTTAGTGGACTTTTGGGCAAGGGAAACGAGCTGGGTCCAAGTGTGAACATCTGAAGTGATCATGGCTTTCTTATACTTTCTTCCCTTGTACTCCACCAACATAGTAGTTATGTGATCTGTGACGGACTAACCACTTGGGGGGAACTGGGATCTAGTTAACCATGAGTTAATGAGATAATTTAACTAACTAACTAGAAACCATTTTTTTGAGTTTTCTCTCACACATGAAACTATCTAAAATCAAAGTCAATTTCATTGTCTTACTGGGTACATCAGGGTGGGAAGACTGAATTGATCATTTCTCAGGGTCCTAGGATCTTCTGTTTATGTGAACTTCAAAAGGGTGGAGACAACAGCCTTTTACCCCCACATCATGGAACCTGCATCATAGCTACCTAGTTAGGTTGGTGTTTTGTTTATTTAGGGTGTGTGTATGGAGGGAATGAAAAGCTGACCAGATACTACTTCTTGGACTTCATTATTTATCATAAATCCCTAATATTTATAGGTAAAAGAACCACACCAGTTGGCCCCAGGATGGTGGTTTTCTGTGTAGGTCAGAATTACCTAGAAGATGTGCATTTTTTTGGAAGTTCCCAGGTGACACTGGAGGACTACCTTTAAGAAACTGTTCTACAGCAACCTAAAAGAGTCCCCCTTTTCCTTTGTCAAACATGAATCCCTTTACATTGGTTTTCATTCTTATAAAATTAAGGCTATTCAAATTCTGAGATTAAAATAGCTAGTTAATTGAGGATCCTATTGTGTTGAGTTTTGATAACTGGAGGTTTTACTCCCTCCCTCCCCACCTCAGAGCAGTCAGAAAACAAATGGTACCTAAAATATAAAGTATGGACAATAATAAAAGGTTGCTCAGCTCTTAAAAAAAAAGTTTTAACTTAAGTGATGTGCAGATTACATTAACATAAAATAAGTTTTTTGGATAAGTAGAACAGAATTGAACCAGCAAACCATGATTTATGAAGTATAAGGAGGAAAAAGCTTGCAGGAAAAAAATCCCAGAAAGTCTTTAGCCTCCATCTAAACTGACAAACTCTTATATGAACAAATCTGAGCAGTGGGGGTCCTCCTGCAGAGTTTGAATGGGAATTTTGGCTTTGCTCTCAAGCAGAAATTCTCTTTTGGGTTTCAGGTCTGTTCCTATTAGAAAGCTCACATCAAATGGGGGAAACATCCACAGTTCTGTCTGGTTCTGCAAGCTGAAATTTCTCAAGAGAGTCATTGAAAATAAAGACAAGTTGCTTTCTTTTTTTTCCCCTTCTTTTGTTAATTCTTCGAGCTGCAAAAGAGAACCTCTCAAATAAAATCAAGCAGACCCAATAACGACTAGCCTTGTCATAATTCAAGCCCTGCAAGGACTGGGGAAAGGGCTTCCTTCTTGGGCACACTAGTCCAGCCTCCATCTGCCCTTCATTAGAGTCCAAACAAACTTTTCCTGTACTAATATTACCATAATTTTTCCTAATTCCAGGACACTTGAAATTGCTTTCTCTGAAAGGAAAACAAAATGAATCTGGTGATATATGATCTAACTGAAAGACATGTGTATTACAAAAAAGAAAGAAAATCCCAAAGTCTATTGTTGCAGAAAGCATAATATAGTTCCTGGGTATTACAATTTTCACTACCAAAGCCCTAAGATATTTTCATTATTTCCTGGTCTTCAAAAATCCATCTTCTAACCTGTTCTGAAAAAAAAATATATGCATACATATATTTACACACACATATATACATGTAAATGCAAATGCAGGAAACTGTAGATTAAATAAGATGGTAGCAAAAAGAAGTTTATAAAAGCAATATGAACTTTCTGTACATTTCCCCCTAAGATAAACAGTAGAAAATACCTTATCATAGGGTCAAGCTCATAAAAACTTAACGAAGGCACCAGAGTCACCCCGGAAATATTGAGGGGTATATTTTTGCCTATCAATGGAGTAGTCTCAGTCAGAGAGAGACTGCTAACAGTGGGTGGTACCAGGTGTTATCAGTGGTATCTAGAACATACTACTTGGATGGCTTGGGCTATTACCCCTTTCTTTGGCTGGCTTGGATTTGTGGGATTCACCCTGTGGGGAGTTAACATGCCTCCACATCTGGGGGGAAGAAAATTGCCCATAGGCCAGTATGAGTCTCACACCTAATAGAATACATCTGGCTCTGACAGTTTGATGCCCAGCTCTGAGCCACATTCAGCAACACAGATTAACAGCATAGACATCGCCCACGCTGAGCAGGAAGTAATAACCTGCTACCTGCTACTTGGCCAAAATCTCATTATAAGCCATTATGGTAATTGAAGGCCAAGACTCTGGATATTAGACTCCCTGAGCGCCAGTGGTTAGTTCAGGAAAAGAAAGGCTCATGATGGAGGGGGTGGGGCAGACCAGAGAAACTGTGCTTCGGATCACAATGAATGCTACAGGGTGTTCTAAGGGTGCTCCATGGTGCTAGGGAACTTGGGAACTGTTTCTTTTCTGTCCTGAAGCCCCAGGTAAGGGGGCTCAGGACTCCAGGAAGATGATGTAACTTTCAGTAGGTCTCTAACAATGCTGTACAACTGGAAGTTGGCTTAATTGCATGTTGGGGACAGCCACTAAGGAGAAGAGGGCCAAAAAAGAATGCTCTGTGAGTACTAAGCAACAAAGCATGAGAGGGAAGGAAGCCACCCATGCCCTCCAGAAGGTGGAGGCTCCCTAGAATTATTTCATGTGTGTGAGCTTCCATTCATCTGTAGTGGGCAAACCAACTCCTTTTCCCACAATGCCAGCCCTCCTAAGTTTTTGTCTAGGGTTGGAAGTGTATGGATGAAGTGGTATGGGTTGAGCAGAGGGAAACAGGGCAGAAAAAGTCCTATCCATCAATCCATGAGCCAACAAATCAATCAGCTCGATTTTGCTACCATGAAGATGGTCCTGGACATTGCAGTAATGATGGCAGCTGTGCTTTCAATAAGCTTTTGTTAGGAGAGGCATGGTGCCAAGGAGAACTCTCCAGAAACCCCCTTATCAGTCTTCTTGCTACAGTTTGGGTCTTAAATGTCCCTCACAGGCCTGGGAGTGAAAGGGTTGGCCCATAGCCTGTGGCACTATGGGAAGTAATGGAACCTTTAGGAGGTGAGCCTAGTTGAAGGAAGCTGGTTTGGGGGGACATGTCCTAGAAGGGGCTACAGGGACCCTTTCCTGTTTTTCCTTGTTTGTATCTGACCAGGAAACAAATAGTTCATTTTGCCACATACTCCTACCATGATGTACTACCTTGCTCCAAATCCAAAAGAAACCAGGCCAACTAACCATGGACTGAACACTCCAAAACTGACAGCTAAAACCAACAGCTTGGGAGTTGATTTTCTCAGGTATTCTGTCACAGTGACAGAAAACAGACTAACATTTCCTTGTATGCAAATACATAACCACCACCACCCAATTCTCCAATCATGGGAGCAAGTTTCTACAAGGTTTTACCTTAGATATAATGAAAGCTCCTGAACACCATGTCTTCTCCAGATACCACCAGAGGCCTGGTGAGTAAACCTTCCGGTGCATCAGGAAGTTAGTATGTGATCCACCCCAGAACTCAACGAAGGTTCTCTTGGCATTGGTATTTTAAATGATTGATATTTGGGGGAAAATAAGCATTATAGTAGATGAAACAGTGTTCCTGGAGGTGAGGATGCCTTGTGAGCATCAAGTACACATTTGACGCACCCTAAAATAGCCTTGCATCTCAGCCGGGCCAGCCCCATTATTTCTCTTCACCTAGAGGGTTAAGCACATTCTGGGACACAGAAAATGGCTGTGGTTGGTACAAGCGAGGCCTTCCCTATAACTAGATCCTTCAGGAAAAAACAAATTAATCAACAGTGAGCTGAAGTGGGTTTAATGATTGCATTCTGCATACAATCAGCTTTTCCCTTTTCAAGGGCCATCAATATGTCAAGGGAAGACATATCTGAAGGATATAGCTCTTAACATCAAGGTTATCTATTCTCCACAAGGCTCCCACTCCTTGCCCGGCTGATACTCCACGCTGCCTGTGTCTAACATTTTCATCAACTCTGCAATCAATCAAGGTAATAATGTTGTGCAAAAAATCAATTAACAACGCAATTAAACTTTCCTTATTATCTCAAAGGGCTGAAATAATACCTAAAGGGAAGATAGACTCACTGAACGCAGACATCCATAATCCAATGTGAAAGTGAATTATGAGGTTAGACAGATGCAGGCATGTGCTGGTGCTGTTATTTTCCAGAGGTTATATCTCATCACGGCAGTGTATCAGTCAGCCCCAATCCCAGACCCTAAAATTCCAAATTACTTTTAAGAAATATATGATGTGCAATATCCATTTCATATTCTCTTTAAAGATAACCCCCTCCCCTCCAAAAAACTGAACAGCCATATTATTCAAAGACAAAATGATCTTTCAACAAGAACATAAAATATAAAAGCTATAATAACATTTACATCTGTATAGCACACATCTCTGTAAATGCAGGTCATCTATTATACATAATCTGCAGCGTCTAAAAGGCCCAGGATGCAACACAACATTTAAAACCCAAATGCGTAAATGTGCAAACTCCTGGGGCACTACTCTGCCACCGCTGCCCCCCACCCCAGTGGAGGTCTCCTCACTCGGGCCTGCCTGTACTACAGGCGCATGCGCACACACGTGCGTGAGCAACGGAAGTATTACTCATTTAAAATGAGAATGACTATATTATTTAGCAATTACACTCGACTTGCCCTGAAACACTCTGCTTAGGAATTGAGCATTTATAGTACATAAAAAGGGACGACTATTAACCTTTTGCAACAGTGAGGACACGAAGTGCTTGAAATTTCACACTGAAATGAGATACGGAGGGAAGGAGAGAAGGGGTCTGGCGACACTTACAATGCTCCTTTTAAACGCTGTGTGGGGAACCTATATGTTATGGTCAGACATCTGCAAGCGGAGGTCGAAAGGCACAGCAGAAGAGGAAGTTAAACAAGCAAACACCCAAACAAAGCTAGCAAACTCAAAGTACTAATCCTAGATCACCATTATTTAAATGCCCTCATAACTCCTGGAAACAAAAAACAACACTGTCTTAAAGAATAAATATTAACAAACATCAAACACAAATGCCCACACAAATGTCAATCCCCCTTTCATCTCTCAGCTTGTCCATCATGGCACCAGAAACCATCCTGCAGCAGACTTTGAGGCCCTCACCAGCAAATGAAAACCTACGGGATCCCTGGTGAAGCACAGAAGCCAAATGAACTGATCTACGGAGGTACTATTCCAAATTCGCACCTCAGGCGGTTATCTGAATCAGACCAAGGAAGCGTTTCCCTCTCAGTCAAATGCGGTGGGCGGTGGGCTCTGGGTTCAGGCACCACCTGGCCAATCTCATAGCACTGTGGACTTCCACATCCGCTCCTGGTGGCTGTGCAGGTATTGTTTTAAATATCATTTCTCGACAATGAATTATTTTTTTTAAGTTACTTATAAAAAGGATCCATCTTTGTAAGCCAACTTTCCTCCATTTTCAGCACAGCATGGAGGCAAGGCTAAGCCCTACGTGTAGATTTAAATGAACAGTAAAACAAGACAAAAACATAGACACTCATGGTGCAATTTCTGAAGAAAAGGAAAGAGGCAACTCATGATGTACTTTTGGTACAAATTTTCAACAGAGAAGTTGGACAGGTTTGGTGAATCTTGCCATTTATGTCCTAACCTTAAGGAACATAATTAATATGTTTTCATTTCCAATGACTATATTGTGTGTGTATCGACTGGAACTGCTCCTGCTGTGTACTTGATTCCACTGACGATGGGGTGGGTTGGATTTTAAATGATGTGTGAGCACTTCTGTTCTTTCCATGCTCTGGTTTATGTGTTATTCATGACTTGCATTACAGACATGGCTGATACACAGATGTAAATGTTATTAAATCTTTTGTATTTTAGAGGCTTTGTGAAAGGCTTCTTTGTTTCCAAATAATTCTCTTAACCACCAAAAATAACCAGTAATCCATGACAATGTCTTGGGAATATTTTTTTTCCACTGAATTTTCTGATGAAGAGATTTTATCCTCTTCTGCTATCTTTTCATCAAAATAAAAGCGTAGGATTAGTTGGCAGATGGGAGTTACATCTTTATAGTAACACTCAACAACTACTTCAGGGGGGTGTGTGCCTGTGTGTGCATGCACGCGTGTGTTGCAAGCGGGCAAATGGATGCTTGTGTGTGTGCGGTTGTCCGTGTCCTTTGCGTGTCTTCCTACAAATTGTGTTATGCCTGTGTGTACCATGCATCTCGTGAGTGTTGTGTGTGTACGTTGTGTGATTATGTTGATATCATTTGGCCAGATCTGAACTCAGCCACTCAATTCCTGATTATCTATTGGAGATGCAGTTGCTTTAAAGCATTTCAGTATCTGACATAATTTTTAATTTGTTTTCACTTTGTTCCATCCTTTTCACATTTCTTAGGATTTCAACAGAAACACAGCAGAGGATAAAGCTTTTCAAACAGGTGGCACTTAATCAGTCTTTGCCTCTCACTGGCTCACTGTTTGTTACTGATTTTTACATTTAAACAAAGCTCTGAGGCTGGACGATGCACCTTCACAAATTCAGCTGGCTTGACTGAGAGAGGTCAAGACCCAGGCCTGCATTTCAGTCTTGACATTAGAAGCCCAACTTAGAAGAACATGGGAGGAGAGAAGCTCAGCCCTTGGCCTGCTGAATTTCAAAAGGGCCCTCTTGGATCTGCAAGAAAAATTCTATCAACTCAGGGAGAGAGGTGAAGTCAAAAGTCCCGGGACCAGCTCCTGTGCTGTCAGTGACTGTCCTGTGCCAATTGTTCCAGCTCTCTGGGCCTCACTTCCTTTACACTTAGAGAGAATGCTCCTGGAGAGCTTTTTCTGTTCTAATGAGCGGGTTGTCTGTGCTGTATGCTTGGCTCACAGAGTTGACAGAATGATATGGCCCCTCTCTCTGTATGTCTCTCCTTTCCTTTCTGTGGTTCGTCCTCCTTTCCTCCTAGAGCATCCATGATGCTCAGAGTCCCTCTTACCTGCTTTGGACTTTCAACTGCAGATCAGAACATCAGTATCGATTGCCCCACCTGCCCTCCCACACCCTTCTAAGAAGCTTCTAGTTCCCCAATGCATGTGAATGTTTTTCCTTTTATAAAATAGACATTTATTATTAAATGGACCAGCTGACTACATCTCTAATGCAATGTTAAGCAACACAGTTAAGTGGGGAAACCCATGTGCCAGACAAAATCAGCGACCCCCAAAAGAAGGAGAAAAGAAAGAAAAGGAAAAAGAAGAGACTGTACTACGAGGAGACAATAGGCCAGAAAGGAAGTTGGCTTACAAAACAAAAATGACTATAAAAAGAATACTATTACATAAAAACTATGCTGTGAAATAGAAAAAGGAGGGCTGGGGCTACATACAGCTCAGCGGCAGAGCGCTTGCCTAGCATGTGTGCAGCGCTGGGTTTTGATCCTCAGCACCACATATAAACAAAAATAAATAAATAAAGGCATGCTGTTTATCTACAACTACAAAAAAACTAAAAAAGAAATAGAAAAAGGATTAGCTGTATCTTAGGGAGTAAAGGGGTGGGCAGAAGTTACCCCAAGAAGACATTTTCCCTCAATGTACTCTTTGGGATTATATTAAGTTACAAATACATGTTTCTCATAGCAAGTTAAACAACACAGAAGGTGTACAAACTACATTTAATAAGTATTCTTTTCAAGATTTCTATGGCCACCTGATGCAATGACTCCTAGGATATACTGTATATATGTCTATATCCAGATGTGTGTGTATATAATTGTATATAGGTAGAATCCATGTCTATATCTATCTACGTGTGTGTATATATGTTGTTTTTCAGGGAGTAAAAAGAGTATATAAACTCAGTTACTTTGGGGTAAGAAAGATGTAAAAATAAGATAAACATGCACACAGAGACACACATGCACATCCATGTTTAAAAAAACAACAAAAAAACACAACCATAAAAGTCATCCATAGACTAGTAAGAATTGCTTCATAGTAGTTTGGTATAAAGTGGGTGGAAGGGATCAGCATAGGGCTAAGACTTCTCCAAATATTTATCTTTATAGTCATATATTTTACATATTCAAAAATAAACCAATAAGTGGGAAAAGCAAACCCCAAAACTAAATACAACATAAAAAATTACCCTAATTGATGATGTAACCACATAAAAATATTAATTTTGGAACATAGTCCTTCAACTTTGCACCTGAGATATAGCCTGAGGGCCAAAAGAACTGCAAAGAAATCTTGAAAGCTGGGCAGTAGGCTTAGCGTTATTAGTGTATGGCTATTGTCACTCTCAAGTTGTTATATATTGCAGGATAGAAAAGCTGTAAATATATGGAAGTTCTGGAAAGTCATAATTTTCATTGTGAGGGAAGCAAGAATGACAGAAGACGTGGGTGGCAGCTAACAGGCCTCAAGATGGGCACACTCTAGTCCCTGGGACCTGGGAATATATTACCCAGCATGGCAAAAGGGACTCTGGAGATAGGTTAAAGGTATGGGCCTTTGGCTAGGGACATTATCCTGGACTATCTGAGAGGACTCAATCTAATCACATGAGTCTTTAAAAGGGATTATGGTCAGAGAGGGAGACATGGCCCTGGAAGAACAGTCAGAGAGAAGCAACATCACTGGCTTTGAAGGGACAGGGTAGACACCAAGGGCCAAAGGATATGTGTAGCTTCAAGAGGCTGCAAAAGTCAAGAAAACAGATTTTCCACTGGGTCTCCAGAAAGGAGTGCAGTCCTATCAACATCCTGATGTTAGCTCAATGAAGACCCATGTCAGACTGCTGACCACCACAGTAGAACACTAAAGTGTGTGGCTTTAAGTCATTTGGTCTGTAGACTTCTATTATGGAAGCCCTAGAAAACTGGAAGAGGTGGTGGGGACACATTGGATGGGTCTGAAGAGATTATGATTTTGAAATATGCATATATGAGTGTGTATATGCACACATATTTGCAGGACTCCTAGCATTCTGATGGTTTCTAAGAGATATTTTCTACTAAAAAAATAACCAGGATTCCTTGAAGAAATGGCCGATTCAAGTTGTAGCACAGCAATGTGCAAAGTGAGCCTAGAGTGTCTTCTTGTGCCAGAAAATGAGGAAAATGCAGAAATGAAGAGGCACTCTGGCTGAATTTGGCATCATTTGAATATTGAAAAGAATAATGATAGTAATTATTTGATACAGGAAATGAAAAAAAAAACATGAATCCATAATGATTCTTAAAGACCCAAATAAATGTAAAGGGAGAGAGAAAGTTCTTGTTTAAAGAGTGACAGATAATTAATACAGAAGAAATGACAAAATTAGAAAAACTACCATACTCCAATGCAGTAATTCAGGCAGTTATTATGAATGGATATTAGAACTATTGGGGGAAAATTTATTGGAGAAGAGAATATTCACACAGTGTTAGAGTGTCACTCTTCAGGTTAATTATTAATTATAAAAGGGAACATATACCTTGAAGAGTGGATCCATATGATGGTGGTAATCACATTAACCAAATGATCAATCTCAGCATTGCTAAGGAAGGCATGATAAACTATCCTGTGCCTCTGAGCACGATGCAATAAAACATACCCGACATCCTCTATGCTTGCCAAAGTGTGAAACCTGAATCAAACCACGAGGCAACAATCAGAAAAATCCAGAATGTCAGACATTCTACAATAAAAATGGCCTGGGCTTGGGGGGAAAAGAAAACTAAATGGCATGAAAAGCAGAAAAGGTGGGAGGTGTGCTCAGGATCAGTGGTTCTGGGTTTCATCTGGAACACTGAAGAGCTTGCTACAGCACAGACTGCTGGGTCTGCCCCCAAAGTTCCTCATTTTATGGCTCCAGCATTTTTATCTCTGACAAGATCCCTAATGATCCTAATGCAGCTGGGCTGAGGCCGCTAGATTTGAAAGGCTCAACAGTCAAATGCAGTGTGTAAACCTTGACTGGACACAGAGCAAAATAAGACTTATAAGAGATATCATTTGAAAGACAGGAAATTTTACTGTGGACTAAATATCAGGTATGGCTTTTGAATAAATGTTCATTTTTGTAGGTATGATAATGGATTTGTTCTACAGGAACATGTTCTTATTCATAGTAAATGCTTGCTGAACTATTTTTTTTTAATTTTTAAAAATACTTTTAGATGGGGACACAATATCTTTATGTATTTATTTTTATGTGGTGATGATCGAACCCAGTGCCTCACACGTGCTAGGCAAGACCTCTACAATGAGCTATAAATGTAACCCTTGCTAAAGTATTTAAATTAAATGTGATGGCATCTGCAATTTAAATATCTCATTTAAACATGTATATACATGCAGACTCAAACATGAAGAGAAAATGTAGGAAGATATTAACAGTGAATTTAGATAAAGAATGTACATATGTTCAATGTACTATTCTTTGAATTTTCTGTAGGTTTGAAAGTTTTCACAATCATTTTGTATGAAAAAGCATGTTTTTCTTGGCATATGATACTCATCATCAAAGAACAATGACCCCAGGAATGGTTGTCAAATCTGTGTTAATTTTCTTTGCCTTCTCCTTTCCTGAGTCATCAAGCTAGGAATGGTTGATATTCTTTCAGACCACTGTGTCTTCCTCATACACCAATCAGTTGTTCCATTAAAAAAAAGAGTTAAGAATAAAAAATTAGTCCTTCCCTACACCAATACAATCACCTTATGCTTTCTTCTTTATATACCCCCACACTCCACATGCATATATTTTCCTTTCTTCCTTCCTCCTTCGCTTCCTCCTTCCCTTCCTTTCTTCCCTAAATGAAGAAATAGACCCATATTTAATTTGCACTACTAAATGCCTGCGTAGAGGTGTTTTCTAGCCATTGCTTTCTGCCTTCTTAACATCACACAACTATTTACTAAGGTCCTAATATGCCAAGCAGTGTCCTAGTAGATGAGGATATGGCAGTGGATAAGGGCTCATGGACATAACCCCTAGGTAGTAGAGGACAGACAATAAGCAAAGTTATCAGAGATCTATAAAAATGATATATATAAATATACCAAAGGTGGTCAAACTGAATAAGAAGATAGAACCAAGAAGCAGTCAAAATGCCTGAATGCTAGTACTAACACTTTGTAGTCTACACTTATGAATTTTGGCAGGTCACATGACTTATGTAGATCTCAATTTTCATGTCTAAAATGGCAATAATAATCCTTGCCTTATAACCCTCATTGGTGGCTATGAGGAACCCAGCTGCTAAATAATATGTATCATCACTGCCAAATGATAGCAAATTTGGGAATACACCTTGACAACTGGTCATAATTTGTATAATAATAAGCTTAGAGCTGCCCTGTGACTATATTATTAAGGTTAAGACAAGTTACTAAACAGATCTTAATAACACATAAGCCCATGATTTCAGTACCTAAGAAAATAGAAGTTTGCACTCTTCTTATTCAAAAGTTTAATTGCAGGCAGCTTCCTCCATGTGTGATTTTTGTGGCTCTACCATTTCCTATCAAGTCTACTCATATGCATCAGGCCAGTGAAAGTGCAAAGAGTGTGGAAGAGGCACAGCTCTTCCTCAAAACTTGTGGTTGTGGACTTGATTCACATTCCTTCCACTAACACGTCTTAGGTTAAAACACCCACATGTGACCATATTTAACTACACGGGAGACTGTGAAGTTAAGCCTAGTCTGATATTCTCGAGAGAGGAAGAAAATATGAATTGTAATAAGAAAAAAGCTCTCTGCTACTACAATTAAAATATTTTTCCTTCCACATTCTTCCTGAATATAAAAATATATAAAAAGAACACAAAGGGTACTTTTACAGTTAAATGTTTGTTGTGGGCCCTCTATGTGCCAGGTACAATCTGTGGAGCAAAGCATTGGCAGCTCTCACAGTGCCTGGCATGTAATTCAGCACCGTGTGCTCAGAAACCAATAAATGAATGAACAGCTTGCTAGATTCCAAGCTCCATGAGAGCAAGAAGTCTCATTGTCTACTACAATCTCTCTAGTGCCTGGCACTGAGCCCAGGATATAGTGACCAGTAAATATATGTAAAGAATTTATGTTTTGCTGGGCATGGAAGTGCATGATTGTAATCCCAGCAGCTCAGGAGGCTGAGGCAAGAGAATCTAAGTTCAAAGCCAGGCTCAGCAACTTAGTGAGGCCTTAAGCAACTCAGCAAGACCCTGACTCCAAATAAAATATAAAAAGGGCTGGGGATGTGGCACAGTGGTTAAGCGCCCCTGGGCTCAATCTCTAGTAACAACATATATATTTATGTAAATATATATATTTAAGAAAAAATAATTTTAGGCTTTAAAAAATATATATTTTAAATATATATTTATATTTTATATAAATTGAGACTATGCATTTATTTGTAAGCACACTCTTAGAGTCCAAAACTTTGATGACACATTTAGTCCTATTAGAATAATTCTAAGCTATCCAGGCTTTTTCTAAATACTTATGAATACTTAAATAACTGACAATGCCACAAAGCCATTATAACTATATTTTACTGTCAAAGAGTAATAAGCCCATCAGTGAGATAGCATCTATTTTTAAAATGGAAGTCAGTAGGTGCCTTTAACAGAAAAGTAAAAACAAGGGACCCTAACTTCTAAAGATCCTTCATTAATTATTTAAAGCAAAGAATCTGGAAGCTCCTGGATGACAGCAGGACTTCTCGGAAGTCAACATGTAGGAAAATGACAAAATCAACAGCCACTGCAATCATAGTGACATAAACCTGGGTCTTACGTGATAAAGATCTAGACAAAGTTACCCTGGAGGAGGAAGAGGTTATTCACAAATTTAGGCAAAGATATTGTGTCCAGAGGACAGAGTCCAGTTTGTAACTGGTTATAGCAGATGAAGTTGGCCTGGCACGATCAACTCACTGAAAGTAAAATTGTGAATGATCACAGCGAATTAACTTTGGGAGAGTTATTAGAACATTCTCTTAAAAAAAAAAAAAAAAAGAAGAACATTCTCTTTTGAACGAAGGTCCACAAACGGGTGTTTGTCATTCTCATTCTCTCATCTTCCCTGCGCCTCTATAAATGGTGGTTCTTGTTTTGTTACCATAAAGTGAGCACTCAAGGGCCATTTCCAAGGCCACATCAGCTTTGAAGAAGACATTTATTTATCGTTACAACTACAAAAAATGTTCATTTAAATCAAAATAGGAGCTAAAAATCTGAGAACCACTATTAAGCAATAATTCAAGACTAAATCCGCTCTGCAAGAAGATTGTAACAGACATATCAAGTGCATTTGAGAAACACAGAAACAGAAGAATTGTGATAACTAAATCAATATGACTTTTTAATTTATCATTTGGATTTTGGGTCCCATGATCGAAACAATGAATTTCTGAAGTAAATATTCTTACCCTATGAAAAGCTGAAATCCCTTACTGCTCCCAAACATCCCATGGCAGTTCATGTGATCAGATTCCCCTCTGTCAGAATTCTCTCATCTTTTAGAGTCCAATTCAAATGCTGTTTCTTCTGAGAAACTTCTCCTGACTTCCCAGGCACTAATTCTCTCCCTGTGTGCTGTTTACCACACAACCATCACACATAGCCCCCTGCAGCACGGCCAAACTTTTTATCATCATTCTCACGTAAATAGAATTTACCTGAACTCAGGAATACTTTCTTATTCATCTTTGAATCCACAATCCCTATTACAGTTCCTGGAATTTGAAATGTGGTTGAAATGTTTGCTGAATGATCAATGAATGTACGCTTGTGCCAGATTTTCTTTCTTTACTCAACAGAAGGCCCAGGAGGTCATGAGCAGAATTTGTGATCAAGCCATGAAGAATACCATGGCTATCTAACAGCCACAATGATTTAAAGTAGAGGTTTAAATGAGGTGAAATTTGCTTTTTTAAAATAAAAGATTAGGTACTAAAGGAGAAATGGATAACCTGAAAAGTCTTACATTTATTAAAGAAACTGAATTTTTAGCTTAATACCAGCCCATGAAGATATCTCTAGGCCAAATAACTTTAAAAGAAAATTCAATCAGACATTTAATAAAGAATAATAATAAATTCTAGACAAACTTTTTCAGAAAATTGTAGATATGAAAATACTAACTTGCGAGCCCAGCAACTAGACTGATACTAAAACCATAAATATAAGAAAACAAAACTACACACATTCAGAAATCTGAATATTAAAACAAAATATTAAAAAACAAATATTTAAAAAACAAAATATTAACACATGATCCAGCAACATTAAAAGTATAATACATCATGACCAAGTAGAGTTGATCCTAGAGATGCAAGGTTGGTTCAATATTAAAAAATAAATACGACTTACCATTTTAATGGATTAAAAAAAATGCAGTCATTTCAACTGATGCAGAAAACACTACTGACAAAATTCAACAATTATCCATTTGTGATAAAAATCTCAGCAACATAACGGAAAAAAAGAAAAAGCAAAAGAAAACAGAAGTTCCATAAATTAAGCTCATCTACAAAAGAGCCTGTAGCTAACATCATATTTAGTATTACAAATACTGAAAGACTGAAAGCTTTTCCTCCATCATGAAGCAGATTGAACATCCACTTTTAACCCTTGCTCTTCAATTCACTTATCCCCGGGTCCCCATCATGAATTACCCTGTCCCACGTGCTGTAGGGACTGTATGATGTGATATCCAGCAACCCACTCAGAAAGGTGATTACAGTCCCTGAAAGCTTCAGCATAGAGACTCGCATGCCAGAGGAGCACTAGGCAGAGTCCCAAGGGCAGGAAGTTTGAGGACATGCTGAGCAGCACTACCTTGTGGTGACTGATGGGGGAGGGGTGGGTATTTTCTAACACTAAAGTCATGACAAAACCTTTGCCCCAAAGATCAAATAATAAACCCTTAGGCCATTTGAAGATTAACATTAAAAAAGAAAAAAAGAAAGAAAATTTTCAATTCCGTGAGTTCCTTTTGTAGAATTTTCTTCTACATGAGGCATATCCCCAGAGATCAAGACAGAAGGCAGATAATCCCCAAGAATCATGGCACATTCCCCAGAGCCCTGTTGGCTGCTGCTGCCCTACACAGCATCAGCCATTTATCTGATCATCTTCTACGTGCAAGATATCACACTGAGAACTTGAAAATACACCATCTCATTTAATCTCCAGGACCACTGGGTTTTATTACACCCAGACCACAGATGAAGAAAGTGAGAATTAATGTGTTCAAGGAAACACCATATAACAGGGAAAAGCTGTGGTTTGTTTCCAGTTGTTCTGACTCCAAATTCTGTGCTCCCTCCTCTATAATAAAGATGGTTTGAGGGATCTATGAGCTGAAGAACCATGCAAAGAGTAGTTTTTCTGTGACTTCTGGCTTTTTCAAAGAATTTTTTTATTTCATGATGAAATTTTCAAAATGCATTTTCTAGTTATAAAGACAAAGCTCCTTTTCAATACAGATGTTCAGCTAAAAGACATTTTTGCAGCAATATCTTAGCAGTACCATCATTATAGCTAACTTCACTCAGCTTCCGATGTGTAAGCACTGAGATAAGTATTTTATATGGATCATCTCATCACTTGATCCTTTAAACAACCTTATGAGGTGACTAATATTACTTTTGTCCTTTCTTTCTTTTACAGATTGCCTATAAAGTGGATGGATCTAAACAGAATTCAAATCCATGAATCCTTGGAGTAGTGTTTACATTCTCCCTGGGGCCCACAAAATCAGTTTACGATGCAGTTCATGAAAATCCTTGCCCATAGCTTTCATTCCCTCTTCTAACCTTTCTCAGAGCATAAATCTATCACAACCTAGAGTCTGTCCCACTGGTTCTGATCCATTGCAGAAAAGAAGTCATTTTAAAAAACCAACAATGTTTCCAAAATTCAGTTATTTTGAGAGTCTTCCTGCATTCAAGTGGAAATGAGTCTCCTGGGAGCTTTAAATGGCACAGCCCGTGCCTTCTGCATTGGGGAGCCCATCCATTGCCAAACACAGACCTCTTCTTTGTGCCTCTGCCATTAGTGGGCCAATAGGAAAGTTTACAAGTAAGGAGTATGATAGACCCTCTTGATCTTTTGGGAAAATAACTGTTCACCTCCTGTGGCCAGTCAACCCTTATTCTTGGCCTCAAAGACTTTCTCTTTGGAAAATAATGAAAATCCAACTAACAAAATAAATCATTTGGGCTAAGTCTTCTCACTTCTGAATTCCTATATGACTGTATGAGAGTCAGTTTGGGAAATGAATGACCTGTTTTCCATTAGAGATGTCAAAGCCCCCCAAATATTGGCATATCACTAAAAATATCTACTCATAAGGGCTGTAGTCTGCCTGCCAGAGAAGAAGGAATGGCCAGAAAAAAACAACCCTTAGGAGCCAGAGGAGCCCAAACTCAGGAACACTACTGCTCTTTGCCACATTGATGGATGATCTAGATCTCTGGATTAAGTGCAGACTATCTGCCACAGAATCTGATTTCTGATCATAGGCATCTGCATTTTTAACTAGTCTATTGAGATTCTTAAGTACATTCAAGTTATAGAACTAACGTCATACACACAGGAGTCAGACAACCCTGGTCCAAATCTCTTTGTTTCTCGACATCTGCCCCTGTCAAATGAGGACATTCATGATGTCCAATTCCCAAGATTAAATAAAACACTGCATATAAAGACCTCAAAAGTGACTAGCAGGCAGTGAATGATTCCTATCAGCTGTGATTAGTCTCCTAAAACTTGTATTTGCACAGCATACCACCTTTCCCAAAGACCTTCACAACTATGAAATCATAGTATTCCCACTACAATCCTAAGGCAGTGAACTTTTCATTATGTCTATTTTAAAAAGAGGAAATTGAATCACAGAGGTAACAAGACTAGGGATGACCAATGGATCTCATATGGTATATCAAGCACAAGTGATGATGGCGGTTGCATATGGTGCTGTATTGGGGAGATTCTTGAGGCTTCTTTGATGCCATTGATGTACTAGCCTTTGTTAAAGTCAACCCACGATTGAATGGCAGAGTTGGAATTAAAATCTGAAAGTAGGGTCTGCTACCCAGCATCCATATTTCTCTTTTACTTGCAGAATTCCTATGCTCTTGAGCACAACAATGCTGACCTTGCCTTTTCTTTCTTTCTGCTATTTGGAACATGGAAATAAAGTCTGGAGCAACAGCGATAATGCTGTGACCACAAATCAAAGTTAAGATGGGAGCCAGTCTGCTGGAAGGTAGAACAAAAAAATCAAAGAAGCCTGAGTTGCTGCCAATATCATGCCAGATTTGGACTGCCTACATTAGCAGTTCATGTGATATGAGGGCATCGCACTAAAGCCACTATTATTTGGGCTCTTAGTTTTAGCTGAAAATTCCTAACTTATACTAAACCCTGTTTCTGATTGTCACTACTTTTTCTTCTAGAAATATTTTCAGAAAGACTATATTGTTGCTTGGCAGTTGGCTTCAAAATTTCTTCTACGTGAGAAAAGTAAGGTATAAAGGAGAATAAAATTATGTATAATTACGTAGCCCCAAACTAATCACAGTATTTGTATGCTTTGCCTTCTAGTCTTTTTTCTATCCATATATTGTAAACATGAATGAGTTCATATATATCTTTATTCATTTTATTGCTTTGATATTTGCCTAACATATTAACATTTTTTAAACATCACTTGAACACTATATAACATTTTGTTTTGCAAATATGAAATAATATACTTGGCATTCCTATCTAGTTGGATAATGACTTTTTTGTGTGTGTTTTAAGGTTACAGACATTATGATAGTTAACATTTTAGTGTCTAACGATGCTTCGTTCATGTATTCCCAATTCTTTTTTTTTTTTTAGTTGTTGATGGACCTTTATTTTATTTATTTATTTGTATGTGGTGCTGAGGATCAAACCCAGCTCCTCACGCATGCTAGGCAAGTGTTCTACTGCGGAGCCACACCTCCAGCACCCATGTATTCCTAATTCTTTTGTTTGGATAGATTCTTAAGTATAGCATTGCTAAATCAATGGAGCTAAACATTTCCCATCCTCAATACATATGGCTAAAATGCTTTTCAAAAATATATCAGAATATATCAAATCCACTCAACAGCACCAAGTATGGCTATTTGATTGTCTCCGCTAGTTGCTAGTTGAACAAGTAGAAAATTTATACCCAGGGTTGATTTACTATAGAAGTATTTGGTTATACTCAAAGGTGGACGCTGCTCCTGTTCATCTCCATTTGTGCTTCCTACTGTGTTTCATGAATTTTTGTATGACCAATATCCACCACACACCTGGATTACAGGATGTACTCAATATGGTTCTACCACAGGAATATGGTTATTCTCAATAATAGTATACATGAGATGGCCTGAGAAAAATTTCTTTTAATATTACAGATTATATCTCATGGAGTTTTAGAGTTTGAATATCGGCCATCCATGAACGATTATAATAATTACAGCTAATCGAGTACTTTTTCTGTATCACACACTGTTCTAACCACAGTAAGTACTTTTATCTCATTCAACCACCAGATTAGTCCTGTGATGTACACTGCATCACATTCCTCACTTTAGGGTTCAGAAGTTGAAGCAACCTGTAATCCCAACACTTAGGGAGGCTGAGACAGGAGAATCACAAGTTCAGAGCCAGCCTTAGCAATTTAGCAAGAGCCTAAGCAACACAGAGAGACCTTCTTTCAAAATAAAACATTAAAAGGTCTGGGGACTTAGCCCAATGGTAAAGTGTTCCTGGGTTCAATCCCCAGAACTGAAAATACAAATAAACAAATGGAGCAAGAATTATGAACATAAACCGGGTGCGCTGGCTCATGCCTGTAATCCCAGCACTTAGGGAGGCTGAGACAGGAGAATTAGCCTGTTCAAAGCCATCCTCAGCAACGGCGAGGATCTAAGCAACTCAGTGAGACCCTGTCTCTAAATACAACACAAATTAGGGCTGGGGATGTGGTTCAGTGGTCGAGTGCCTTGAGTTCAATTTCTAGTACCAAAAAAAAAAAAAAAGAAGTTGAAGCAAAAGGGAGGCTAAAATCCCCCCAAAATCAAGGGACTAATGTTATCTCTGATATACTGATGCTAATATACAATAAGGGTGGGGGTAAAGGGAAGAAAAGAAGTTCATTGGATCAGACAAAGGGGAATGAAGGGAAGGGAGGGGAATGGGAACGGGAAAGGCAGGAGAATGAATCGGAATAACTTTCCTATGTTCATATATGAATACACGATCAGTGTGACTCCACATCATGTTCAACCACAAGAATGGGAAGTTATACTCCATGTATGTGTGATATCTCAAAATACACTGTACTGTCATATATAACTAAAAAGAACAAAATGAATTTTAAAAAAGAAAAAAAAGGAGGCTAAATTAATGGAGCAAGGATTTGAAGAATGAGGTTTTCCTCAGTGTCTCCAGTGTGAAATGGAAACTTGCTAGGTATCTGGAGAAATGCCAAGAGGGAGGATAAAAGCATGGCCTGGACTCCCAGAATTCAACCTGTTCACATAGACAAAATGAAATAGTAAATATAGATAGTAATGGTGACAGATATAGATAGTAACTTTATTAAGGTCCAGATACTGTTCTAAATACTCCCTCAAATTGCATGTGCTCTTTTGCAAGTAAATGGATGGAGTTGGAGAATATCATGCTAAGCAAAGTAAGCCAATCCCAAAAAAAACAAATGTCGAATGTTCTCTCTGATAAGTGGATGCTGATCCATAATGGGGGAGGGGACACAGGAAGAATGGAGGAACTTTGGTCAAAGGAGAGGGAAGGGGGAGGAGGCATGGGGCAGTAAAGATGGTGGAATGAGATGGACATCATAGCCCTAGCTTCATTTATGACTGCATATATGATGTGATTCTACATCACATACAACCAGAGAAATGAAAAGTTGTTCTCCAAAAAAAAAAAGTGTATTTATTACTCCAAAAATGTATTAAAAAAAAAACAAATTGCACATATTATAGAAACTACCAATACCTCCATTTTACTGATGAGACCGATGGGGAAACAGGAACAGAAGTGAGGTGCTTTGTCTGAACTTACAAAGGTAGCAAGTGAAGGAGGCAAGATTTGAATCTAGACAGATTCCAGAGCTCACCTTATTAACTACTTTGTATAAAACTTTCAATGGTTGAGTATAAAATGATAAAAGATGGCACACGGCAGTGCATGCATTAAGCGTCAAAGAGGTAGATCCCATGTGTTCAGTAACGTCAGCAACAACACGCTCACCATGAGCTGGAACAACTGGGAAAGGCCTATCACCCTTCATTACAAAATCAAAATGGCAGCTACAGAAGCATGAATTAGATAAAAAGCCTAAAGTGGAATCAGCGAAAGGTAAGTTCAAATCCTAGCACACCACTTCCAAGCACATTCAGAATAAATATTCTTCTGTAACATGATTGTAAAGATAAGTTGGTGTGCATAAAGTAGGTAGCAAAATGTCATGCCTTTAGTAGGAACACAAAACATGTGAGTTATCTCATGTAGCAGACACAGTGGATTAGATATCTTTTATCTGGCTTTCCTCTACTCTAAGAGCATAGGAATTGAAATGCTCCATTTTCTAGCCAGTGATGTGGTCTGGGCAATGAGAGAAAGGCAGACATCTGTAGGGAGCTGTCCATTCACAAATAAAAAGGGAAAGTCCTGCAGGGAAAAGACCTTCCTTCCTCATTCCAGTCAGGGTGCTGAAATGACACCAGTAGCAGTAGAGCCATTTGGAAAACATGAAGATGAAATCCACATGCCAGAAAGAGAGAATCTGGGTGCCTACTGAACTCCTCTTTTGAACTGAACTCCAACAGTTCTGGATTGCCTACCTCTGTTCTTATTCTCCTTTGTAGAAAAGAAGTGCCTGCATGGTTCAATTATTATTTGCTGGGTGTCTATTGCTTGCTGGGAGCACATGTTTATCCAACATACTTCCTTTATCATTTGCCAGAGGTCCTTGTGTTTCTCCAGACCACAGAAACACTTATCTAAGGGTCACACCATCTACCCATCACCAAATAGCTAATTTAATTTTTTTAAAAAGCAATGCCTATCCTCTATAGGTAGGCCTCAGGACACCAAGTTTATGTAGGAAAGTGTAAACCTACCGCTTTTGTTCATTAGCAGCCACTTGGAGAGCTGGCTGGCCATAAACTAGAATAAAAAATTGGGGTCACTTAGTCAGATCTTATCACCAGTGATGAGGGACAGGAACATGAAGGAGTATTATATAACTGATACAAACTGGCCAGAATTCAAATCCTGGGATGCTCAATACTAATGTGACCATGAATAATTAGCTTATACCCTCTAGACCTTAGTCTTTGTCTCCATAAAGTGGAGACAGTTACAACTAAGTTGTAACTTCTACAGTTACAACTAAGATCAATTAACACATGTAAATCAACAATCACAATACCTAGAAATCATATTAGGTGATTCAAAAAATGGCTGCAGTCATGTTTTTCAAAGGCAATAAGAACCAATTGCCCTCCACTTAGCTGCCATGTGTAAGAACCCACTGAAGTCCAGACCCTAGGGTTCTAGGAGTAAAGAAGAAAATCATACATATTTCTGCTTCTCATCCACTGTCATGAAGCTTATTTTCCCATGGCAGAAACACAAACTAAACAAATAAGTCAATGAATCAATCTTCCAAGATAGTGAGAGGAAAAATCCCACTGAGTTCAGGAACTGAAGGTGGAGTGGGGGCTGGGATGACATCATGGCTAACAGGTCTTCAACACCTAAAGTTTCTCCCACTTCGTTTATGGGAAGATGAAAGGCCAGTAAATGCATTTTTTTTTGACTAACTTAATGCTAATTACCTCTGCATCTCAGGGCTGTTAGAACACAAACTTCTGGTATTTAAAAAATATATATGTCTGAAAACAACATAGCCAATATTTTCAAAATATTGGGTAGCTGTTATCCCAACCCCTTGCTCCCTTTTCCTTATCTTGCAGTCCCCTAATATCTGTTGAATTGTTTTCTTCAGAGCTCTGCCATTAAGTGTGCCCCCCACACCAAACAGGACCTCAGACAATTGATTGCAGAAGGGACTTAAAAACGAGCTCTTTTTGTCTAAAATGCTTCTAATTATTTCTATAAAGCATAGGCCGTTTTCCAGGACCTTGAGTTCATCAGGGATAACATACTTGGTCTGCTTTATTTTGGGAGGAAAAAAGGAAAATAAAAAATGTTTTAAAGAAAACCTGAAGCATGTCTACATTTTTTGTTTAGTTGAGGCCATTTCCTTCCTTTCACTGCAGTCTGTTTCTGTCCAGCAAGATGGCACTGCTCCTGGCAAAACCCCTTCCCTCTCAGCCACCACGGTCCTACCAGACTCGCAGTGGTGCTACAAATATCGACTTGAAAAGTAATTAAGATATAAGTATTCCAAAAGAGAACACATGGTTATTTAAAGTCATTGGACAGCGTTCAAAAGGAAAGATCTATGGAATCCAAGGGCTCAGAGCCATCGTGCTGTTTCTCCCCACTTCTCACATTAAGAAAAAGAGACTAATTATAAATCTCCAGCAAATATGACCTGGTAAAGAGTTTTCAAACAAAAGCCTTCACTGAACAGGATATCTGGCAGATCTGGGCACTTGTTTTCACTAATAACCATTAAAGTTGTTCCTAGTAAACCATTTTACAGCAGCATTAGAAATATCAGAGTTTACGTTTTCGTTAATGAATTGCTGCAGAATGTTAGCGCTGCACCACGTCGCCCAACGGCTCCCGATCCTCGCTTTGTCTCTGTTGTGCCTTTTTCCCCCCTTAACATTTCATTTCCAATGACATGTCAGCCGTCTTTCACCAACCTCAAAGGAAAGTTGAATGCGGGGCTCACAAAGTTAAGCTGACATTTGCTCCCTTCCAATAAAAAATATTTAGTCCATTAAACATAAATACCTGTCATTATGATACATGGACTGGGTGCAAACCTCCCGGTTCCCTCTGATGTTTATTACATCCAAACAACTGCAGTGCCTGCATGTTTTCAACTTTAGTGTATTGATTAAACTTTTAAATGGCTGCCATATAACCCAGGGACAGCGGGAAGATTAATTTGCGTCAATGTTCATCTGTAATTCATTAGCCATTTATTCTTTACAACCACATGGGCTATCAAGAAAATGCAGGCCATTTTTCACTCGGCACAGGCTGAGAACAGATTCTGAAATTTGTGCTGCATACAAATAAGTTCCCCAGGCCTGGCCAGTTAAACTGCCTGGCTTTTCAAGTTGAAGTTGGGAAACAGCAGTAGGAAAGGAAGATGAGAAAACAGAAATGGGGAGAAACGGGCATCCTCTGGGCACTCACAATTTAGCCAAGTTTGTCCTCTGTCTCTTCACCCATGGATTATGGTTTCTTATTTCAGTGGGATTAAAATCACGGAAACTTGTGTCTGAGCAAAGGCCATAAATAACACGGGATGCCTTTTCTCATCCCTCCCTTCCCACCACCTTTCTAATATCTCCTAAAATGCTGTTTCTGGCAGAAAACTCCAACGAGCGGCAGTGAAGTAGAAAAGTGCATAGCCTAGAAGAGCCTGGAGCCATCAGCTTGGGGACAGTGGCATTTGAACTGACTCTCCCTGAAACAGTGGAATCTCACCCTGCTTTGAGTTGGGAAGGTGCCCAGCTAAATAGCGGCACGTTTCCTGAGGGAAGAGGTAAGCCATCTGGCTTCTCCACGTGCCCTCCTGACCCCCTTGGCAGAACACAAAATGCATATTAAAGGCATAAATGGAACGAGCACCCCTGTGAAAGGCCCTTGGACACACAAGGCACTTTGGGGAGAGGAGGAGGGTGGAGTCTGCGTGTGCGCAGGCCGGGGCTGGAGCAGAATAAAGCACACGAGGGAAATTTTTCTTCATAAGGATGAATAATTAAAGTGGAGAGCTCAGCGCCCAGGCCTCACTGTGGCTAATCACTGCAACAGTGAACAGCGAAAAAAATCGATGGTCAGGACGACATCTGGGGAAGAGGGCTGGCAGGTACCCATTTGCAGGACATGTGAGAGCCAGTGTGCAGATGCTCAAGGCGACAACTCTTTTTCTCTGGTCTGCAGTGCCCACAAAAATCAAAGGTACCAGGCATGCTGGTAACCTTTGGTAACAACATCCATGAAAGGGCCAGCAAGGAAGCCTTGGGGAGGAGGCGGTAAATTACCCATTTATAATATAACTGCTCAGGCTGCTTACAACCGAGGATAAAAGGGAACCCTCCACAAAAACATCCATCTGGAGCCATCCTTGTCCCAGCCCACCCTGAGTCACCAGCACTGCGAGTCAACTCCTTTGCAAGCCTTTCAGGGAAGTGGGGCAGGGGCATCATAGCAATGCAGCTCTAGGAGCTTTATTTAGCATGTGAGTATCAAAAAGAATACATGAATGGTAGAAAATGCTCTGGATGTAACTCAAGACCATTATTTTCAGCCCCTCTGCCATGTATAGGATCCATTAAATTTATCTTTTTGTAGTTCCCCATAGTCACTAGTACATCAGCTTCATAGGAACTCAATAAATATTTGTAGAGTGATGGATTAATGCAACCTAAGCACACAGATTCATTCAACCACTCAACAAATATCTATTGATATCACATCCCCAACACTGTTCTGGATGTAAGATAAAATGGGAGAGTGAGCATAGCTGCAAACTCTGGCAATAGGGTACTTCTAACATAGTTGCCTTTTACTTTCCTGTAGAAGTAAGGAAATTTCTAGAATTCCAAGGCATCAGGTTTAGAAGGCGGGGCCATGTTCTTTGTCTAATCAAACTCTGAAAATGGCAGCAGTTAAACAGCTTGAGAATTAGTTAGGTAAGAGCTAGAATAAAATGAGACTGAAACTGTAGGAAAAGTCAACATATACATGCTTATCAAAAATTTCAGGTAACATTGATTCCAAGGATAGGTATAACCTCTGCAGGTAGAATTAGGTCACGCTTATTTTTGGAGATAGGAATCCAGAGAGATTCTGTCTGCTGGATGAATCTCATAATTGACCTTTAGTTTGAGAAACAAAGGAATTCTGTGAAGGTGCCAATCACTTAAGAAGCAAGTGCTGAAGGCAACCACGTCTGCCACACTTTGGAGAGATATTATGGGGAATAAAGAATAATTCTAGCCTCATACATGGACCTTTCCAGCTCTTTGGGGAGGCAAAATTAACACATGAGAGCTAACTAATACATGACTCAGAGAATTAGGGGCCAAAGGGTTTCTCTGTGCTTTTATCCATTCTCTAAATAATCCATAAAAAAATTTTATATACAGTAAAGTCAAGACTATGAAGTACCAGAACTCTCACGGAGGAAACTGGTGAATGAAATTCATCCCATAACACATACTGAGCCTGAAAACATTCTCAACTTTTCTCCCTTTAATTCCAATCCTTGGTGTCTCTTCTAAGGAACCAATTCCCCAATGAGAGGTAGGCTACACAACAAAGATTTTCACTGCAGAGATTTCTGTTATAAAGAACAGATAGTAAGCAAAGATTGAATAAATAACAATGCATTAACTCTGTGCAATATTGGGCGTTGACTAACATGACAATAAGGAGTAAAACTGTGAAATAAAGAAAAGCATGAGACTATGCTAAAACAGCATGCAAAACTGCAAGTTCAATAGGGTTATCACCTTGTGTTCCTATCAAAAATATTGTAAGAGGGGCTGGGATTGTGGTGCAGTGGTAGCGTGCTCGCCTAGCATGCGTGAGGCACTGGGTTCGATCCTCAGCACCACGTAAAAATAAAATAAAGATATTCTGTCCACCTACAACTAAAAAATAAATATAAAAAAAATATTGTAAGAGCATACATGTAATACACAAAAGGGAGTTAGAGTTATATAAAATATGCCTTTGCTATCAAGTGTTTTTTTTTCTTTTATAATTGAAACAGCTCTATAATATTTAATCTGTGTACAATAGATTACAAGTGCTACAAATACTGAAAGAAAGCTTCATGCTACAGGAGCTAGAGTTTGGCCCTAAAGACCCCTTTAAAAAAACAACAGATTTTAATAACAGAAAGAAAGAGAAAGAATATCCCTGGCAAAGGATATTCTCAGCAAAGGCTGAGAATTTAAAATGTAAATGGCCTCAGGCAGGAATAATGAAGAGATCTGTCTGGCTAGAATAGATGAGGCACTTTGGGGAAATAATGTCAGATAAATAGCCCTGGCTAATTTTTTCAAAACTTTGGTTACATCAGAATGTAACTATTGCCTTTCTACCATCCCCTGTTCAAACTGATAGGTGTATTTCTTACTTTAGGATTCTACTTTGGCTCTAAGTTTATGGGTCAAATTAAATTTTTAAAATGATGTATCAAAGAGATTGGTAAACTTTGTTGCTTTCAACTCTGGGAAGAGATATTGCATTTTATCTTAGCTAATTAATAAAAGATGAATAGTTGAGATCATTTTGAAATAGAAAAGCATTCATAATGGTTATAATTTTTAAAGGAAAGTATCCAATGAAATGTAGGAAAAGAAAAAGAATTGAGCTAGGCAATGAGGCTTATCATTACTGCATAAATATCAAAGCTCTAATAGTTAAATAACATTGAACTTGTAAAAAAAATCTAAAAGAGGAATTCATAGTACAAATTAATATAACTGCTCAGGCTGCTCAGGGTTTATTATAAAGGGATTTAGACTAGGATAAAGTTGACACATCAGTCAAGAAAGTGCTTCTTAACAAATGTAAAAGAGACAGTTAAATGTTAGCAACAAAACAAAGCAACAACAACAAAAAATGTTTTTTTCTGGAAAATATTTCCAGATTTGGTTATATAAAAAGTTAAAAACCTCTGCATGGAAAACACTATAAAAAAAGTAAGATCCAAATTAAAAACTTAAAAAATATGCACTCTTTATCATCTATGACAGATAAAGGGTTATTATCCCTAGTGTAATATACATTTCTTACAAATCAAAAAGAAATATTAACATCTATCTCCATGGGGAAATGGGTAAACAATAAGAACAGCAATTTACAACATAAATAAAAATAGACGATAAACTTACTGAGCATGTTCAGCTTCACAAAGCATTGAAAACAGAACTTTTTGGAAGAGGTGCCATTGTTAAACAAAATGGCAGTGATAATATATAATGTTTGAGATCATGAAGGGAAATGAACTCTCTTACACTGTTTGGAACGGCTTTCAATTCATACAACTTTGTGAGAAAGCTATCTGTCAACTTACACCAAGCAATTAAAAAAAAAAGTATAAGACATGGAACACCAAAACAATGAATTTATCTTTCTGCTCTTCACCCTGCCAAACATACATGAATGAGTTTTTGCCTCTGATGGGGATGGTTGGGGTTGAAAGCACGATAGACTTTTTAGTTATTGATTTTAAAAGAAAACTTACCTTTTGACCACTAAAAACAAAGTATTCTATAGATTTTGTTTGTTTTTGGGGTATATATGCTTCATTTAGCTAAGAAGTTCCTTTTAATTCTTTGTTCCTTGAGATATTTTCAGTATAAATGGAGTATATGCCACCATTTTTATATACAGTACTTTCATTAATATCCAGCTCTAGGAATTCTTAATTTTCATTATTTTATGAGCCATGGGTTATAATTTACTTAAAAATATTCAAACAGATGGGGGCTTTCTAGTTAACTTTATATTATTAATTTCTAAATTAAAATTTTACTGTGGTCAGGAAATATATATATAATATGTAGTTTTTGAAATTGGTTCAAACTTGTTTGTTTTGCTTAGAGTGGAGTCTTCCATATGCATGAGAAGACTGTAAATTCTGTACCTGTACACAGTTCTATATGGGTCCATTAAATCAGCTGGTTAATGGTATTCATCTTCTACATCTTTGCTACTTTTAATCTATTTGACCTATTACAAATTGGTAGAAATGTTTTGAAATCTGAATATCATGTAGATTTTCATATTCCTTTTCTGTTCTATAAATACTTGCTTTATATTGTGTAAAGCTGTCATAATTCATCAATTCTAAGACACACATTTTTCACATTAAACATTTCTTTCTTTTTTTTTTTTAATTTTAATTTTTATTTATTTTTCTCAAAAGTTGCATTTAAATACATGTACATTAAACATTTCTGAAATCAAGATGTCTTACAATTGGTATAATATGAAGACATTACATCATAGCTTAATTGCAGCAGTTTTGTTGTTTATAGTGGTAGATAAAATGATGGTATGCCTTACAATTTTTGACATCTTAGATTCTATGAAATATGATGTTTCAACAGGTACATGGAAATTTCGAATTTAAAAAAATCTTTTTGGTGAGTCAATTGTTTATCATGATTTGGGGTGTACTTATTTTTAGGAATAATTTTATCTTGAAGTCTATACATCAGATATATATAGCTGTCCTTCCTTTGTTTGGATGCTATTGCCTGGTACACCCTAAGCTGCTGTGTGTCCTTACATTTTGTGTATATATTATAGACAGTAAAAGTTTGTGTTCATTTATGTTTCCCTCCAACAAGACAATTTCAGTAGTTTACTTCCAAGTTTATTCCAATTGTGTAGATTGCAACTACTGATCCAGTTAGACATGTTTCTAACATTCATTTGGAATTTATATTTGTTCCACTTCTAAATGTTTTTTTATCCTTTGTTGATTTAAAAAAAAAAAAAAAAGTCATTTCTTCCCCTACTATTTTTCTCTTATTCATTGGTTCAGAATTGATATACTTTTTTTTTTTTGGTTGTTTGTTAGAATGTGTAATTCATTAAGGACTTTAAAAATCCAACATTAGAGCTAGGGATAGAATGTGTGCCTACCGTGTGTAAGGCCATGGGTTCAATTGCCAGCACCAGAGCATACATATGCACACATACATAAATCCAACATTCATATCATAAACCTTTTCCCTGAACATTTTAACTCTGATCATCAGTTCATTCTGATTTAGATAATAGGGTTGACAATGATTTGGTTTAGTTTTGTTCTGTATTTTTATGAAGAAACTATTTAGATATATTTATATGTTTGTCAATTATTTTACTCATCATTTCTCTAAATCAATTTATACTTTCCTTCAAGATTATTTCCATTTTTTCTCAGATACATACTTCAGAGGTTCTTTTAGCTGAATATACTGGTAGTAAATTCCTTCCATTTTATCCATTCCAGTATTTTTTTTTTAATTTTGCACTTATCTTCGAAAATTAGTTTGGCTTTTAACACAATTCTTTTTCTCAGTACTCTGATAATAAAATTCTCATACCACATTGCTTCCATTTTGATGCTGAGAAATCTGTCTTCTGCCTTCACAGTAATTGCCATTTCTTTGTAGGGATTTTAATTTTCTCTCTAGCTACTTGTAAAATCTTTTCTTTGTCTTTGGCTAATACGCAGTTTCAATAATTTTGCTTAGGTGCAGCTTTTAAAATAGATCCTACTTGGTCTATTATGTGATTCCTACCTGTTTCCTTTGTTTTTTATAATTTTGAAGAATTCTCAGCTACTGTCTATTTCTTTAAGTATCACCTCTCCTAAATCTTCTCTATTCTCTCTGAAACCTTGACTTGCTGAGTGGAAAATCACTTCCCATCTCCTTGTATTCCCATGTGGCTTTCTGTATACTTTCTTTAGATCCACTTATTAATTTACTAATATTCTCTCTTCCATGATCAAATCTATTTAATTTAACTGTGGAATTTTTAAACACTTATAATACGTTTATGCTAAAGTTTTATTTGGTTGTTTTTCAAATTGACTAGTTAATTTTAAAGCCTCATTCCTTTACATGTTTTATCCCATCTTTTATGTCTTTTATCATTTAATATAAATTCATTTCACATTTCAACTGTGATAATTCTAATATTAGATGTTATTGAGAATTTAACCCTATTTCTTTTGTTCACTCTTAAGTAAAATGTCCTTGAATATATGGTAATATCTAAATATGAGCTTATATCTGCCTTTTCTCCACCTATGAAAATCTTGACAGCCTAAACTTATAAAGCTTTCTTCTAAAAAGAACCTATACTCCAGACCTGAGATCACAGGATTAAACTTCACTGATCTTGACTCAATAAAGGAGTTTTTGGTTTACATTCCACATCTTCTGCTAGGTCCAAGGCTTTATCTCCATAATTCAATGTCTTGATTTGGAGCAAATTTCTTTTCTCTGATTTGAGCTCAATGTTTTTTTTAAGCTTTCCCTCTCATTGACTTTTATTATTTCTAGGTTACCCAGAAATGTGTTAATAATAATTTCTTATCTAGAAATAAGATATATTTGACAGGATTCATGTTGTGGGCATATAATCAGCCATGCTTTCAAATATACATTCATTATTTTAGAAAATAACTTACATAGTTAAGTTGGTGGGAAATATGCCATCAATATGGCTGAATTCATCTCAATCACATTTAATTAATGAAAGTTTCCAAAATTATTTTTGATAGATATACTGTTTGGCCTTTAACTTTATTTTCTAAAATTATAGCTAAAGATATTCAGTGATGCTTCAGACTTAAGTTGAGGTGTACTACAGAGTTGCAAGAACAAATACTGCCACATACTCCAAAATCTCAAAATTAGATTAAGTCCTCATTTTTAGCAACAAAGAGAAAAATTCTATCAGAAGTAGGGTAGCCACATGGAACAGGGCCAGTACAGCCTGACAGAGCACAGTATTTCTTAGTTCTCAGTCACTAGGAAGCATATTCAATACATTGGGGCAAGTCTTTGCAAAGTATTTAAACTCTTCTTATGCCCCTGAGAAACAAAGATGGAGGCTAAGACACATGACCTGGGACTACTTAAAGTAGAGTCCCACTCCTGTACTTCTCCCCTTGATTGTCGATACTGAAAGTCTGGTTGACTAAGTCTGCAAAAGAGGCTCAGCAAAACAGCAAATGCAGCACAAACTGCACACACACGCACCTGCAGGATTCAAAAGTGCATACCACAAGACAGAAAGGAAGGTTCCCTATGTGGAGATCATCACTAGATGGAGGTCGTCACTAGACCCCCCTATTCATGGCCTCAATTGTATTGTCTTCACAAAAAATTTCATCCGTGCAGGCTGTCAAGATTTCCAAAGCTTAAATAACTATTGAGAAGGGTGTATTCTAATATATGTACTTGCATTCATGACAAGTTTCAAAGACAAGAACTCTACTAGCTCCTGGGCAGGTCAAGGGAGTGAACATTATGGATCTGTACCTAAACAAAAGCTCTTTCTGGTTTTCTAGAAAGTCCACTTATCAGAGATTCCCACTAAGATGTGTATAGCAGAGTGGTTACTGCTATGTTATTTATAATTGTATACTAAGGTACCTGATTCTGATTTTGATATTTGACCACTGACAGCTTTCAGGGCCCACTACTTCACATTCCCCTTTGCCCTACCTCTAGGGAAGCTAGTAAGACATCCTTGGTGCTCCCTCCCTTGACACCAGTGACGAAATTCAAATCACCTCAATGGCACATGGGGGAACCTCCTCCTCGGCACCACCTATAACCACAATAAAAACAAAATCCATTTGCACCTTCCTTCACTCAAGCCAAATGAACTGGCTTGGATGCCTGCCCTGCTCTCTGCAGAGTCTCATAATGGAGTAATGTATGTTTTCAGCCCTCTGGGTGCATGTTTTCAGAGGGCTGAAAACATACATTACTCCATTATGGGAACAATTTGGAAATGGGAACAATTTGGGTAAGGTGGAATCAACCACCCTTCTGCTGAGAAACCACCAAACAATTGAGCCCATGAATAGGAGGGTCTACTAATGACCTCCATTTGGGGAACTTTCCTTTTTGACCTGCTGGTGAGTATGCATTTTTGAAATCTGCAGGTGCATGTGCAATTTGAGCTGCATTTGCTGTGTTTTATTGTGCCTCTCTTACAGATTTAGCCAATCTAAATTTTAGGGGCAAGAGTACAGGAATGGGGTACTACTTTAAGTAGTCCTAGCTCATATGTCTCTTCCTGGACCTTCATTTGTGTCTCAAATCAAACTGCCCATCTCAATTCTAGCATAAACTGTGATTTATAAGAGAGGTTCAGCAGTGATTTTTACCTTGGGATCATTGGTTGTGTCTCAATCAGGCTTTGACCCCATGTCATGTCATGTGGATACCCTGGGCAGTACTGGGACCCACTTGGGTGCCAGTCCTAAAACCAACAGTCACCACATAGCTTGCTGAGTTTTGTACTCCTTGAAACAGTAGATGTGCCCATTACTTTGTCAGCAAAACAAACCCAATCCTCAGTGTTATAGGGAAAGGACATCATGTACCTCAAAAAATATTTTTAAGAAAAGTGTCCTTGAATACACTATCCCTGCTTCTCTTAAAAGACCAGAGAACATCATCACCCTATCAAAACAATGCAAAACTGACCAACAAAGACATTCTGTTCCCTTGAGTGAAGTGGTTCATCAACACAAAAAAGGTCTAATCCCTACCTTGAGTACTGAATTGCTTCTCTCTGGAGGAAAATAACACCAATCTGAGCAAAGAAGATCCCCTGAAAATACATTTGGCCACCACCAATTTTTAAATAAATAAAAGTGAGAGGCTAGGAAGAATTAAAATAGAGACTCAATCCCAGCAGCTCAGGAGGCTGAGATAGGAGGATTGAGAGTTCAAAGCCAGCCTCAGCGAAACTGAAATGCTAAGCAACTCAGTGAGACCTTGTCTCTAACTAAAATATGGTATGGGGATGTGGCTTAGTGGCTGAGTGCCCCTGAGTTCAATCCTGGTACCAAAAAAAAAAAAAAAATAGACACCCATGACTAAAGCCAATTAGAAATCTAAATTTTACTCCAAAAAATAATGATAGAAAACTAAGGAGAATGCCAATTGGTTTGTACACTCTAAACTTTTCTAAACTAACTCTAACATATGCTAAGTAGATGTGAAGCCTCTATGGCCCTCAAAGATGCAGGAGTTCAAATTACAGTTACTTCTGGGGAATCTTACACAATTTAAAGGCACCCCATATTCTCAGGGGAGTTAGCAGATACAAAATAGAGGACAATGGGTTCCACCTCAACTTGGAACTACTTCCCTGTTTAAGTTCTCCATGGTCTTAGTGCCCATGACCTTAACATAGCTCATAGGTTACATGGACATCGGACTCAATAACTAATGTATTTAAATAAAATTTAATCTTGGACATTTGAAATCTGCTTGAAAAAAATGGAATCCTGTGGGATCAAAAATAGGATTTCTCCCTCTAACACCAGTCAAAATAATAAATATGTCCTAATACAGATTAAAACAAGGCCTACAGAAATTAAGACCCACTATACAAGAAAAGTTGTTTCTATTATGCTTCCTCTTAATGATGACATTGCTATATGTATTTGTGTGGGGGGTGGGCTTTTATTTTAGTGTCATGGCCGGTAAGGCTTTACTTAACCAAAGGTCATGAAGAGTTACTCCTATGTTTTCTTCTAAGAGTTTTGTAGATTTAGTCCTTAGATTTAGATCTATAATCCTTTTGACTTAATTTCTGTGCATAGTGTAAGGAAGGAGTAGAAAATAGAAACTTTTTTCTATTGTATGTGCATGTTTACTGCCCAAACACCATCTCTTGAATAGACTATTATTTCTCCTACTGCTATATCTTCAAATCTTTGTCAAAAATCAATTGATCCTTAAATATAAAGGGACTATCTCTGGATTTCCAATTATATTACATTGCTCTGTATGCTTTCCTACACTAGTGCCAAACTCTTCATTACTGTAGTTCTGCACTAAGTATTCAAATTTGGAAGTGTGTATATATAATCTTATCCTCTTTTTTGCTGTTCTAGATCACTTGCATTTCCATATGAATTTTAAAATCACTTGTCAATTTCTACAAGAATAATAAGCTAGCTGAGATTTTGATAAGGATTGTGTTAAATCTGTAGATCAATTTTGAGAAATATTATCATTCTAATAATATTGTCTTACAATCCATGAATGTGGGATATCTATTTTTTTATGTTTTCTTGATGTTTCAATAATGTTTTTCATTTATTCTGTTAAATCCATTACTACATATTTTATATATTTATGCACTATTGTGAATCAATTTATTTTCTTAATATCATTTTTTTATTGTTCAGTGCAAATACAGAGAAAGACAATTGGCTTTCTATATATTGATCTTGTGCCCTGTAATCTTGCCAACTCATTTATTAGTTCTAATAGGCTTTTAGTGGATTCCTTAGGATTTTCTAATATGTAAAATAACCTGACTTCATTATCTGGCTGCTGACAGACTTCAGACTCTATCCACTCCTCCCTTTTGCCTCATGTCTGGGCAAAGCAATTTAAAAAAAAAACAAAAACCAGCTACTCCATCCCCTGAAACTGGCAAGGAAGTTCAAACCACAGAAACCCCAACCTGTATCTGAATCCTCATGCCTATCTACACTTCATCACAATAAAAACTGTAACCACTTGCCCTGTCCCCACTCAAACCTGACACATCAGTTTGAGGGCTTCCCCTGTTCTCTCCAGCAAGTGTAATAATGTAAGTAATAAATGTTTCTATACTCTCTTGATGCACATGTAGCATAGTTAGTTTTGACTCTGAAACAACAATGGTGTGTATGATCGTATGCTGGGGGTATTCATCTTGTCCTCTTTGGGATAACCAGAAGATCAACAGCAAATATAAAGATATTTCAAATGTCCCACAACAGGAACAAGATTATAGACTCCCCATTCCAGACTTATCAAAAGCAGTTTCAATTTTATATACTTTACAACTTGGTCTTCAAAGAAGAATTGAGTTCAGTAGTTAAAATCTAAAACTTCACACAGCTCAACCTGAAGAAGACTGAACAGGTAGAGCCCACGGGTTATGAAAAGTTAGATCTAAAGGAGGCACAGGGTTGGATTTGTTTCACAGATAGGGTGGTGGCTACAGCTTTGGCAAGGTACATAATCTCATCTGAGGCTCTGAATATGCCTGTAATCCCAACAACTCAGGAGACTGAGGCAGGAGAATTTGAGGCCAGCCTCAGCAACTTAGTAAGGCCCTAAGCAACATAGTGAGACTCTGTCTCAAAATAAAAAGGGCTGAGGATGTGGCTCAGTGGTAAAGCACCTCTGGATTAAAATCCCCAACCACACCCCACACCCCAAAAAAGAATGATCATGAAGCAACTTCTGTGCAACAGAATTTCAGAACCAAAAGGAACAATAAGATTATATTACCATTTTCTCCCACTGTACAAGTAAATAATGAATCCCAAAGATATTAGGGACATGCTCAGGACATGAAATTGTGGCCACACCACAATATCATGGCAGTCCTAGGATTGGAATATGGTCCTTCCATACTTCTTGTCTGTGTTCTTCCTGTAACATTGACTCAGTCTACATATATGATTAGCCTCTCTGTGATTCTCTGAAAATGGCAGTTATTAGTTAAAGGATTCCAAACACCATGGCTTATTTTCTCCTCTCTGATAGTGAAGAAAATGATTTCTGCAACAGATTTCTGAAAAAAAATATGCTACAAGTTTGTACCTGACCCTTGGAAACATCAAGGGATTCTAGACACCCAGCTACTTGGCTATTTTATAGCCTGGGTGGAAATGTTGAACTTAATGTCAGCTCAGAGCTCTCCTTTAGAACCCTGCTTAGTGCTCAGCCTGTAGACTAAGCTTGAAATAACCCAGGCCCAATGCTTCCCCAACCCAACCCACACACACTTGTGGCTTAAGTGGGTCTGCCTTGCACTAGCAGTGACTTGGATGTTGCACCTACTAGCAGGCCAAAAGGATCCACCCCCTGGAATAAGATAGTTCATGGAATTCTGCCCTTTATTGAAGCAGCTTCAATGTGTTCCAGTCAAATTTCCACTCTCAGATCTTTCCCATGAGCAATTCTGCAAATCCTTGTTTAGTGCCAGCCAGGGAAGAAGAAGCTGACTCTCATTACACAAAATTAAGCAAAGTTAGCATTTTGTAATGGTTACATTTATCATCCCATTACATATTTTAATACGTTGGGGACCTTCATGTCCTTTGTGTATTAATATGCACAGCCAGTCCTTCCATGTTGCCTAGAAGTCCATGTATCAATATAATTCCAAAAAATTCTGGAAAACGATTTAGAAACTAAGATTGCAAAATGTGGTCAGTGTTCTCTGCCTCTTTGTGGTAGAGATGCACCTGCTCTCTCAATTTTTCTCACTCATCTCCAGGACAGCAAATTCATTTGACTGATATTCTCCAAAATCCTATCTTGGAAAGGATTGTGGCATACTCCTTGGGCTCAAGGGGAAAGAGTGACATAGAGATTAGTGATGTACCATGGCTTAGTGTAGAGAACAATCAGATGTCCTGCATGGTTTTCATGCCTGATGCATGTAGAGCAATGAGAATGTAACCAGAGGGTGAAGAGAGGAAGGGGCACACTCGATCTGTGGAGTCCCGAGTCAGGATCCGTGTCTCCCCTGGAGATAACATCAGCCTAGCAGTCTATTATTTACCCAGCCTTGTCCTGATCCATTCTCCCTTCTTCCAAGCACTATGTGTAGCACTATTTCCTTTTTGTATTCCAACAATACTCTGTAACAAGGCCTGAGTAACTCTCAGGCTCTAGATATGATGAAGACCACTTCAAAGTATGTTCCCTAAAGATAACCTTTAGAGGAAGAATTCTCAAATTGTGCTTGGTTCATACTTGGCCTAATTCTAATTATGTCTAAGAGTATTTGTACCCTTCAAAATACATTCTTCAATTACTACCAAGGGAATGTGTTGCAAAATTGATCAGGCCAATATGCTAGAGAACCAAGTATAGCGTTGATCATATTTCTTGGATATCTGGTAGGATGGAATATCTCTTCCAACAGCAGACTATTCTCTTATATGAGGAATAACTTACATGTGAAAAGCAAATTTTTTCTCTATCCCTCTAATTATTTCTGATGTATAAATAGATGGTCTTGAATGATATATACTAGGCCCTCATTCTTCCATGTCCTTCTGTGGCACTTTAAATCTCATCATCTGATGGCTCAGCTCAATAACATCGTTTCTATCTAACACTGTTAAGTTAAGATAACAGGGTTTAAATAGCAGTTATATCACCTTCATTTGTGTGATATTTGATGGTTTAACCTTAGAAGCCTCAGCTCTTTTACTGTAAAAATTGGGGTTGCTGATTGTACCCAACTCATAGTAAATAAAATAATATTAGTGTTAGGAATAGTGTCCAGCTCATGGTTTCTAGACATCTTTCTCCGGTGAAAGTTATCAGGCTTCCTTGGAGAACAGACTCCTCCAAGGTTAGAGAAAAGGAAGAAAGAAAGGCATAAGATTAACCTAGAAAAGAAAATAACAACTAGCATAATAAATAACAGCTATATATAAAAAAAAGACAAGACTCAAATGGAAGGATCTCCCAATGAGTAAATCTGAGCAGTTCAATCAACCAAATAAATAAAGATAGTCAGACATTATAACCCATAGAATAAAATACCCATGAGAACACAATGTTATAAATAAGTGTTAAACAAATATGTAAATAAATGAGTAGGACAGCATGGTAAACTCTTTCTTATAATAAAATTTTAACATAAATATGAAGGAATGATAGAAGTAGAAAATCACCATTTGGCAAACACCATAGTAATAATGTTGCTGGTAAATACCAAATGGATACTAAAATTGGGGACTGAAACTCTGATATGAAACATGATACTTATATACTTGCAAACTATGTTCCCACAAGATATCAAACACAAGGGGAAAATAGCACCTTTTCAGAAACTTGACAGACGCCACCTTCACCAAATGATCAAAGTTAATATCACCAGTAATGGGACCAATGGATACCACATGCCTCCTAACATGAGATCCTGGGTACACAAAATATTATTCTTGACAGATATGTAGCTCCTGAATTTACCCATGTAGGAGTGTCAAGAAATCCAACTGAGGGATACTCCATCAAATAACTGATATGTACACCAAAAATGCCCGAGTTAAAGACAAAAGAATGAATTGGAACTGTTCTAGACTAAAAGAGACTAAAGAGAAAGGATAACTAAATGAAATGTATGATCCTAGATTGGATCCTGTACCAGGAAAAGAATATTAGTTTAATAAAGGGAGAGATTTGAATAAGGTTTTTATACGCAACAGTACTATATCAATGTTTGAGAATTGTACTGTGGTTGAATAAGATGTTAACATTTGGGGAATCTGGGAGAAGGATGTGTAAGAAATCTTTGTACTATTTTAAAAAATATTTTTTTAAATTAATTCATACTGAAAGGTTAAAATGAAAGTATAATGCCTGGTATCTAATAAAACTCTAATATGTTGAAACCTAAATACTCACCAACTGATGAATATGTTAAGAAAATGTAGCATATCTGTGCAATGGACTATTATTCAGCTCTAAAAAGAAAGAAGTGAACGTATCAACACATTCTGTAACATGGATGAATGCTGAAAACATCATGCTAAGTGAAAGAAGCTGATCACTCTGTATAGTTCCACTTATACAAAATTTTCAGAATAGGAAAACATATACAGAGAGAAAGCAGATTAGTAGTTGACAGGGGTTGGGGGTAGAGGGGTATGGAGAGGGACTGCTTATGTATATGAAGCTTTTATGGGAGTAAGGGAAATGTTCTGAGGTTAGTGGTAACAGCTGCACAACTCTGTAAATATACTGAAAGTATGGAACTGTTACATGTGAAATGGGTGAATGTTTTTGTTCATGAATCATATCTCAATAAAGTGAGTATTTTTTTAAAAATTGTGTTTGATGCATAGTAAATGCCCTAAAGAATGTGGCCCATGATGACCATGACAGTGGCCACCAATACTCTGGACACTGTTGTTTTATTTCCTCTTCACTAGAACACATAGCCTTTTCAGCATCAATTTCTAAGTCTTACAGATCGGTTAGGGGCAAAAAGACTTGGTTATTTGTTAACTGCCTTTTTTTTTTTTTTATAATCCACAGAGGAACCAAAGAATCTCCATTTGCCCTGACTAAGGAAGGACCAAGGGTCAAAGGAAGACCCATTTCAGCTATAAGCACTGAGGAAGATGCTAGAAAACAAGAGCAGACTGTGACCTGGGGAAAAGATATCAGTCCATTTCACTTTTATAGATTTTTTTTTTTTAGCTTTGTCTTTCTATTTACTAAATAATAGTTCTTTAACAAAAACTTTTCAAAGGCTTGCATTATTATAATGCATTCTGTTCAACCCTCAAGACATCAAGTAAGAAAGGCTCTAAGTGTGTTGGAGGGCCAAAAAGTTGACGAGGCTGACACGAGATGAGAATTTCTATAGGAAAGGACTAGAGGCTTTGTGTGCCAGGCAAGCAGGGCTTATCACATTGACACGTGGTGCATGGAACGGGAACATACCCCATCTCTCGATACTTGGAGAACGACCCTCTATCTTCAGCTTTGGTTTTAAACTGAAAATGGAAATGCTAAAGTCGAGTGAACACTACCTTCTCTCAGATCTCAGCAAAGCCTCAGAGAGCTGAGGGATGCCATTAATCTTGAGGAACCTCCAAATACAGTATTTGGCTGGGATTTATGAGAGGCCTTTTGAGGCTTGCTAATGCTGGTCACAACCCTAAGTCTTTGATTATTGTGAATGAAACAAAGCCAAAGCAAACAATACTGAAGGCTCAGCACAGACAGAATCAGCTCTGAGTGTCACAGCCCAAACTCACAACTGTTCCAATTTGCAAGACCATTAAGTAGCTTCTATAAAATGAATCAATGTCCATGGAGGTCTCTTTGGGAGGAAAGCTCTGATATTTTGGGAGAGGTTGGAGAGGGGAAAAGGCCAAAAGAAATTGCTCTCTAAAGCTGCATTCTTAAATAATTCGTTCCGAATACCCTCCAGTCATACACGTGAGAAATGACATTGGAGGGCAAAGGGCGATAGTTCAGAGATAAAACAAGTTGAAGGTATTTAAAGGACTTGCCAAGGAAAAGTGCTCATCTGATAAAAATTTAGGCAGGAAGGATGCCAAAAGCCAGGAGAGACACAACTGAGAGACGTGATGAGGTGATTGCTGCTCCAGCTGTCAGACTTGTCAATGGTGTCAAGATGCCAGATTTTAACTCAAATGCAATGTCAGCCCAAGAGCTGCCTCTATTTCCCTGCATGGTTTTCATTAAGAAAGCACCAAGACTTACTTCCAAGTACAGATATCCTATTTGGAGCCAGTTCAAGATGGAAATGTGTTGGTTTATTTGTCTCCTCTTCAAAAGAATATAATTAATTGAGGAGGAAGAGAACACAATGCAATACCTTCACCATTACTACAGAATGGGTTCAGCAGGGGTGCACTCGCCTTGAAGTGGTGGGCATGCTGGAGGATGTGACATAAAGGGAAGAGGAGGACATGAATTATGTTAAGAAGGGCAAAAATTTCCATATTAGCCTTTAAGGGTCCCACAAGGAAACAATGGTACAAGGAGTATACCTGTCTTCCCTTATTCTGGAATATTAGATCAGTATTCCATTTATCATAAACGTTTGTTATATAAGCCAAGAAACATTAAAATCAAACTCTGGCCCACATTGGGCTCATTCAACTTGCTGAAAATATTTAAGAGAAATGTATAAGGAGAAAAGTTGAAAATTACAAAAAGGCAGGCAAATAAAGACTAGGGCCATGGAAGTGCATTCCTATATTAAAAGGGATGTAAAAGAAGTTGGTAATGGTGGGGGAGCAACTTTCATGAAATGCTTACTTTCAGTTCTCATGAAATGCTAATTTATTTTCTTTCAGATAATCATTCTCCCCATGCTAATCCACATATTTAACTATAAGAAAACCATTCTATGTGTTTGAAGACAAAAGACTTATGCAGCACCCTACAAATCATACACAACTCAGAGACAGAGTAATATCTTGTTGGAACATTTTAAAAAATCACCATTACAATATCAGTGCCACTTTCTTCTTGTTATACCTACCAACCCAATGCTCTCATTTCTATACTTAGCAGAGTACATCTGGGCCTTTTTAAACCTTGACTTCTTAGCACACATGCAGATTCCTTGATATGACAAATACCCATATTTTTTTTCTTTTCTGGGTACTGGGGATTGAACTCAGGGGTACTCGAACACTGAGCCACATCCCCAGCCCTATTTTGTGTCTTATTTAGAGACAGGGTCTCACTGAGTTGCTTAATGCCTTGCCATCACTTAGTTGGCTTTGAACTCACGATTCTCCTATCTTAGTCTCCCAAAGTGCTGGGATTACAGGTGTGTGCCACCACACCTGGCAACAAATACCCATATTTAGACTCCAAAGGCAATTTCCCCCAAAGTATCAGGGCTAAGGGACTCAGGAAATTCTTATTGAGTTCCTTACCAGGATGGGTTGGCCTATATATCTCTTTTGCCTACAAGCAGATAATAGAATTTGAAAAGTAATAATCAAGGTTGAATAAGCTTCAAAAAGATACTAAGTCAAAACAGAGTTTCAGGTATTTCCAATTCCAACAAAGACAGAATAACAGGATCAGATTACCCCCCTACAAACACAAACACACACACACACACACACACATACATACACACACTCACTTGAAACAACTAATATTGAAACAAAACACATGAAACAGCCTTGGACAGAGAGCAGCACAAGACAGTCCCCAAGACCATGTGCCCTGAGTGGGGAAACAAAGGAGGTCATCTCCAGAAGGGCCTCAGTTTACATTCATGTAGAGCCCAGTGTCTATGAATTGATGAGTTGAATCTGGAACTACAGGGATGGTAATGTGGATAATGTTCAAAGGACAAACTGCTGAAAAGAATAGAACTGCATCAGAAAAGCTCTGGAAATCTACAGAGAGCTCCCCCATAAGACTTCAGATGAGCACCAGTGAGGGTTATGAGGCAACTCCATGACTCAAGAAGAACTGAAGAGGAATACCTGAAAGAAGCAGAAAGAACAATCCCTAGACATACATGAAGAATAGATACACAGGGACCAGTTCATGATCCTACCAGCTATAGTGGAAAATCTAGTAAGTCATGGGGCATTGAGTGGAGTTCCCAGGAGGGTACTGGCTCAAGTGGGGCCAAATTAGCTGCAGATTAAGGATATTCCTGTTCCAGCTAACAAACTAACAAATCTTGAAAAACAGTAAGTTGGAAGAAGAAAAAAAAAAAGGAGGAAGAGATGGAGGAGGAAAAATAAATAAAAGGGAACACTTGAAAAAGTAGAAAACACACATGATTATCTACTTAGAAAACCCCAAGTATTCAGTTGATTCCCAAAAAAATCTACAAAAGAACTCCTAGAATTAATAGGTGAATTCAATATGCTGGCAAAATACAAGATCAACATACAACAATTGCATTTTCTATATACTGACAATGGAATAAGAAACTAATGCCAAACCATTCACAACTGCTCACAGAATATGAAATACTTAGTCATAAATTTAATGAAGATGTATAGGATTTCTATGATTAAAATTAGACAATTCTGGTGTAAGTCATTTTTCAAAGATCTAAGAACTTGGAGAGGTTCCCCATGTTCACTGATTAAAAGCCTCAACATAATAAGGATGTCAATTCTTCCTAAAATGATATATGAGTTTGATCAAGCACCAACCAAAATCTCAACAAGTTTCTTTATAGACATACTTATAATCTCAACAAGTTACTTTATAGACAAACTTATTCTTGGATTTATATGGGAAAGGAAAGGAAGAATAAAGTAGGAAGAATCACTCTTCTCAATGTTAAAGCTTGTTACATAAGTGTAGTAATTCAGATGGTAAGGTACTGGTGGAGAGACATATACACTGATCAATGGTAACTAGATAAAGTTTCAAAGAAACACAATCAATTAATTTGTGACAAAAGAGCAAACAATTCCATGGTGGAATAAGAATCTTCACAATCAATCAAGCTGGTATATGAAAAGTAGAGAGGAAAAGGAAAGGTGGGGGGAGGGATCTCATGAAAATCAAAGTGCCATCAGTAGAACAGAGGAAGAGGACCAGGAGAAGGGAGAGGAGGAGGGTGGGGAGAATTGCTGGGAAGATATATTGGTCAAATAATATTATTATATTGCATGCATGTACAAATATGTAACAACAAATCCCACCATTATGTACCATTATGATGCACCAATAAAAATGTGGAGAAAAAATAAAGAACAGTATTTTACATGTATGAATATATCACAATAAAAAAAGAATCTGTGACAAAAAAAAAAAAAAAATCATTCTGGGCAAAAGGATATTCACTGGCCAAAAACCAAAAACAAAAACAAAAGGGAAAAAAAGAATTAAAAAGTACTTCAACTTAAACCTCATACTTTATACCATTTTAATTTACCACAAAATTGATCATATTCTTAAATGTAATATCTTAAAACTAAAATTTCCAGAAAAGAGCTTAAGAGAAAAACTTTGTGATTTAGAACTAGGAAAAAGAGTTCTTAGAATGGACACCAAACTCAAATTCATAAAAAGAAAATTTGATACACTGGACCTCAACAAAATTAAAAACATTTACTCTTTGAAAGACTGTTTAAAAACTGAAAAACAAAGCATAATTTCTATCCAAAAAAGAAAGAAATTAAACTAGAAGAAAAGTAATTGAAAAATATAAAACTATTTAGAAACCAAATATTAAGTACAGACATAAGTAAATCAAAACACAAAAAAGGTAAATTAGAAAATATTTTAAATTGGAAATTTAAACAAAAATATTAACATTTGAAGGGTGCAACCAAGGCATTGGAGCAAAACTGATAGCACTAAAAGCATGTAATAGAGAAGAAGAATGGTCTCAAATCAATGATTTCAGCTCTCACTATTAAAAGCTTAAAAGAAGAAATTAAACACAAATCAAGCAGCAGAGAAATAAAGAACAAAAATCAATAAAACTGAGATCAAAGTTGGTTTGGGGGGAAATTAATAAAACCATATGCTTCTAGCAAGGCTCAATCAGAATGAGAAAAGAGAAAAATTACCATTATCAAGAATGAAAGCATGAAATCATTACAGATTCTATAGAGAGATAAAAAATAACAAGAGAGCAACATGAAGAATTTTATGTTAATTTCAAAAACTAAGTTGAAATAGACAAGTTTCTTGAAAGATACAGAACATCAAATTCATTCAAGAAAAAAATGGCAGCCTGAATAGAACTATATATTTCAAAAATGAATGTGTTATGGTTTGGATTTGATATATCCCCCAAAAGCTGATGTGTGAGACAATACAAGAAGGTTTAAAGGACAAATGATTAGGTTGAGAGTCTTAACCCATCAGTGAATTAATTCACTGACAGAATTTACTGGTAACTGAAGGCAGATAGGGTGTAGCAGGAGGAGTGGGTCATTGGGGGCATGCCTTTGGGGTGTATATTTTGTATCTGGCAAGTGGAGTTTCTCTCTCAGTTTCCTGATCATTATGTGAGCCCCTTTCCTCCGCCACACACTCTGCCATGATATTCAGCCTCACATTGAGCCCCTAAGAATGGAACCAGTGCAACTGAGACCTCTGAAACTGTGAGCCCCCAAATAAACTTTTCCTCCTAATTGGATGGAATAAACTTTTCCTCCTAAAGGATGGCTCCTTTGCTACATCTATTCAACATCTTACTAGAGGTTCTAACCAGCAGAAGGGAAGAAACAAACAAAAGACAACAGCCTTGAAAAGACAGCAGTAAAAGTGCTCTTCCATGCAGAAGAGATGATTGTCTATAAGAACAGTAACAAGTGTACAAAAAGGGAGCCACTGGAAATAAGAAATGAGTTTACTGAGGTATCAAGATACAAAATCAGAACGTAAAAATCCATTGACTTTATATAGAAAATAATCAGAAATTAAAATGAACTCAGAGCAATAAAATATGAAATATTAAGGGTTAGTTGGTAAACTGAAAGCTATAACACATTGCTGGGAGAAATAAAGGAAACATAAATACATAAATATGACATGTACATGAACTGAAAGAATCACTATTATTAATATTTTAATACTACCAAAATTGATCTATAATACAATCCCAATAAAATTAATCAATCAGAATTTCAGCAGGAATTTCTTACAGAAATTGACAAATCCTCAAATCTGTATAAAAACCTAAAGGACCTAAAATAACTTAGAAAAAGTTGAGCAATTTTGGAGAAATAACTTAACCTAATTTATAATTCCATGTAAAGCCACAGAAATTAATTGAAGCCTGTGTGATACTGGCATCAAGACAAAAACATACTTCAAAGAAACAAAACAAAGTCCAGAAGTGTACCCACAGATATATAATTTGACACTAAGACAATTTATAGGCAAAGGATAATCTTTTAAACAAAGCCCTGAGGGTGCATACGCTGGGAAGCCAGGGGTATGGCACAGGCTCTAAAAGATAAACATGTAAAAAGTAGTGTTTGTGGGTTGATTGCCTACCTAAAACACAGAAGAAGAAAATAAAAAAAAAAAGAACATGTTCCAGATGATAATAAAACCACAATCTAAGGACACAATATTAAAGAGATCATCTCTGGTTCCAAACACAAGGAGCAAGTACACTTGCCCATATCTATTAACTAAAAATCTTAGAGTGAAACACTGAATAAAGCATCTACCAGAAGATTCTGAAAGGAGATGACAGCGAAGAACTCGATGAGGACCTCAGTACCCACAGGATGACTCAGGGAGTGAGATCTGTTTTGCTTTTTGTTTTTATTTGTCTTCCATGTATCCCAGACTGGGAGGTACAGCAAACTGAAACTTTTAATAGATGTAGACCCAAAAATCCCTTCTGGAGAAACAAGGATTTCTCATCAGAACCTATGCAAGCAAGAAGAAAATGGAAGAAAATATTTGAAGTAGATTTCTATGTTCTATGCAGTTATCCTTCAACAGAGAAGGAAAAAAAGACTTTCTCAGACAAACAAATCCAAAAAAAATTCATTGCCAGTAAGCCTATTCTGTGAGAAATGTTGAGGAGTTCTTCAAGAAAAAGAATGATCTATGTCAGAAATTCAAATATCTTTGAAGAAAGGAAGAGTGTTAGAGAAGGAATAAATAAAGGAACAAATCATCTACTTCTGTATTTTAATTGATCTAAATGATGACTTCTGGGTTAAAATAATAATAGCACTATGTGATAAGTTAAATTGAATGCTTATATTGAAATTTTGAGAGTTTGACAAATAAATTTTAAAATTTCTAATAGAATAGCAAAGAGTTAGGAATTTTTAAAATGAGGAGGAGGAGGAAGAGAGGGGAAAGGAAAAGGAAAGAAGGGAAAGTAGGAAAGAGGAAAGGGGAGAGGAATTTAAAGAGAAAAGAAGGGAGAACTGTAGTTAAAAAGCTATAGTAATTAATACAGTGTACTATTTGGTAAAAAAGAGAGGTCAATGGACAGCATTGTGGTTGCAAAGGGAATTATTTTTCAATAAATAGTGCTGAATCAACTGAATATCCATCTGAACCATAATAAATCCTGAACCCAGTTCACACCAAAAAGTTTTGGATGAACCATAGACGTAAAAATGAAGGTAAAACAGTAATTCTTCTGGTCATCTATAACAGTGTTTAAATAAAAGTGCTTTCTTGGCCCAGTCTTGACACTGGCTAACTCCGTCAGTTCTCCTGAGATTAAGGTCACACCTTAACCACTTCCCCTACAGGATTCTTACTCAACAAAGCCACTTGGACTTGTCCTCATCACCAGGGTGCCAAGCAATTCAGAATGTCCCTGTTCCCCAGAGCCCCAGGAAACTATGCATATTCAAATGAGTCAACCCACAGCGGGCCTGAGAAACCTAAATCCGTTCTGCTTCATACATAATCTGCCCCTGCAGCTCTAGCTTGCTCTTCTCCTGTCCTGCTCCCTATAGTGTGAATCCCTGCGTAACCTTGTCTGGCAGCCTTCTCTCATTTGGAGCTGTGCTGGGTACCAAAATTTTTTTTAAATCTTATAAAACATGGTCAGATTTCCTAAACAGAACATTCAACACCCTCATCACCTAGGAAGCAGTAATAAATTAGCCACTTTAAAATTAAGATCTTCCGTTCATCCAAATACACCATCAAAGTAATGAAATGTAAGCCACAGCATGGGAGGGAAAAATTACAATCCATAATCTGGAACAGACTTGAATCTTGCAAATAATATGATAAACAATTCAATAAAGAAGAACTTACATTGAAAATTTGTTTCACAGTAGAGATCAAGAAATGTATGAAAAAGTTTGACTTTAGTCAATAGAGATAAATGAAAATTAGAACCTTGGTGAGCTACTTCATATGGATCATTATGGCTACAATGACCAAGGCTCATACTGCCAGTGTTGATAAGCACGTGGAGCAATGGAAAATCCACAGTCTCTGCTGATGATAATGTAAACTGGTACAACCACTTTAAAAAACTGTCTGGGAATTCTTACCAAAACTGAACAAATGCATATTATATGCACAAGTAAAACTGTTCTTGGTTGTTTGCCCAACAAAAACTTAAATGTGTGCATGGAAAGATATACAAGAATGTTCACTCCAGCATTACTATAGCTTTACTGAAGATATATCAAAAGTCCATCAATGGTAGAATGAATCAACAAACTGTGATATACTCATCCAGTATAACTCTAAACAATAAGAATGCACAGGTATTGCTATAGACAACAACTTGCATAAATTTCATAAACATAATTTGGGGCAAGAATTCAGACACAAAAGAATACACACACACAATTATAGTTCCATTTATATTAAGTTCAAAACAAGCTAATTACTCTACTACTGTAAATAGTAGGTAAACTATACCTTTGGTGGGCAAGGGTAATGAGGAGTAGAGTCACAAAGAGTTTGAGGGCACTAATAATTTGCTTACTAATTACAGATCTGTTTACTTTGTAAACATTCATGAAATTGTATACTTATAATTGGTGCACATTTATAACTGTATGGTCAGACCTTAGTGAAAAGTATATTTAATGACCTATTTAGGCATGTGACAATGGAGAAGAATTGAGTATTTATTTAGAATATTTCACTTGCCTGAACTGGGTAAAATTGTCATGTTATAAACCAAAAAAAATTTAAAATTTGTAAAAATAAAAAAGGAGAGGCTAAGCCGGGCATGGTGGCTCAAGCCTGTAATCCCAGCACTTAGGGAGGCTGAGACAGGAAAATCGTGACTTCAAAGCCAACCTTGGCAACGGGAGGTGCTAAGCAAATCGGTGAGACCCTGTCTCTACATAAAACACAAAATAGGGCTGGGGATGTGGCTCAGTGGTCGAGTGCCCCCAAGTTCAATCCCCAGTACCAAAAAAAAAAAAAAAGAGAGGCTAAAGGGGGATGTTCATAAAAGAATGATCATGATTTCTGTTTAACTTGGATTCCTGAAATATTTAATAATCAGTTGGAAATACAGATCTGGAGTTCAATAAATACAGATTTGGAGATGAGGTCATGATATACACATCTGTGAATCAAACAAGTATGCAGAGGTGGTGTCTGGGCTCATGAAAATGGATATATTACCCAAGGAGTAGTAAGAAGCAAGGATGGCTGATGGTCAGCACATTAGGAAATACTAGGAAAAAAACAGTAGATAGAAGGGTTTGTTACTAGTGTGTGGCAGTGGGAGGGGAGGAAGGGGGGGACTCCATGAACTAGGACTCAAGGTTTTATGTGTAGATCTGATTTTATAGAAAAATAAATTAAGAATGAAAAAAATATTCATCTTTATAATTATTACAGAGAGAGGAATTAAACAAAAGGCTGAAATCTGCGACCTTTGACCAATTATTAAGACCATTCCATGTAACTGGCCCTTTTTCCCCAAGACTAGTAGACATGCTCAGTGATCTTTGTGAGACACTGTAAGACTCAAGGGAGGAAAGTTTTATTGTTGAGGGAGAATAAAGTTTGGCTTATAAACAGTTTGTAACCCCAAAGCAGCAAGAGATTTATGTTTCCCTAAAGAAAGCCTTAAAAAAGCCAACCTTTATCCCTGTCAAAAAATGTGCTGAGTTCACACATCAGAGGTACCAGGCCAAGGAAAGATCATCTGAGGCCCCTTCCTGCAGCCTAAGGAGGGGGCCCTAAGGCTGAGCACATCAAAGCCACAGTCAGAATCCAACACAGGGTCCAAGGTGTGCTCTGTAGAGCATCTTTTGTTTTGTTTTTTGTTCATCTAAATGAAATATAACGACCCAATCAATGGTCCAAGAGATTTCTGGACCATTTTTTAATACAACTGACACTTAACTCCCTGATTTTAGTATCATTGAATAGTTGTGGAAAGGAGGAGGAAATTGAGAAGTCCCCATGATCCATATTAGTTTATGAAATGACTCATCCTTATGTCTTGATGGATCCACCTAAAATCAGAGACCAACAAGCCCCACACGTGCTTCTCAATTCTAAATTACTCCAGAAACAGGAAGCAGAACATGTCCTGTGAACTCTCTAAACACATCATTTTCAGTTTTATCTTTACACAGAGTCATTGCCCCACTGATGGAACTTCCTGTTCCTGGACCCATGTGATTGTCTGTAAACTGTTCTTTTAACTTACTGAGAATTTCTCACTGAGCTCTAGGTGGAGTTGAACCTATGTAAGCTAAATACCTCTGCAGAGAAGAGCTCTATGTTGAATTAAAGAAGCTCCAAAAGCCTATGATTCACACATGCAGGATGTTCACAGACTGTCATCACCCCATGCAAGTTATTTCTTTTGAAGAAGAAATCTCTCGGACCATTGATTGGGTCGTTATGTTTCATTTAGATGAAACTGACCAGAGAGAGATGAGGTGATGTTTGGAAAGACTAATGAACCAAGAATTCACTCGAACCCACAAATCACATTCCTGACTTTGTCACTAATGTCATACACTAATTATTTGAACAAAGGTATGAGATTAAATCTATCTAAATCTTGGCCTCAAAATCTGTAAAATGTGTGGGTTGGCACAGGAGTGCTTTAAATTTTCTTCTCACTCTAACAATCTATGACTCTAAAAAAATTCTCTTTTACTTCCTGATTCAGTAATTTTGTCTCATGTGGAGTATTAAATTCTCAGCTTAGAAATATAATAATTCTTGGTGCAACACCACTTTATAGCATACGTGTGTAACAATAACACAGAATAGTGGATTCCAACAGTAATTCTTTCCATAAGACTTAATAAATTTGGGGAAAAAGCCAATGAAGGAGAGAAGCTCCTATAGATTCCAGATTTCATCTAATAGTGGTTGAGAAGTCAGAAAAGAAAAAACATAATTTTCTTCTAATCTTTCTCTCTTAACCTTTTTGAGATTCAGTTTCCTCATCTGGAAAGTTGGGGTAATCATAATCAACATAAACACTGATGAAAAAATTAAATGCAACATGATATGGAAAGTGCTTAGCTTAGAATTTCATTATTCATCAGAAATGTCCTGGGAATCATAATTGTTTTTGCCACAGAGACCACTGAGTTGGCAATTTCTTAATGAATCTCCTTATAACCATAAATAAAATAAGGCTATAATCATCTAAATTTCAACAGGCCAATTAAAGAGGAGAAGCCAGGCCAAGGCATATGAGGTTCATACAGGGTATATTATCTGTCTCAGGAAACAAAATGAGGGGCAAAACCCCCAATCACCTTAGACCTTCCATATTCTTGTCTGAAGTGCATGAAATAAATCAAAGCAACTTTCCTGAAGAACACACACTATTCTTGAAAATTTCAGATTAGGTCCTCGTAGCCTAGTTAAAAATTGCAGCCCTTCTGAGTTCAACTATTACTTAGCAATCAGTGTTTCCCATCAGGGCACTTTGGACAGAGTTATTATTCACTATGAAGGGCTGCCCTGTGCACTGGAGGACACTAAAGGATCCCCAGCGCCTTCCCACTATCTGTGGGATCAAAATTGGTTATATACATTGTGGAGCTCAGTGCAAAATGAAAATGCAGGATTCCTTGTTGAAAACTTATAATTTCTAGATGGCAATAGCACAGAATCAAACCAATCGAAGGTCATTGTGAACATGGCCCAGGATCTGATGTGACTACACAGGCTGGACACCCATAAAGCTGACTCTTGGTGAAGGGAGACCTACAGGTCACCATAATCACTAACAAAGTCCTGCTCCTCCTATCCCAACTGCCAAGTATCTCCTTTAAGAAAGTGTCCATCCAACATCCCACAAATAAACGAACTGTCCGAAGTTACTGGTAGGAAGAAGCAAATATAGGAGTACATTCATGTTTTTCTGACTTACATTTTAGTCTTTTTTAAAAATAAAAGCTTTAGTGAAATATAATAAGCACAGCATGAAATTCACTGGGTTAAATTGTATGTTCAAGCTTTCACTTAGATCCACAGAAGTGTGCAGTCATCACACGATTTGAAAACATTTTCACCAACTCAAAAAGAAATCCCACGCTCAGTCAGTTACTTCTCCATTTTACCCTTAATCTCTTCAGCCCCAAATAGCACCAACCTTTCTGTCTCTACTGATTTTCTTTATAGTGTATAGTCTTTTGTAACTGGGCTCTTGTACTTAGCATGATGTTTCCAGGTTGATCCATGTTATACCACATATGAGTATTTCATTTCTTTTAATCACCAAATATTCCACTGTATGAATATACACTATATTTTATTCATCCGTTAACTGATGGACATTTGTGTTATTTCTAAACTTTCAGCTGTTATGAATAATGCGATGATGAATATTCACATGCAAGTTGTGTGTATGTATATACGTTTGCAATTCTCCTGGGTATACAACTAGGAGTGGAATTGCTGGGTCACATGGTAACTCGGATGTTTAACATTTTGGAAACTGACAGACTGTTTTCCAAAGTGGCATCGCCATGTTATAGTCCCAACAGCAATATATAAGGATTACAGTTCCTCTGAATCCTACACTTACTTTTTTTTTTTTTTTATTGCAGCCATTTTAGTGGATTTGAAATAGTATCTCTGTGGTTTTCATTTGCATTTCCCTGACAGCTAATGATGTTGAGCATCTGGTAGTGTGTTTATTGACCATTTGTATATCTTCTTTGGAGAAATGTCTACTCAGATCCTTTGATCATTTTAAAAACGGGATAATTGCCTTTTTATTATTGAGTTATGTGCTCTGTACACTTTAGATACTCAATCAGATACGATTTGCCAAAAATTTCCCCCACTCAATGAGTTCATATCTTGATGATGTTCTTTGAAGAACACACATTTTTAGTTATGATAAGCTCCAATTTTTTCCTTTTATCTCTTATAATTTTGGTATCCTATTTAAGAAACTACTGACTAACCAACACAAGGTCACTAAGATCTAAGGCCTATGTTTTCATCTAATCCACTTTTACTTCTAACTTGTTTTCATCTTTGGGTTTTTGATCCATACTGAGTTAATTTTACATATGGTGTGAAAAAGTGGTCCCCATGCATTTTGTTGTATGTGACTATCCAGTTACCCCAGCACCACTTGTTGAAATGATTATTCTTGTTGAATTAGTTGTTTTGGCACCCCCATCATAATTCAACTGACTATAAGTGCAGGTTTATTTCTGAACCCTCAGAACTATTCCACTGATTCATGCTTATCCTTATGCCAGGACCACACAGTATTGAATATTAAATATTGTAGCTTTATAGTAAGTTGTAAAATTGGGACAAGAAAGTCAACGGTGTTGAGTCTGTAGTTCTACATAGGCAAGTACTTCCACTTTCACATCCATGGACATAAGATGTAGTCCTATTTACTTACGTCATTTTAAATGTATTTTAACAATGTCATTTTTAGAGCATAGGTTTTGTTTTGTTTTTGAGGTACTAGCAGTTGAACTCAGTGATGCTTTACCACCAAGCTATATCCCCAGTCTTTCTATTTTTAATTTATTGAGATAGGGTCCTGCTAAGTTGTCCAGGCTGACCTTGAACAGGTGACCCTTCTGCATCACTCTCCCAAGTACCTGGTATTATAGGCATGCACCACTGTACCAAGGTTAGAGCATGGGTTTTGTACTTCTTTTGTTAAGCATTTTTTAAAGTGTATTATTCTTTAGATGGTATTATAAATTGAATTGTTTTCTTAATTCACTTTCAAATTGTTCACTCCAAGTGTACAGAACAGCAACTGATTTTTCTACATTGTTCTTATACATTGAAACACTACTGAACTCACCCATTAGTTTCAGTAGATTTGTTGTTGGTGTTGTTATTGTTGTTGTTTCTTTTACTATTTAGGGAGAAATCCTTAGAATTTTCTATTTGCAAGATCATGTTACCTGCAAATACATAGAGTTTTACATCTTGATTTCCAGTCTTGACTATTTTATTGCCTTACACTAGGCTAGGACTTCAAGGACAATGTTGAATAAAAGTGGCCGTAGTGGACATGCTGGCCCTATTACTGATTTTAGAGGGAAAGATTCTCTATTAAAAATAATGGGATCCAAAGTTTTTCATAGCTGTCCTTTATCATGTTGAGGAAGCTCCCTTTTCTTCCTAGTACATTGAATAGTTTTATTATGAAATTGTGTTAACTTTTGTCAAATGCTTTTGTTTTATGGTGTTGAGATGATCATGTTGTTTTGTCCTTTATTCTATAGATATGGTGTATTATATTAATTGGTTTTCCAATGTTAAACCAATTTTACATTGCTAAAATAAATCCCCCTTGGTCATTGTGTATTATCATTTTTATGTATTGCTATATTAGTTATGCTAATTATTTTCTACCCGTACTCATGAAACATCATCTTTTTCTTTTCTTACAATGCCTTTGTCTGGGTTTGGTATCAGGATAATGCTGGGCTCAGAGAACGAATTGGGAAGTATTCGTTCCTGCTCTTCTTTGGTAACAGTTTGTGAAAAATTAATACAGTTGTGTAGAATTCATTAGTGAAGCATATGGGCCCAGGATCATCATCAGAAGTAGTTTATTGTTTACTAACTCAATCTACTTAATTTTTATCAGTCTATTCACATATTTCTTTTTATTAAATTTATGTATTCTAATTAGGTATACATGACAGCAGAATGCATTTTGACTCATTGCATACAAATGGAGCACAACTTTTCATTTCTCCGGTTGTACATAATGTAGAGTTGCACCATATGTGCAGTCATACATGTACCTAGGACTATAATGTCCATCTTTTTCCACTGTCTTTCCTGCCCCCTTGTCCTCTCTCCTCTCCCTCCCCTTTGACCAAAGTTCCTCCATTCTTCCCATGCCCCCTCCCCCATTATGGATCAGCATCCACTTATCAGAGAGAACATTTGGCATTTGGTCTTTTGGGATTGGCTTACTTCACTTAGCATGATATTCTCCAACTCCATCCATTTACCTGCAAATGCCATAATTTTACTCTCTTTTAACGCTGAGTAATGTTCCATTGTGTATATATATCACAGTTTCTTTATCCATTCATCTATTGAAGGACATCTAGGTTGGTTCCACAGTTTAGCTATTGTGAATTGAGCTGCTATAAACATTGAAATGGCTGTGTCACTGAAGTATGATGTTTTTAAGTCCTTTGGGTATAGACCAAGGAGTGGAATAGCTGGGTCAAATGGTGGTTCCATTCCAAGTTTTCTAAGGAATCTCCATACTGCTTTTCAGATTGGTTGCGCCAGTTTGCAGTCCCACCAGCAACGTATGAGTGTGGTTTTTCCCACACATCCTCGCCAACATTTATTGTTGCTTTTTTTTTAAATTTTTTTTAGTTGTAGATGAACACAAATATCTTTATTTTTATGTGGTGCTGAGGATCGAACCCAGTGCCCCCTGCCTGCAAGGCAAGCGCTCTACCACTGAGCTACAATCCTAGCCCTGTTGTTTGTATTCTTGATAACTGCCATTCTGACTGGTGTGAGATGAAATCTTAGTTTTGATTTGCATTTCTCTAATGGCTAGAGATGTTGAACATTTTTTCATGTATTTGTTGATCAATTGTATATCTTCTGAGAAGTGTCTGTTCAGCTCTTCAGCCCATGTATTGATTGGGCTGTTTTTTTGTGAAGTTTTTTTGAGTTCTTTATATATCCTGGAGATCAGTGCTCTGACATGCATGTGACAAAAATTTGATCCCCAAATCTAGGCTCTCTCTTCACCTCATTGATTCTTTTGCTGTGAAGAAGCATTTTAGTGTGAATCTATCCCATCTATTGATTCTTGATCTTATTTCTTATGCTTTAGTAATCTTGTTAAGGAAGTCAGGACCTAATCCGACATGATGGATGTTTGGGCCTACTTTTTCCTCTATTAGGTGCAGGGTCTCTGGTCTAATTTATAGGTCCTTTTTAAAAAAATTTTTTTTAGTTGTCAATTGACTTTGTTTATATGTGATGCTGAGAATTGATTGAACCCCAGTGCCTCACACATGCTAGGCAAGCACTCTACCACTGAGCCACAACCCCAGCCCTAATTCCTAGGTCTTTGATCCACTTTGAGTTGTTTTGTGCATGGTGAGAGATAGGGTTTAGTTTCATTTTGCTGCATATGGATTTCCAGTTTTTCCCAGCACCATTTGTTGAAGAGGCTATCATTTCTCCAATATACATTTTTAGCACCTTTGTCTAGTATGAGATAACTGTATTTATGTGGGTCTGTCTCTGTGTCTTCTATTCTGCACCATTGGTCTACATGTCTATTTTGGTGCCAATACCATGCCATTTTTGTTACTATAGCTTTGTAGTATCGTTTAAAGTCTGGTACTGTAAAGCCTCCTGCTTCACTCTTCTTGATAAGAATTGCTTTGGCTATTCTGGGTCTCTTATTTTTCCAAATGAATTTCATGATTGCTTTCTCTATATCTATAAGGAATGATGTTGGGTTTTTAATTGGATCACATTGAATCTATGTAACATTGGGTAGTATGACCATTTTGACAATACTCACTCTGCCTATCCAAAAGCATGGGAGATCTTTCTATCTTCTAAGGTCTTCTTCAGTATCTTTCTTTAGTGTCCTGTAGTTTTCATTTTAGAGGACTTTCACTTCTTTTGTTAAATTGATTCCCAAGTATTTTATTTTTTTGAGGTTATTTTTAATGGGGGTAGTTTTCCTAATTTCTTTCAGGGGATTCATCATTGATGTATGTGATTGATTTATAGGTGTTGATTTTATATCCTGCTTCTTTGCTGAATTCATTTGTTAATTCCAGAATTTTTCTGGTGGAATTTTTTTGGATCCTCTAAGTATAAAATCTTGTCATCATTAAATAATGATAGTTTGAGTTATCCTTTTCCTATTGGCATCCTTTTAATTTCTTTTGTGTCTAATTGCTCGGGCTAGCGTTTCAAGCACCATGTTGAATAGCAGTGGTGAAAGAGGGCATCCCTGCCTTGTTCCCATTTTCAGAGGGAATGCTTCCAATTTTTTTCCATTTAGGATGATGTTGGGCCTTGGGTTTAGCATATATAGCTTTTATAATGTTGAGGTATGTTCCTACTATCCCTAGTTTTTCTAGTGTTTTGAACATAAAAGGGTACTGTATTTTGTCAAATGCTTTCTCTGCATCAATTGATAAAATCATATGATTCTTATCTTTAAGTCTATTGACGTGATGGATTACATCTATTGATTTCATATGTTGAACCAACCTTGCATCCCTGGAATGAACCCCACTTGATCATGGTGCACTATTTTTTAAATATGTTTTTGTATCTGATTTGCCAAAACATTGAGAATTTTTGCATCTATGTTCATCAGGGATATTGGTCTGAAATTTTCTTTCTTTGATGTGTCTCTGGTTTTGGTATCAGGGTGATACTCATCTCATAGAATGAGTTTGGAAGGGTTCCCTCCTTTTCTATTTCATGGAACAGTTTGAGGAATATTGGTATTAGTTCTTCTTTGTAGGTCTTACTGAACTCAGCTGAGAATCCATCTGGTCCTGGGCTTTTCTTGGTTGGTAGGCTTTTGATGGCATCTTCTATTTCCTTGCTTGAAATGGTCTGTTTAAGTTGTGTATATCCTCCTGGTTCAGTTTGGGTAGGTCATATGCTTCTAGAAATTTGTTGTTGTCTTCAGGGTTTTCTATTTTACTGGAGTATAAATTTTCAAAATAGTTTCTAATTATCCTCTATTTCAGTAGTCTTTCGTGATATTTCTTTTTTCATCACAAATTCTAGTAATTTGTTTTTTTTTCTCTCCTTTTCATTAGAATGGCTAAGGGTTGGTCAATTTTATCTTTTTCAAAGAACTAGCTTTTTATGTCAATTTTTAAAATTGTTTCTTTTGTTCCAATTTCCTTGATTTCAGCCCTGATTTTAATTATTTCCTGTCTTCTACTTCTTTTGGTGTTGGTTTGTATCTCTTTTTGCAGGGCTTTGAGATGTAGTGTCAAGTCATTTTTTTGTTGACTTTTTCTTCTTTTAATGATTGAACTTAATGCAATGAACTTTCCTCTGAGCACTGCCTTCATAGTGTCCCAGAGATTTTGATATGTTGTATTGGAGTTCTCATTTCCCTCTGAGATTTTTTTTTATCTCCTCCCTGATGTCTTATGTTATTCATGCATCATTCATAGCATATTATTGGGTCTCTAGGTGTTGGAGTAGTTCCTATTTTTTTTATCTGTCATTGATTTCTAATTTTATTCCATTATAGTCAGATAGAATGTAGGGTAGTATCTCTATTATTTTTTTTTTTTTGTATTTGCTAAGACTTGCTTTGTGGCATAACATATGATCTATTTTGGGGAAGGATCCATGTGCTGCTGAGAAAAAAATGTATTGGCTTGTTCATGGATGGAATATTCTATGTATGATTGTTAAGTCTAAATTGTTGATTGTTTTATTGAGTTCTATAGTTTCTTTGTTTAGTTTTTGTTTGGAAGATCTATCCAGTGTTGAAAGAGGTGTGTTAAAGTCACACAGTATTATTACGTTGTGGTATTTGATTCTTGTTAAGAAGGGTTTGTTTGATATACATAGATGCCCCATTGTTTGGGGCATAAATATTTAAGATTGTTATTTATTGTTGATGTATAATTCCCTTAAGCCGTATGGAATGTCCTTCTTTATCCCTTTTCACTAACTTTGGTTTGAAGTCTACTTTAACTGATATAAGGATGGAAACCCCTGCTTGTTTATGCAGTCCATTGTGTGATTTGTTTGTTCCCACCCTTTCACCTTCAGTCTGTGGATATCTTTTCCTGTGAGATAAGTCTCTTGAAGGCAGCATATTGTTGGGTCTTTTTTTAGAACCCAACCTGTCAGTCTATGTCTTTTAATTCATGAATTTAGGCTATTCACATTCAGGATTATTACTGAAATATGATTTGTAATCCTCGTCATTTTGGTTTGTTTTCTCTTTTTAACTTAACTGGATTTCTCCTTTGATTGTCCTTTCCTTTAGTGTAGTTTCCTTTCTTTAAATATTTTCATTGTTGGTTATTTCCTCCTCATGGAATATTTTGTCAAGAATGCTCTGTATGCAGGCTTTCTCACTGTAAATTCTTTTAACTTTTGCTTATCACAAAATGTTTTTATTTTATCATAAAATCTGAAGCTTAATTTTGCTGGATATAAGATTCTTATTTGGCATCCATTTTCTTTCAGAGCTTGGTTTATGTTGTTCCAGGATCTCCTGGCTTTTAGGGTCTGGGTTGAAAAATCTTCTGAGATCTAAATTGGTCTCCCCCTATATGTAATCTGATTCCTCTCTCCTATGGTCTTGAAAATTCTATCCTTATTCTGTATGCTAGGCATTTACATTATAATATGCCTTGGTGTGGACCTGTTGTAATTTTGTACATTTGGTGTCTTGTAAGTCCCTTGTATTTGATTTTATTCATGTTTGGAAATCTTGTGATATTATTTCATTGAAGAGATTGTGCATTCCTTTCATTTGAAACTCTGCCTTTTTCTATCCTGATAAATCTTACATTCGGTCTTTTGATTCTATTCCATAGGTCTTGCATGTTCTGTTCATGGTTTCTTACTGTCTTCACTCTGTGGTCAACTTTATTTTCAAGATTGTATGTTTTGTCTTCATTATCTGAGGTTCTTTCTTCCAAGTTATGTAGTCTGTTGGTGATGCTTTCTATTGAATTTTTTATTTGGTTTATTGTTTCCTTCATTTCAAGAATTTGATTTTTTTCACAATGTCTATCTCTTCCTTGAAGTAATCTTCTGCTCCCTCGATTTGCTCCCTTATCTCTTTGTTGGTGTGATCAATGGTTGTCTGTATTTGCTCTCTTATGTCTTTGTTGGAGTGATCAATGTTTGTCTGTATTTGCTCACTTAATTAAAATAATTTGTGAATTCAAGAATGACTTATCTACATTCTGAACTCCTTCTCTGACATTTCATCAAGTGTGCTGCTAATGGATTCTATTATTGTAGCATCTTGGTTTATTTGGGGCACTTTCTTGTTTTTTCATGTCGATTATTTGTCTTCCTTTCTTGCAGTATGGATCTGAGGTATTGCAGTTTCTACCCTATAATCTTATAGTGACCCTGCAGATTACTTGTACCTCACCTTGGTGTTTGCTTCCATTCCCTGGCAGGTGTCCCCAGATTGGTACTACTGCAACTAAAGATGGTAGCAGTGGTAGCAGAGGTAACTTAAGACAGCAGTGGGGGTGGCCCAAGATGAATACAACCACTTTCAGAGATCAGACTGAAAGAGTGGGACTTAAAATGGTTTGGGGCTGCCTGTTTAGAGATGCAGCACTATGGCATGCTGTCCTGTGGTGGGCAGCTGCCTCCAGGCACTGTCAATTGTCCCAAGGCAGAGACTACTACATGGGGAGGGCTATGGCAATGTCTGTAGTGTCCCAAGATGCATGCAGGCCAAGGAACAACAGAGTGAACTTCTACTCTGGGCAGGGGCAGTTTGGGGCCTGAGCTCCCGCAAGGGTTCCTGGAGGAAGTACTGGGCAGTATTGGGTCTCCCGCAGGTCAGTGGGGGTGGTGCTGGGCCTGACCTGGGCCTGGGCTCCAGTGTGGGTCCCATTTCTTCTTGAGTTTGCTATGCTAATTTGGTTTTCTAGGAATTTGTCCCTTTTATCTATATTATCTAATTGGCTTCTTCACTGTTGATATAGTATTTCCTTCTGCTTTTTTTCCGCATAAGGTTGGTGGTAAAGTTCTTTATTTCATTCCTAATTTTAATAATTTGAATATTGTCTTTTCATGGTCAGTCTAGTTAATAGTGTGTTTGTTTTGTTGATCTAGTTAAAAATTTTGGGGGGGTTCATTGATTTTCCCATGTTTTCTACCTTTAATTCATTAATTTCAACACTTTAGTATTTCCTCCTGTTTGCTTTGACTTTAACTTGCTCTTTACTCTCTCTTTTCTCTATAGTGCATAGTGTAGAAGATTAAGTTATTGAAAGAGAATTTTCTTCTTTTTTTAACATAGGCATTCCAGCTATTTCCCTCTATTTAGCTTTACCAGCAATCAGTAATTTTTGATATGTTGTATCTTCTTATTCATTCATCTCAAAGTATGTACTGGTTTTCTTTCTAGTTTACTGTTTGATTAATTCGTAGTTTAGCAGTGGATTGTTTATTTTATGTGTAATTGTGAATTTCCCAGATTTCTTTGTTATTAATTTTTGTTTTCATTTTTCTTCAGAGAATATACACTGCATAATTCTAATGCATTAAATTTAATGAGGCTTTTTATTTGTCCTTTTTAGTTATATATGGAAGATCTATTTTGATATATTTATGCAAACATAGACTATATCTTATTCTAATTAGGATCCCAGTCTTGTGGATATATGTGATGTGTACATGATGATTCACTGTGGTGTATTCATATATATATATATAGGAAAGGTATGTCAGATTAATTCTAATGTCTTTCCTATTAATGAGCATTTTAAAATTACCTAACATATAGTCTTTCCTACCGAATATTCTACGTATATTTGAGAAACTTGTGCATTCTGATGTTGGATGCAAGGTACACAAATGTCTGTTAGGTCAAGCAGGTTCATAATATTGTTCAAGTCTTATTGAAAATTGTTGATTTTCTTTCCAGTTATATATCTGTTATGGAAAACAGGTTATTGAATTCTCCAACTATTAATGTTGAATAATTTTTTTCCTTCTAGTCTGTTAGTTTTTCTGTCATGTGTTTTGGGGCTCTATGGTGAGAAACAAATATATTTAAAATTTTTTTCTGATAGGTTGACATTTTTATCATTATAAGATATTTCTCTTTATCTATACTAACTTTTCCTGTCTTCAAATCTATATTTTGTGATATTGGTATAGCTACTCTAGCTTCCTTATGGCTGCTGTTGGTGTATCTTTTCAATTATTTTAGTTTAAAACAATTTGTAACTCAATCTAAAGTTGTGTAAAATCTAACATTCTTCTAAGTAACATGAGATTGAATTTATTCTTAAAATCTATTCTGATAATCTCTGCCCACTGATCAGACTTCTTAATCCATTCATGTTTATTGTTGCTATTGACATAGTAGGATTTAAATCTGCCATTTTAGTTATCAGTTTTTATATGTCCCACATATTTGCTTCTCTGTTTCCTCTTTATTGTTTTGCATTAAATACATATTTTCATTTTTGGCAGAGACACTCTCCCACTGAGATACTTCAAGCCCTTTTAATGTTGTTTGTTTGTTTTGTTTTGTTTTCTTGAGACAGGGTCTAAGTTTTCAAGACTGGTCTTGAACTTGTGATCCTTCTGTCTCAGCCTCCTGAGTAGCTGAGATTGTAGATATGTGCCACTATGCCTGGTCAAAGTGCATATTTCCTACTATGACATGATAAGTTCTTACAATGATTTTCCACCATATTTTGAGTTATTTTATTAGTGGTTAATTTATCAGAATCTTTTTTCAAATTTATACTAATTTAAGTGAAATAACATAAAAAATTGTGCCTTGTAGCTCTGTTCCACCTTCCTTGTATGCCACAACTGATATACTTACTATATCCAAATATATTATAAATCAAATAATACATTTTGTAATTTTTATTTTACGTGTAATGCCTATGAAAGAAGCTAAGGTAATAGAGGACAGCAAGTATATATTTGCCTGCCTATATCCCATTTCTGCTTCTCTTAATTTTTTCCCATATATTTCAGTTACCATCTGGTGTCTGGTGTCATTTCTTACTCGTATTGTTATATTCCCAACCATCTCCATTGTATTGTTTTTGTCAAATATTCTACATTTCTATACAGGTCCAACCTTATAATTGCATGCATACTGCTTTATATAATTGCTTTTTATTTAGAGATGACTATTTAATTTTTGTGGTAAAATAAACGTTGAGGATTTATCATTTTACCCCATCTGTAGGCAGCTGCCTAGGTTGCGTTGGGCCTAGGCAAGATTGACGCAGCTAGGAACACAGAAGTCAATAGCTGGTTGACATTCTGGTCTTGGTTCATGGTAACGCTGTATTGTTAACTATACCAGGATGTCAGTAGTAGTTGGAAACAAAGCCATCTTAAGTGTACAATTCTGTAGCAATGAGGCATGTTCACAATGTTGTGCAATCATTACCACCATATATTTCCAGAACTTTTACATCAGCCCAAACAGAAACTCCACACCCGCTAAACTATAAGTCTCTACTCCTCCCACATCCCCCAGCCTCTGGTACCTCTATTCTTCTACTTTATATCTTTATGAATTTGTCTACTACAGATCCCTCTGATAAGTAGGATCATATAATAATCTTTTCAAGTTTGATCCATGTTGTAATATGTATCTGTGCACACTTATTTTAATAGCTGAATAATATTCTATTGTATGTATATCTGGTATTTTGTTATCCACTTATCAACTGAAGGACATTTGGGTTGTTTCTACCTTTTGGCTATTGTGAATAAGATTTCTATGAACATTGGTGTATGAGTATCTGTTTGAATCCCTACTTTCAGTTCTTTAGGACATATACCAAGAAGTAAAATTGCTGACTTCTATGGTAATTCTGTTTGCACAGAACTGCACTTTAGTTAAGAGAAGAAAGGAGAAGACATATGCATTTACATTATCTTCTATTATTATATAATACCTTTACTGGTGTTCTTTATTTATTCATGTGGTTTTGAATTAATGTTTGGGGTGCTTGGCTTCCAACCTAAACAACTTCCCCTTAGTGTTTCCTGTAAGGCAAGTCTGCTATAACAAAATCTCTCCTCTTTTGTTTACTTAGAATGTGTTCATTTCACTTTCATATTTGGAAGATAATTTTGCTGGACCTAAGATTATTGTCTCACAGTTACCTTCATTCAGCATTTGAATATGTCATCCCACTGACTTCTGACCTCCAGTGTTTCTCATGAGAAGTCAGCCCATGGTGGGAGAGTGAATGGGGAGTCATTGTTTTAGTGATTCCTGAGTTTCTTCCTAGGGTAATGAAAATTTTGTCCTTACCCTGCTCTTCTGAGGAAGATACGGTATCTCCTGATTGGGAGTCAAAGGAATAGGGAGCCTCATCTTCTTGGTCGCACCTGCCTAGAGCAGAGCTTCCGTCACATTAGGCTGGGAAGGAGTATAAAGGAGGATGTAAGGGCTCAAGTGCAACAGAATCTCATTGTTCCTCTCAAGTTTTAGTGGATCTTAAGTATGTATTTCTTCAATTTTAGTATTCCCTGAGACTGAAATGGCTGGGTGTGGTGATGGTTGCTGTGTCTCCATCATCTTTACCAGTTAAGCTGGTCTCACTGTGCAGGTCACAGAGCCCCTCACACTGTCTTTCTGAAACTGTTTTTTCTCTCCTTCCTTCTCTCACCATCCCTCCTCCCAGAGTCTTGGTGTCTTGGAATCCGTGGATGAGCAAATGGAATTTGTTACAGTGCTATCATCCTGACTTCAGGGTACATTTGGAATTAGGCAACCCTTATGTGCTCTTTTTGTGTTCTATGGGAAGTTTAATGTTCAAACACAGGCCTTACTTAAAGAATAGCTGTTGTCAGAGGTGTATACCTGAGAATGATTAAAGAGTAGTAAGAGCAACTAAACTGTCTAATTATAAACTCCCTGCCCAGTCATCCCTCATGTGAAACAAATCTTCTCCGTCTGTGTGAGGGTCATGGCTTCCTCTAAGACTCTTCAGAAGGAGCCTAGTCTACTCTGTTTAAAAGCATACAATGGCTTAAATAAAACAGAAATATCCTCCAATACTCCCCCTAAAGGGGTCAGCAATTATTAATGAAAAGCAAGCCTCAAAACTTGCCAGCCAGTGATTAAAAGACATTTGCTCTGGAACAGTCTCGCTCTCTCAAATAAAAGAGATGAAGAAGGAAATTAAATTCCTGAAGAAATAAATTTTGACTGAAGTGAGAAATCACACTAAGAAGCTAATTTAAGGGAGATGAAATTAATTTTGGTGACATTTATTCTATTTAGCAAAAATGGTGACAAAACATATAGTGGCTCTGTTAGCCAGAGATAAGAGGCGAGTAATTTAAGGCTGGGCACAGCTACAGTCTACAGCGATTTAATCCTACTGCTACACATCCCTTGTGACCTATCATTAAAGGTTTAAAGTAAAACTGACAATTATTATTAGCTAGTAATTGGATTTTGGAGATTCAGTATAAAGTTAGGATAATTTAAATGACTGTTGACATTGGAAAGATTATGTAAACGCTCTGAATCAGCTGAATTTATCAATTTATTTAGTCTTATAAAACCAAGTATATATACCCAGCACCAGAAATCAGGATAAGGGGTAGTGGCTTTCTCAGAATTGTCCTCAGGGAGCCCAGAAAGGCTTGCACTCAGATTTTCCAAAGGTAACACCTACTCTGGCAGACCAGATTTCTGTCACAGAGAGGGGCTTTAAACACCCTGCTTAGAACCCTCCAGACCTTCATCCTCCACAGGGAACTGAGCAAGGCATACCTCAGAAAATGACAGCATCCCAGGAGAAAAATAAAATTGTCACAGGCCCATATTTTATGATACAGATTTTTAATTACGAAGGCTGAAATTCAGAAACTAAAGATGGAATCAAAAACACAGCTGTCATTATAGATTTATAGCAATGTCCTCTGGCCAGAGTAATTCCTACAAGGCTACACTCCATAAATACTGATACAAACCTGCCTGCTCCTTTGTCCAACCATAAGCACCAAGTAAAATTGGATTATTTAGAGGAATGCTTTACCAAATTAGTTCTGCTAAGAATGCAATTCCATTAAAATCAGTAATGACATGGTGTCTCCACCAGCTATGGCAGATACTGCTGTTAATAGTCTCCTCACCTTTAAAGGCTTTCTTAAAGGGGAGGTTTAGTTTCACCATTAATTATGTCCCCATTCCCCTTACTCACATTCAGTGGATACCATTGAAACCTTCCCCTCAACACAATGTTTATTCTGTTGAATTAAAAAAAAAAAAAAAACCAACATAATTCCTGTCCTCTCTCCCTTAAAAATGCAAGTTTTAACCTTAAACACACTCATACTTTTAATTTAGTAATCCCACTTCTAAAATCAGTATTTAGAAAGCGTCCTTGGATTGAGTGACCTGAACTCTGCGTTTTAAGAGTTAACAAACTTGTAAAACACCAAATGGCTAATGATAGGAAGCTAGTTAAGTAAAGGATGGCATATCCTTATCATAGGATGTATGATGCAGTCATTAGAATCCATGCTCTGTAAAAATACTGATCATAATTTTTTTTCATGATATGCTGCTAGGAAATAAAAGCAAGGCTATGGAGCCAGATATGACTTTGTGTGGTTTTGAACCCAGGGGTGCTCTACCACTCAGCTATATCCCCAGCCTGCGTGTGTGTGTGTGTGTGTGTGTGTATGTGTGTATGTGTGTGTGTGTATGTCTGTCTACCTACCTGTCTACCTACCTACCTACTTACAGACAGGGTCTTGTTAAGTTGCAGAGACTGGCTTCGAACTTGTGATCCTCATGCCTCAGTTTCCTGAGTAGCTGGAATTACAAGCATATGCCACCAACCTCAACTAGGGCATGACTTTTAGAGAAGCTGACGGCATTTGTGTTGGTTATTACTACATCATAGCTCAAATCCCTTTTTCAGTAATACACTGTAATACTGGTGCTGAGAGTTACAAATTACATTTCTTTTTTTGCCAGCGGGTGCCTTTTGGGTTCTGTCTATAAAGAGCACTAAAGGAAGACCTGAAGGTCAAAAGGAGACACATAGGTTCCTCTTCTTTTTTCCCATGTCCCCAGCACCATCTCACTGTTTCCCCCCATCAGTGCCTGCACCTGTACAAGTCACTGATGCTTCCTCCTTCCTCAGAGGTGTGGATCCAGGACTCCAAGGCTCCTTCTCCAAGTTTCCAAGTTCTAACTTCAACCTCTACTTTTATTCCTCTACCCCTAAGGGCAGGGTATCTGCTTCAGTCTGTGACTATCTGTTATTTCAATATTCCCTCTCTTCCTATCTCTTCAGTCCTCCTATTCCCATTTGTTATTGAAGCAGGCCAGAGACCCCCACCTAAAAGACCCTTCCATAATTAAGTTTCTCCTCTTGTTAGATCACCAGGATGTCTTATAGTTTTAATTTACTCTTTCTTTAAATGCCAGGTTTGCACACAAAACGTGGGATACAGTTAGTCTGCAAGCTTATTGTTCAAAAAGGTATTATCTGTATTAAAAAAAAAAAAAAACTTGTGAAATCTGTGTCTGGTTTAGGGGATGGAACAGAGAGCATTTGTCATGTAAATCGCCAAATCCCTCCTCCCACTGGGTATAAAGCTCAAAGAATTTCCAAAATATTTATTTAGAGAATTTTAGGCGATAGTGCTCTCTGAACCATGTCGTCAACAAACCTGCTTCCTGAAAATTCCACAGGTGTGCAGCCTCTTCTGTCCTACTTCAGTATGAGCAGAATTGTGTCCCCTAAAAATTCATATGTTGGAATTCTAATGTCCACTATTTTTGAAGGTGACTGTTACTTGAAGATAGTATCTATAAGGAGATAATCAAGTTAAAGCAAGGTTATTGAGGTGGACCCTAATCGCATGACTGGTGATCTTATAAGAAAGGTAAATTTTGACATCGATATATACAGTGGGAATACCATGTGAAGAAACAGGGAGAAGAAGACATCTACAAGCCAAGGAGAAAGGCCTGGAACAGATCCTTTTCTCATGACCCTCTGGAGGAATCAATCCTACCAATATCTTGATCTTGGACTCCTAGCTTCCGGAACTGGGAGGAAGTAAATGTCTGTTCATTAAGCTACTGAGACTAAGGCATTTGTAATAGAAAATCTAGAAAACTAATACCCTACTTAATCTATTCATATAAAATTATTTTTGTCAAAAGAACTTACATTCTAGTGCCCAGAAGTGGTCCTAGGAGACAGATACTCAAAGGTGAGATTCCAAGGAAACACATTCTTGACTTGCCTGTATCCTAGAGGATTGCATCCAAATTAATCAAGTGGTTGTTGTGATTGGCTGTGCCTACTTCACCAGGTACAAGGGAATAAAGGGTACTTCCCTTAGTCATTAGGGTAGTAACAATGGCTGCAAGAACATTGAAGGAGGAGGTGTCCTTTCTACAAGTACACTGGAGTATTCAGAGAAAGGAAATGATAGTCAGGTCTTAGAATGTCAGCTTCAATAGCAAGAGAACCAGAAAGCCTCTATGGAAGTATTTAATAAATATTTTATTTATTGGAGTTCGTGAGCCCTTAGCTGCAAATATTCCTAGTGCCTCAACGCCTTAGTTTTGTAGGAATAGTACCAGAGGAGTTTCCCACTTGTTCATTTGAGATCACAGAAGCACAGTGGAGAAAGAGACAGTGCCAACCATTGCCACAAAAAGCTGCTTATCTGTAAATGTTGTGTTCTGAGACTCTTAGCTCAAGACCACCAAGATGCAATAGACCAGGTTTCTTTTCCTATGCATCTTTCTGAGAAATAGTAATTCAAGGTAATAAATATTTATATGAGATAGATTTGCTAATTAATTACTATCCTAGCACTTACTGACAGGCCACAAAGAATCTTGTCTGCCAAAACATAGACTAATCTCAATCCTGATACTTTTATCATATTTGACAGTGAGAAGCAGTTCTGAATCATGGGCTTTATATTAATGTCTGCTTTTCTGTGTGCTTACACATCTACAAAAACCATTTTAAAATAGGGAAAAGAGCTAGTCTGCACCTAGGGTCAAAGTGCATATATATGCCCTATTGTCTTTCTGTGGGCAATATCTTCCAATAGATGATCATACACTTGTGCATATATATATATATATATATATATATATATATATATATATATATACAGACATGCAACCCATTACCTGTGATGATCATGAAAATGTGAGGGAAACAGGTATAATGAAAACCCACAGATTATTTGGAAGTCTTATTTGGTCTCAGATTGCTAGTTCAATAAATATTTCAGACAGGGCTGCTCACTGAGAAAGTATAGAGGTATCTGGGTTCAGCTCATTGTTCTTGCTCTGTCCTTATTTTTGCTCAAAGGGTTAAACCAGAGAATAGCCGACAGATGAGCTCCAAGAGTGAGAGGGAGCAGTTAGAAAGATAGTCCATTCATAAAGACAAACAAATAGTCCTCAGTTAGACTGTCCTGTGGAGGCATCTGTACCAGAATTCATCTAACTCTCTCGCCATTCTTTTGCTGAAAAACTGTTTCCACCTGGGAGTGCTCTTCCGAGTCCTTTGCCTGCGGCAGGCATACTGACTGGGTAGCAATTGTTCTAATCTCTGACCACTTGTCCACTCAAACCCTAGGCCTGCAGTTCCTAACACTGGTTCATTTGGCCTCTGTGACATCATATTGCTCTTTTCCTGGAAGACTCTTCTTGCCATCTTAACCCAGAGCCAATTCCAATTCCCCTTTTGACACTTGGAATGGATATCATTTCTCTCAGGAAGCTCTTAACAACCTTTGTTCTATTTGCTTCCCATGTCCCTGGTGTCTCGCTAGGTATGACTTATGCACATATCCACCATGGCCCTTATCACAAATGGATCCATTGCCTGCTTTGTACCTCTTCCTTCCAGCACTATGGACTCCTTGAGAGCAGGAAACCATCATATTGTTCTTGTTTCTACTTTCCCCCCACTTAGAAGAGTGCAGACCTGCTGTGCTTAATAAATGTTTACTAAGGACACCTAACATGCCTTTTAAAAAGAGTCCTAACAGACCAGAAGAGAGAAAAAGGATCTACAAAAGAGGCAGAAGATGGTCTTACATTTGCAATCCTTCTATCTATCATTCACCAAAATGTAAAGCCAGTCTTTGCCAGCTCAAGGTTAGCAAAACAGAAGCACTCCCTGTAACAACCAACCCCAAGTAGTGAAGAGTCCCCTCTTCCTTCAGTATAGTTTCTGTGAACTTACTATGTGCCAGGCACCAGATTAGTTAAGGATATAGTTGTAAAAATCTAAACAAGCATCCAGGTCTTGTGGATCTTAAATTCTAGTTGGAAAGATAGATATTAAGTAGCAAACTTAAAAATAATGGAAGCCAATGACAAGGCCCTGGGGAGAACAAAGCAGTGATGTAGCAGAGCATGCACCAGGTGAATCTGCAGCTGTCTTTCCTTCTCAGAACACAATCCTGCTCCTTTGAAGTCCTTCCCCCTGCCAATGTCACGCAAGCCCCTTCACTGGGTCTCTTAGGCTCATTCATTCATCTGTTCAAATACTCTAAAGCTCACAGTGAAAACAGTGTTTCTTTGCCCTGGAAGAAGTAAATTACAAAGGTACCCTGTCGTCACACAGAATCCTGTTACCTCTCCACCTGCTGCAGTAGGGGAGTCTATCTCCTCTGGTCTAGGCAGCCAGGGCCCCACAAGATCCTGGTAGTAACCAAAGCACCCCATAAACTTCAGCAACAGGAAGAGGCCCTTTCGATTTCCTTTTCTGATTTATTGTCATTTCCCTTTCTTGCATTTCTAACAAAATCTGTAGGTCCCACTAGCATCTCATTTCACTGTTGTTGGCTGTTTTCCCCTGAGGCAGCATCTGGCCCACAGTTACAGTATTTAAGTTGCAGGGTAAGGTTTTCTGGTTTCTGCAGCTCAAGAGCTCTTCTGTGGTCCTGCCTTGGATACAGAGAAGTACTAAGCAAAGGAGGGCAATTTGGAGAAGACACCCTGCACATCCATGAGCCTTTGGAGGCTTCAGTCAATCTAACTGCACCTAGGCCAAGCCCAGTGGACTTGTAACAAATCAATCTTACGAGATCCTTTTAGGGGTCCTGAACTAATAACTTGCCAACTTTATGCATTGAGGCTCCATGTGCTGCCTTGGTTGGGTGGAAGGAATGAGGCACTTGTGAGGTTATTGAGCACAGCATTTGCACAGGGAACAGCAGGAAGTGATTTAGCAGCCACACAGGTGTTTTCTTTAATTATGCACTATAGAGAACACTCGCTGAGCTCAACGACCCCCGCTGTTCCCTGCGTGCATCCCTGGTTGTCCAAGGCAGGATGCGCTGAGTAACTGGAGATCATTGTCGTCTGGCTAAAGTGCCTCCTGGTGGCCAGGAGACAGCGGCTCTCCTCATCTGTACCCTAGAACCTGGCCCACCTTGAAGGTAGAGGGGAGTGTCCACTCTGCTCAGCTTGGCCAGAGATGGCGTGCGATATCAGGAGAACTATGTCACCTAGAGAAGCTCAACTTCTCATAATTAGAACTGGATATAGCTAGCAAGTTTAGCAGTCTTGCCAAACCTTAATGCATTTTCAAATATATTTCTGATTCTAGAGTTAAGGCACTCTACTTAGAGGGAAGAACGTTTGTTGAAAACCAGTACATCTGAGACCGACTCTCTTCATTTCATGTGAATCGTTCTGGAAGCTATGTACTGGAGGGACCAACAGGTTGCTGTGGAAATCTGAGCACTAACAGCCCACTTCCTAGCGGTATGTGAAAACAGGACTAAGGTTGCAGTGGAGTTCGCCAGCAGTAAAGATCAACCAGGGCGCCTCTCAATCTTAATGACGGAATCCCTGGAGATTTTCCACTGGGAAGGCCTTTGGTTCTTGAGGGACAGACCTCAACACTCCTAGCCACACATCTTGATAATGGGACAAAGTGAAATCGCCTTCCCATCCCCCCTGCTGCTTCACACAATCCAAGAACACCTGGGCTCTTTTCCAGGATAAAGTATGTTTGCTACAATGTTGTTATAAACAAATGGCCTTTTTTGACATAAAACAAATGTCTTTTGTGTTCTGCATTATGCTTAGAACTGTTTTAAACACAAGCTCATTTTAACTTCCAAAGGTCTATGAAGGAGGTGCTCTTGTCCTTTGTTTTGTTAATAAATAAATGGAAGCCTGGGGGGTTAAGGAAGGTCCCTAAGATCATAATAGTAAAAACATCAGAGCCAGGATGGTCAGGTTCTTCTGACTCAGCATAGTATTCTGCAGGTACTTTCTTTAAAAGTAAAAACTAAAAATGGGTCTGCCCCTGTGGGGTCAATATGGTATGCATTTAAGAACCCACAGATACAGGGGAAGAACTTTTCCCTGGGGCTTTGGAGGATGGGGAGACCAAGTGTGCTGGGGGTATCCCCAGCTCTTCCTGTCTACTCTCCCAAGTTACTGGGCTGGCACCATTCAATTTATACTGTGCCTCCAACCTGTGCTGAGCACCTAGGAGACACTAGAGAAGTTAAATAGTTTATTCCATCAAGATTTTTACTGTTTATTTGGAAGAAAAGACCCAAATCAGATAATCAGAGCAATTCATGATGGACAGCTGTTTATCTCTACCATGTAGATTAATTAGCAAGAAAAGTATGGAATACAGATCTCAATCTTGTTTGCACGCTGACATCACAAAAAGAATTCTGAATCCAAATAGATTTTGATTCACTGGATGAAGGACAATTCTCCTTATCTGTGATTTTGGACTGGTAACATCAGCAATAACTTTTAGAAACAGAAAACTTTGAGCCCTGGGTCTACTGTCTCAAAAACTCTGGGTGTGGAGCCCTGTAATCTGTTTGAACACATCCTCTAGGTCGTTCTGATGCATGCTAAAGTTCTCAAAATACTGACAGAGTATACAACTTGTATGCTGGGGTTTTATTGTTTGTTTTTTCAGCTACTCTGGTAATGCTTCTGTGCAGTAAGATTGACAACCTTGATGTAGAAGACAATAAAGAACAGCCTCTAAGACAGATGTCATAGACCAGTTACTAAATAAGAGACAAATTGTGGGGGTTTTGAATGTTAGACTGAGCTTCTACCTTGCAAATCAGATCTTGTATGTTCTGTCTTATCCAAAAAGCACAAGTTCTTCAAAGGTCAAGAACACACCTTCAAATTCACATGTCCTGTTCTGGGCTCATCATGAAGTGGTGTCTCTGTGCATATCAGTTGCTTACAATTTCTGACTGTTCAGAATATAGTCAAGTGCGAGTTAGGCCTCTGGAGACCAGGCTTGTGAGAACAAAGCCCAAGAAATGGACAGAATAAAAGACAAACGTCTGGATGAAAACAAGAAGTGCCTCAGTGATAAGCACAAATCTCAGATGCTCACCCTAAACAGCAACCATTTCCTTTCCCAATCCCCACCCTCACTCAACCACACATTTTGCAGTGGCACCAAAGCACGTAAAGCATTTATTAAACAGCATGAAATCCATTTAACGCTTCTCTGGATGCACTAATTAGGTTTTGTATTTTGGGGCAGAGCAATACAGAATGGAGGGCAAAATCATGGGTTTATTAACATTCTGTGTGTCTGTTTTAGATTCTTCCACAAGGTATCGAACCCACCTCCATTTTCAGTCCCAAGTGATGGAGAAAGTTCCTTTTAGGGAGGAGAAGGGAGAGAGCTTTCAAAACCTGGAGTCAAAAATAATAAACATTAGTAACAGGCTATCAATCTGTGGGATTTTACCCTGGTCCACAGAGTTCCCCATTTCCATTAATAAACATCTCCAGGAACATTACAGTTCCTTTGGAAAATCCAAAGTGCTTGGCAGGGAGGTTTTGATTTCCAGCCAGTCCTTATTTGGTGCTGTATGTGGGGGATCTGTTAAGCTTCATGCAATTAGCAGGCAGAGACGAGCTCTGAGCACGGATATTTTTTAGTTCGTTGAATCATACCAAATCTGAATCTATTTACCAAAGGAATAAGAAATGTGCCTCTGGCTAGGCTCTTAGTAGGAGCCTGAGATAACCTTCACATTTGCCTGACTTACTGCTATTTTGTCTTGACACTTAGAATCCACCAGCAGAGGAAGGGAGGGCTACAAAATCACAGGTTGGTTTTACAGGTTGAGATACCTTATTGGTATCCATGTATTAAGCACCAAATACAATTAATACATTTTGAAAACTTCCTAAGGTGCCTACTAAGAACACCATTTTCAAGTAAAAAATACAACACTATAGTGAAAGTGACCGGTGTCACACGGTCAAGACATCTGGGGTCTCTGTGCAACTGGGTGTCTGACACAAACACTTCGACAGTGCCGTGGTCTGGGGGGTCTTCCAAACTGCATGTGATGTAGAGTGGAAGTCATTCCTTAAAGATAGGCACTTACTGATCAGGCCCTGGTATAACTCCTGTCTACAAGAAAGAGCTTAAGCTCCCCATATCTCACTCATCCTCAGGTACGACCGCCAGGATATAAAAATGTCCTGTTGGTTATATTATGCAGCTATAGCAGTATGATAGCCAAATCGATCGACAAACAATTTGACAAGAGTATCAATACCCTTGTCTGCAAGTAAGCTATCAATAAGCCATTTTATATTCATCTAAATGTTTACATGTAACTGAAAAATAACAGTACATTCTTCTAAGATTGATTAGTATTAGAAATAAAAACAGTATTAAATATCCAATGCAGGCTGGTGCTGTTCCAGAGATTTATCGCAATGTCAAAACTTAACATAAAATCCAACAACGCACCCTTGTTTGGAAGTGAGGGGTTGCTCCCCTCCATGGGGGTTCAGACTGCAAATGTATACCTAACAGTGAGGCCAAAAAAAATTTTTTTTAATTAAACAGCCATTTTTTGGAAAGCACCAGGGGTGTGAAAGAAAACAAGCTTCGATCCAAGTGAAATGGTTTAGAAAATGGTGCATTTCTACCTGGTTAGAGCAGTTCCAGGCTCAGAGGGTTCCCTCTCATTTCCCTCAGGTAGCATGCTGCTATACAGTACATACTGCATGCATATCCTTTACCAGCATTTTTGCTCTATAATCTTTATCTTTATCGTGAGAGTGAATACTGAAATAATTACTGTCAATGTGTGGTAGTAGGTATATTCTATAAAGTTACAGCAAACAGTGAATTAGCAAATACTGACCCATTGCTCCTAGCACAAATACAGGGTCAGGTTCCTATGAGTCTCTGATCACAACATTTTTGCTAACTGATTCAGAAACAACCTGGCTTTTACATCTGTTTCTGTTCAAGACATCTTACTTCCTATATTCTGTTGATTGGTTACTGAACTCACGGCCAACAGCACTAACGCACACTTGAACAAAGCGTGCCTAATTCATGCATCTTCTCTATAGGGCATATTGCAGCTTCTCTCGTGTTTAGGAACACGAGACAGTACTTTAGCACTATACTCAAAGGCCACTACAAACAGCAGCATCCTCAAAAAGCATGAAAATGTGAAAATAACAGCATTCGGAAGACTGTAGAAAGGTATTCGTTTGCAGTACAAGAACTGAAACAAGAAGCCAGGGAATCATTACTCTTCAACCTCAGGTGGGAATGTAAGCACTGAGCAAGTCAGATTTTTTTTTTTTTTTTTTTTTGCTTTCTGTGCAGGTCCATAAATGACGGAAAAAGTTGCTCCAGGGGTACTGACTTTGGGGTTACAAAATTTAGTGAGTCGGCACATCTGCAAATGCGAGATTCAGGAGCAATGAGGATCAACTGTACATGATTTGAACTGAGGCTGACACAGAAAGGAAAATGGAAAAGCGTTCAACTTGGAAAAGTTTAAACTAAAATCCTGAATTCTCTCCCTCAGTGGGAGATTGGACCAAGTACTTTCTTGATCTGTAGTAGAGAAAAGTCTCAAGGAACACTAAGGAGAGGGCCATGACAATTCTTGGGGGTAATGAAACGTGTCTCTGACCATCTCCAGACATCCAAAGAATTGTTGAAAAAATTCACACTATGAATTATATCCAAGGCCATAACTACAACAACAACAAAACCGCTCAACCTCATACCTTCGTGTTACCCTATATTCCTCAATACATAAAAGGCAAGTGTCAAAACAGCAAAAATTTCATCAACTTCTATTCTGCGGGCCCCTATAGAATAAATGTAAGAAGGGAAGGAGGAAGTGGCATGGTTAAAAAAAAAGAAAGCAAGCAAGCAAAGAAAAGTCTTCCCTTCAAAGCTAGAAAAAAAAAAAATCTCTCAACAAGAGGAAGATGGCAAAGACAGGCTGAGCACATCTTGCTGCTTTTCTTTCTGAGTTTCTGGATCTCCAATTCTCGTCTGAAATATTGCTTTTTGGTATGAGTGCAACTTTCTAAACGGCCTTCTCTTTGGTCTTTACTATGCACAAAGAAAACAGTCATTATTATAAGTAGCTGCCTCATGAAAACAGAAGGACCAGCTTAGCTCAGAGCAAGATGTGCCTCGTAGAGGACTTGAGACATGCCGCTTAGCCGCTGGTCAAACAGTACCTCTCTTCGGTGGGCATCTGAGCTGTCTGCTCTGCTGCTTTACCGTGTGCTCCTCATGGTTGCTTTTTGTTGGTTAGGGAGATACTGAGCATGCTCTCTGGCCTCCATGGTTAAATTTTAAAGTGGGAGAGCATGCGGGGACAAGCTTGGTTAAAGCATATACTTGGTGAGATAAACACAATCATGGGAAGTGGACTTCTCCCCACCCCACTCTAAAAGCCAGGTCCATGCTCCAAATCATAATGTTGGGATTGAACTAGATTCAATCTGGCATGTGATCTGGCATGTGAGGCCCTGCATCAGAGAAAACTGGTAAGGTTTGCAACATGAATTTGGTTTTGGGAGTGGATATAAAGGGAATAGACCTTTTGGCCTATTCTGATTCTAGCACTGGCCTTTAAATTAGCCAAAATGATTAAGGTTAAGGAGTTTTCTATTGAATCCATCCATCCCAGCAGTGCTTTTATTAGGGTATATGCCTATAGCCTCTGGCTAACATTAAATCTTATCGCATCCTGTATCAGCATGTATGCCTACACTCACCTGGGGACCTTGCAGGAAAGGTGACTGACAGATACAGGATTCGTCCACAATGGTCTTGAGGAGAAACAAAATTCTAAGACTTTAAGAATTTTACACCAATCAATGCCATCAATATAGCATAGATTTTAATTTTAACTAAGGGATTTGGGCACTGGGTGAGAGGTTAGACTAAGGATTCAACATCCTTGAATACCAACCCACATTTCATTTCCGTAAGGTTCACCAATTCTGGGTGGTCACAGATGCTGTTTCAAAGAGCAGCAAACAGTTTTAGATTCCAGGAGACAATTTCTTCTAAAAACAACAATCTCTCTTACTCTCTCCTGTAGACTTCATCCAAAATTGATTTTGATGGGAGGCTAGACATGACTTTTAATGGCCTTTCCAGCTCTGGCACGCCGGGATAAGGAAGTCATGCTCCAAGCTCACACTCTGTACTCAATGTGGTTGCTCCCCCAAGCCACAAGGAACAGAGAGGGCAGAAACACAACTTGGCCCCAGTCAGACCAGATCCCCACCCGGGATTCTCCATCAAGGAGAAACATATGTGAAAACTCCACCCAAACTGTCCTTCTCCCAACAACTTCAACCCTCTTCTTGTTGCTGTGAAACATCAGAATTTGTTCTTCTCAGCATGTAAGACCTCTGCAAAGCCAGGAGATTACAAATAGTCCTGGCAGTTTCCGGAAAAGTCTACTCTGTCTTTGGGTACAACAGGGAAATCCACACATCTGGCCCAGGGAAAGGAAATGGAAAATACAAACAAAAAGAAAGTCAAAGTCATGGTAGAGGAGAACAGCTTGCTTCTAGCTGAGTGAATGCAGACCAAAATCACCCTGAATTCTCATTGGATAATATTTTTTCTTTATGTTTAAAGAAACATATGCATTAAAAAAATGATTTTTCATTATTTCTACATTTTCTGTCTGCTTGATTTAGGACAGCCAAATTGAGACAAAGAATGATGTGGCCTTTGGAGTAACCAAACTGTCTTTTAGGGGACTCTGCATTAAATAACAGAGAATATGCAATGCAGATGCTGCTACTTTAACAGTGGAAGTCACCGGATGAAGGCTCTTTTGGGTTCAATTCTGACATTCAGCACATCAGTGGACATCAGAATTCTTATTTCCATGACACTCAAAGTTCAATCCTTTCTCTTTCTCCTCCTCATGCTCAATTTATCCTGAGAACTATTTATGCACACTGAATCAAAGAAAGATCCAAAAATAGGTGTTATTCTAAATCTAGCTTTATATTAAATGTCACTGAGAGTCCTCAAATTTGTGTTTTCAAAATAATTTATCAATAAAGTAGCTGTTGTATAACACAAGAACACCAGACTATGAATGGGAAGATGTGAGTCTCAGTTCAGACTCTGCTACTAAGACTATGACTTTAAGAAGTTTCTGAACCTTTGTGAACTTTATGAGCCTTTATTACATGTATCTTTGAAATGAATTTTGAGGATTAATGTAAATTTTTATGCTAATACAGATTATATGCGTATATATTTGTTTTACATTCTACTTAAGATACTGTATTTTGATCTTTGACTCACTTTTACTTAATACATTAGATGGTACAGCTATGAAAATTAGGACACACAACCAGTCAATTGGGCTGTAATTTAATAAAGGAATTTCTGGAATCTGTGCACCCAAATGTTGAGCCACAGTCAAAATCCATGCTAGCTTTTACTTAAAACATAAATTTTTTAGTACCTACAGGAAAAAAAATTATAAATTCATAAATTTATGTTTTAAACCCAGTATGAAACATGCTGTTGTGGTTACTGGTTTATCCATCCTGCATGATTTATTCATAAACAATGTAAGACTAGATAATCCATAACATGGCAAACAAATGTGCCCTGGTTTTGTTCAGATCATTCCTCCAAACAGATGCTTATCATAGCTCCCTCAAAGTAAAACAGATGTTCCACTGTTGAAAATCTTGGGAATATATGTTAAGAGAAGACTCTGTCTGTTGTATGACCCTCGGTAGAGATGGAAGGCTCTACTTGAATTTGTATATACTTTTGCCATGAGATTTCACTAAAATTTAGTTGGCAACTCTTTACTATTTCATATCGGGATGGCCAAACTGGTACCTGCATAGCAAAGTCCCAGAAAGTCTACACTCGGAAGAGACAGCAGACTTAATCTGATTAAAATAGTGAATTCATCCTACTGGTTAGTTCTCTCAAGGACATATGGGTCCCTGCCTAGTGGGGAATCCTGATCACTGCTGATGGTGACAATCTTAACTGTTCTTTAGAAATATTTCTTGATTCCAGAGACCTCTAACTGTGTGCATATGAAATATAATCTATCATTCACCTAACAAATACATTTATTCATGGGCTATCATAAGTCAGGTACTACGCAAGGCACAAGAGATCAAATATATAGAAGTACAGACCATAGTTACACAGTTTACTATCTAGAAGTTACATGGCTAATGGACTTCTCCCCATATTAGGAACTGAGAATCTTAAGATATAACCCCATCACAGTGTCTGAAATGTAGGGGTGATTTGATAAGTGTGTGTTTACCTAATGAATGAAAGAATGTGATGGACATCATAGCCCTAGCTTCGTGTATGACTGCATATATGATGTGATTCTACATGACGTACAACTAGAGAAATGAAAAGTTGTGCTCCATCTGTGTACAATGAATCAAAATGCATTCTGTTATCATGTATACCTAAGTAGAATAAATGAATTAAAAAATAAAATTAGATGTTTTGCCTCCCCTAATCCCCCAAAAAAGAATGTAAGCATGAATGAAACATGCTTTGCTGTTAACTAATCAAATTATGCCATCTTTTTAAATCCTCCTCCCCTAGATCCTTTACATAAAACTTTCATTGAATCCAAACACCTTACCCTAGCTTAAAAACTCTTTTCTTTTCTGGACCCTGCTTTCTTCTCCATTCTGATCTCATACCATCTTCCAGGTAGCCTAAAATGCTCAGGCCATGCTCAGGCCATGCTGGTTATCTCTTAGGCCTTCTGCTCAAGATTTGTGTACCAGCTCTCCTGCCTCTTGTGCTCTCTGTCTTGTCTTTGACCAACTGATATCTTCATGTCATTCCATTCTCATTTTAACTTTCACAGCATCTGCCTACTAAAAGAGCTGGAGTAGATAATTTCTAAATTTATATCAGTGACTTCCAAATATTTGGGGGACATCAGAAATTGGTAAGTAACAAGCTTTTCTGTTTCAAAGACAGTTAATGTGACCTGGAGCCCACATGGCCTTCCCATGCCTCTTCTGTAATCAGAGGACCTGGAGGTCCTGACCCAGAACACTAGGGTTTCTTATTACTTATGCTCTCCCACACTTATGCATAGTGGAAAAAGCAGAATCAGAGTATAGAACATGGGAAAACTAGTGACTTAAACCACATCACAAGACACTACCTATTTCCTGGCCACTCTGATGACTCATTTGGCAAATGATCTCTGTGTCATTCAAGGCTAGTATCCTAATCTTTCCTTCTGTTTCAGTCAGCTTTTGTGCTGCTGTGACCAAAAGATCTGGAAAGAACAATAGAGAAGGAAAAGTTTATTTGGGGGGCTCATGGTTTCAGAGGTCTGAGTCCATAGATGGCTGACTGTTGCTCTGGACAGAGGTAAGGCAGAACATCATGGCAGAAGGGAATGGAGGAGGAAAGCCACTCAAGACAGGACAACCAGGAAGCAGAGAGAGCCTTCTTTCACCAAGGACAGAATTTATACCCGAAAGTCATGCATCAATGGCCCACATCCTCCAGTCATACCCTACCTGCTTATATGTACTACCCAATTAATCCCTATCAAGGGATTAATGCACTGATTAGGTTAAAGCTCTTATAGCACAATCATTTCACCTCTAAACTTTCTTGCATTGTCTCACACATAAACTTTTGGGGGACACATAAGATTAAAACCATAAGAATTTCCATTGTCTTTCACTTCCCTCTGCATAATACATCCATTCATATTATACATCCTCAATCAAGCAATGAAGAAAATAGAGATAGATCTTTGGGACAGTTTTTTTCTCTGAAGAAGTTTTATAAATAGGTAAAGACAGAGCACTTGAGAACCATTTACTGAAGAACATAATCGTTATTAACAACACTGTTAATATATTAAATTCTATCTGATTGCCTAGTTTGTTCAAAATACCCAAATATTAGCAAAAGTATACCAAAATTCAACTTGGAAAATTTACACAGAGGATTTCTTTCTAAACATTTCAAATGAAGTTATATTCCTTCAAATTTCAAGAGGAGACTCCAACCAAATGACAATGGGAGAGAAGCAGGGAACAATCCACAGAGCCTGTGGAACTAAAGCAGATCTAGTCTTATTCAAAGATGAGCACACAGAAACACACACATCTGCCACCAGGGATTCTAGCAAAGAACACAGCAAGGGCATCTAGGAAAGCAGCTTCTCCCTGTTCATTCAGATACAGAGGATATACTTACATGAGACAGAGAGTTAGAATACATCTGTTTGCCACTGTCAAAGATACACAAGAAAACAATGGCTCTGTGAAACAAGACCAGAGTGACAATGGAGAACTATTTTGAGATGAAAGCAGAGGTGATAAGGAAACTGGCTAAATTAAAGAAATAGCTTAGGAAACCCATGACAGAATGGTAATATGAAAATCTGCATGGAGGCAATACAAACAGAATGGACAAGGTAAAAAAATAGGAGAATGATGAAGGGGAATCTTTTAAAGAATATTTCTCAGTACTTACAGGAGAAAAACAAATGGAAGAGAAGGTGACAGACACAAAAGACTATTTGGACTTGAAGTGTCATTGAGACAGGAATCAGAGCAATGGAATTTATCATCCAAGATTTAATAAAGAACTATCCACAGAGAAAGAAAGACCTTATAAGTCTTATATACTTAAAAAGCTTATCATTAAATAACTTCATGAGAACCAAATAAATTTTTAAATAGATGGAAATATTAGATAAATATTGTTTTAAATTTTAATGGTAAATTTAAATTTTTAAAATTTAAAGTTACACAAATCAAAAAAGGATTAAAAGCTTACTTCTAAAATAAGCAAAAGATAAGGCCGGCCTTAGTCTATCTTTGCAAAATCTTATGTCAGAAGACAATGAAACAATTTGTACAGAGCAGTGACTGGAGAAGTTAACCTGAGAGATTTATATCCAAACTGCTCATGTGAAAAGGTAGTTAGGAAGGCATTCTGCTAAGCACACAGTTCTAAAAGATTAATCATTCTTATTCTGTAAGAAAGCACACAAAACATGAATACCTGTAAAATGATAAAGAAAACGGGAAACCCAAGATAGCAAGAGTTGAAGGAGAAAGGAAATGGCAAAGAGCTTAAAGCTGGTTAACATGTGAGGATCAAGTAAAAATAATTATAAAGTAGGCACAAAATTAAATTTAAAGGTTTAAAAGATGTTCAATATGAACAAATCAGAACTTTATCATAAAAAGTTGTATCATGGTACGAAATAGCAGGAGTAAAAATTAGTAAATGCAGAAATGTAAGTCCTGATAGTTTATATTCCTCCTTAGGATTTTGTTCTGGAATCGGAATAGGAAAATATAGGCTTTAGTATGCATTTATGAACAGAAGAACTAACACAAGTATAAGCTAATAAAAGTATTCCAGACTTCCAAACCTTTGCATGAAAGAGAAAATCTAGAAGAATAAAAAGAATCCTTCCTTCTGGAAGCATCACACAAGGTGACCAAGCCCAAATACATCTTGTAGCAATAGATGTAAATGCCATAAATTTTCCTAATTTGTGTTATAAAATCAAATATATCCAGATCAATAAAGGCATTTAAAAATTTTTAATGATGATTTAAAAACTGAATTTAAGAGTATGTGAAAAATATCTTTTGAAACACAATAATAGCAATAATAGGCAAAGCAGAAAGTGATAACCTGGGAAAAGAAGATAATACTTTGTACTGATACAGGAATCCTGCGAAATGAAGATATGACAGGCATATAACTTATGTCACAGATGATATGATCATTGAACACCAAAATGCATACACAAAAAATACCAGACTAAACAAATGGTGAAAGGAACAAGACCTTTGAATGACAGGTGAGTAGAAACAAACTCACATATACATGTATGCCCTCACACCCTTCAAAGAGAAAATGCAGGTACTTTTGAAATATTTTTTGAGGAATTTTAAAAATTTTCAATTCATTTAAAAAAGTTCTTAAAACAAAAATAAATTGTATCCTCAAAGTGCTATGCAATAAAAGTTGGATGTCAAACATTTAGGCAAAAATTCAAATAAATCTAGAAATTTCTCAAATAAATGTTGGATCAAAGAGTAAATAAAAGTCAGTTACAACCTACTTCAGAAATAATGAAAGTAAGTGTATTCATATCAAAGCTTACAGAATATAGATAGAGAGCAATAATGAAGCTTGTAAGGTAGTAAATAGAGAAGAGAAAATAAAATTAATTAGGCAATCAGCCTAAGGAGGCACACAATAAAAGAACATGTACAACAAAAGACTGCAGAAGGAAATAATATAAAAAAAATTATGAGGGGCTGGGGCTGTAGCTCAGTGGTAGAGCGCTTGCCTAGCATGTGTGAGGCACTGGGTTCGAGCCTCGGCACCACATATAAATAATAAATGAATAAAATAAAAATCCATCAACAACTAAAAAAATTTTTTTATAAATTATGAAAAACAGAAAAGATTAATACTGGTTTTCTGGGGCAACCAGAAAAAAGAGGAACCTATAGTTTTATTTAGAGAAAGTAAAATTTAAAAATTTGAAATTAAGAAGTATTGAGAACAGTCATAGGAAATTTTCAAAGCTCAAACATAAATAGCATTTTTCTCATCTATCCAACTGGTAAAGTTGGAGAAATAAAACTTGTGGGCTGGAGAATAGCTATGCTACCACTGAAATATAAAATGAAAATACCATATTTGGATGGAAATGCTTCGCTAAATATCAAATACCTTAAAAATATTCATACTTTTTTGCTCTGTAATTACATGTTAATTTATGCTAAGAGAGATATTAAAAAATTTGGATGATTTATGTTGTTTTAGTACCTCCATATGTTGGGACATTAAGGAGCTGTTAAAAATACTGCTTTTGAAGATTATTTAATGGCATGGTAAATCCACCCTATAATGTCTGGTATAAAAGACAGGGATTTAAAACTAAATATAAATAGTGAATCCTGTTTAGCAAAAAGCAAAACATTGACAACAACACATTGATATGTTAACTGAAACTATTTTTTGTGTAGTTGTATTTTTTGCTTTTTAAATATTTTCTATATGCCTTTCAAGAGTTTGCAAGCCTACGATAATTAGTATACATTCTTTTATAATCAAAATCAACTCTTTAAAATAAATTTCAAAGATTGCTGGCCAAGATGGAATCATGAATTAACATATTCAATACTTTTTTCTTGACTCCACAGACATGATTCTAGGTGAAATTTCAAAAATTAAATGCTATATCCATGCCCAATACAAGACAAATATTTCTGTACATAGGAAAGTATGGAAACATATAGCAAGGAGAAAATCACATTATAGAACTCTAGGTTAGAAATAGCAAAGGCACTAAGAAGGTTGTCAAGACCTGAATTTTGAATCAGGGTCACCAACTAGATTCACAGGATGAAACTGGAAACTACCAGGGGCTCACAGTCTGTGAAGGAAGAAAGTGAGCAAGATCAGGCTACGGACAGGAGGAGTAGGGTAAGTCACGCAGATCTGGAAGAAGCAAATTTGGAAGCTGAAGGAAACCAAAAGAATATTATTTTTAAAAGCATTGTTTTTAAGCATAGATCACACATTTGGAAAAATGTGCCATGTGCTAAGGCACAAAGAAACCCTCACAAATTTTCAGAGAATCAATGTCAAACAGACTACGTGACCTCATGAAATTAAATTGGAAATCAATAATAAAGGGACAAGAAAATATCATGGTTTAGAAACCAAAAGGCAAACTCCTAAATGACTTATAAATTAGAAAGGAAATTTTCATGAAAATTACAAAATATTTGGGATGAAAATTATCCAAGAATAAGTATAAAACTTTGAGATACAGTTAAAGTAGAATTTACCAAAAAATATGTAAACAGAAGCAAATTTATTTCAAATGTAAAAGAGTAAATAAGCCAAACTACAAATCAGAAAAGCAAAAGAACAGAGTGAATCCAGATAATACAAGAGCCCAAATTAATCAGTTAGAAATATAAATCCATAAGATAGTTCTTTCAAAAGAATAATCAAATTCATATACTTCAAATATGTATGATTAAGAAATCAAGAACACAAAAATAGATAAAAACAAAATACCAGAATATACCAAATTAGCAAAAAAATAAATAAAAAAAAGTCTGAGTATAGTAAGCATTAGAAAGGAAGGAAGGAAAACAAACTCTCAGAACTCCCTTCAAATTGGAACTTGCTATGTCAACTTTGGAGAACAATTTAGAACATAATAGATCTCTAAGAAGACCTAGTTTAGATATACAACTTATAAAAGAAAAAAAAAACTTACATATCTGTACCACAAGATGAATACACATAGCTGTACAATGCAACTTTATTCACAACAGCAAAAATTTGGAAATGACCACCTGTACAGGAATCAATAAAGGAACTGCATTGTATTCATATGATGTAATACCACACAGCATAAAATGAACTCTATGCATATACAATAACATGAACAGTTCTCAAAATACACACTGTTGACTGAATAAAATCCAGCTGTCAAAAATGTAGTATCACACTATTGTAATAATTTTAAAGGCACTAAGAAATGCCCCTGTTTGTTTATGGCTATATCAAAATCTATGCAGTAAAAGGATAAAAATGGAGGGGATACCCAGCTGTTACAGGACAATATTTGTTTGGGAGCAACAATATAAGGGAATAGGACTAGTGAGAGGAATGTGAGGAACTTCATTTTTTTCCCTAAATATTTCATTTTTTAATAAAAATTATCTGAAGTCAACATGATAAATGTTAACATTTTTCATAGTCAGGATGAAAACATGAGTTAACTTTCAGTACATTTTCCTCTGTACTTAAAAAAATAATGTTCAAAGAAAAAGCAAACACAATCTTTTCTTGCTTCCCTCAGCTCCAACCTGTCACTAGCCTGTCCTTGGGAATGTAGCAAGTCTTAAATTTGATCCTTGGCAGGAATGGAATAAGATATTACCCAAGGAGGGACCCTGACTTAAACCTCTCCCTCTGTATAGTCTCACCGATCTGCTTTGTTGAATTCACTTCCTGAAGAACAAATCCCATCTATATTTTCAAGGCTCTCCCAGTGGGCAGCTGGAATGATAGAAGCTAGAGCATGGCCGTGATTAACTTTTGCAAATGAAAAATTTACTGCTGTACGTGTGTCCTGAGTTTGGGGAACAGACAAATAAACATCCGTGATGACCTGCATCTGCAGGGCTGGAAGCGGACCTCTGGAGGAGGCAAAGTCTTGAAGAAACTCACGCTTCACAATGGGAACCTGTTATTGCCAAGATCCCAAGGCAAAGAGCATCTGTGCTTAGGTGCCAATAGAGACCTTTCCTAAAAGTTGGCTTAGAAACTGAATCCTGTGAACTTGATTGCCCTCATCCTTAACTGCCATAGAAAAATCCAACAAGTAGGAAAATGATCATCATTGCCCTTCAGGAGAAAGAAAAGAAACTGATGATGACAACTGCTGGGATAGAGGCCTTCTGTTCTGCATTGCTCACAAAACTCAGGAGTAAATTATCCTAAATCAACTACAAAGTCACGGACGAAAGGGAATTAATCCTGGGGTAATGGCTTTAGAACCTCATGTGCCTCTAGACTCCTTGAAAAGAGGACCTGTGTCTTGTTCCAGCAAGCTCTATCCTTTGTAGGCACTGTTTGGGTTCACCATTATGGTTTCTGGATACAATGAAGCTGAACAAATATACGAGAACTAAGGGAGGTAAATCTCCATTTGTGCTCACCTAAAAAAAGAAAGGGCAATCATAAGAAAGTGGAGATGATTGCACCTCCCTTCAAAAAGCAAAATATTCTACCAAATACCAAAAAGTTGATCCATGACATGAAGCTTGCCTCAGAAGCTCAGCAATAAGCTCAATCAATAAGATTGAGAAATATTCCTAAGAATTCCTATAAAGAAAAATCAACTGAATAGAAAGATAAAAGAGACCAGATAGAATTTAGTTGCATCTTTTCCTTTTAGGGTGAAGAATATAAGCTCCTGAGAAGCAGATTTGTGAGAAAAAAAAAATGTAAAATACCTGCTATGAGAGTCACATGACAGGAGTTCAATAGTTCTCCGTTTCTGGAACCTAGGTTCAGGTAGTTTTTTCTCTTTCATTATTTCATTCTATTAAACAATTTTTGACAGATAGTGATAACTTTCTTGCAGAATACCAAGAGACAGTGTAAATAATCACAAAGTTATTTTACATGTCAAATTAGAAATTCTTCCAGGACACAAAGCTTTACACCAATCTAGGACTTACATGGACATGGGGCTGTACATCAGAGCAATTGAATTAAAAATAAATATTTATCCAAATCAATGTTTTGCATGAGCAAACTTTGTCCACTGGAATTTGGGACTAGTATTCCACCATGTTTCTAGATGACCAAGGCAGAGATAGACTTGGCTGCTAATTGGGAGGTAACACTAAGACCGTGGTGCTACCACAGAGGGTGCCGTACAAAATCATCACTGCTTTTGCAGCTTCAAGTCTAGAGGAAATGACCAATAAGACCTAGATGATTGTTTGTACCACAAAACAAAAATGGAAAGCCTAGTTCAGGTTAAGTAAGAACCAGGCATGGCATGTGTGTGAAGTTTAAGGAGCTTTGGGAAGCAGAACAAGAGGAGGTACAGAAGTGGAGAGGAGCGGGACAGCAGCGCAGGGCCACATCCCTTGGGAGTGGGCTGGAGAGGCCACAAATGCCCACCCTTCTATCCTGAAGCCTTTCTGGTACCAGAAGCTTTCACGGGTGCGCTTTATTGGTACATGGGCACCATATGAAAGATAGTGCTTCAGGTTTGTTTTGGCCCCGGTGTTAGTTGTTTTTAGTTTGGACTTCGTTCTTATTATTTGGTTAATACTTTTAATCCCTCTGTGAGTTAGAGATTATTGGCATTCTCATGGTACAGATGACACAACTGTGATACTTGAAGGGTTATTAATTTCTGTGGGATCTCACAGATAGTGAGTTGCAAGATGAAGATAATGGATGAAATTAGCCATGCAGTTATTGGTTATTGTTCTACACTGACTCCTGAAGTTGGGAGAGACTGAGAAGTGTGTTCTGTTTGTCTTCAACTGAGTCCAGTTGACTTGATTTCCCTTAGCCTTAACTCTGCCACTGCAAAATCTGAAGTCAGAGGAAGAGAGCGCCCTTCAGAAGATGAAAGAACCACCCTACAATATAACTCATACACCATCTGGTGTGTGCTCCCCTCCTCTGTAAATAATGAAGAAGCCGTTGATGGGAGAAAGGACAGCATGTGGAGGATTTACCAGTGAGAAGGGATATGAGAAGAAAAGATTCTAAGGCTGGATTATTATGAGCCCAGTCAATTATAAGCAGCACATTTTGACACCATTGTAAATAATACACTCTGTCAGAGTCAGCTGATGGAGATTTTCTGTTCAATATATTGTCATAGACACATGATGAAGGGGAGACGTTGGATGGCATATGCAGTACACAGGAATAAATATGTGAATAATCTCACAGGCTTTGAAACTTCCAAATACTAACTATGACAGATATGAACCACAGTGCATTCCCATCCTAAAACTATGGGACTAATGATGATAAGTTGAACAGTGTAATATCCATCTTTACAGTGTACAGCTGGATCTGAGGGTTATGCTTGAAGGGACATCATTTGACCTGGCCTATTTCCAGTCATGTAATAATGAGAAGCGTTTAACTGGGTCAAATGCAATGTTAGAGCTAAAAGGGATCTGAAATCATCCACCACTCCACCCTACTCCCATTGCAGAAACGAGGGAAATCAGACTAAGTGAAGTTAATTGCCTTGTCCAAGATCAGTTACAAAGGCAGTTACAGACAGTTCTCCTGAACTCAGCGAAACTAAGAGAGAGCTGACCTAATTTGTGTGCAAACCAGGTAGTAGGGAAAGGGAGGCTATTTTTGGGTGAGAGGTAATACTTCAAACTTTTTTTTTTTTAGCCATCTTGAATCATAATAACAGATGCTTATTTACTTGATAATTGGAAGTGATAAATATTGCCATTCAATGTATCCACAAATGATAGGATTCATCTCATTTAGTCAGGGTCGATGCCATCTAAATTTTACACTGCCAGAGAGCTTTGCCCAACATCCAACAGGCCTTTCAGACTATGCCACTGTCCTCGCCCCCAATCCACAGGCACTGCTTCCATAGCCTGCATCCCTGGTTAAGAGTGTACTGCTTCTCTCTGTAAGTTAACCACCTCCTTGGAAAGCCCATTACCTCAGTTTGATGAAGGCAGTCCAGAAGCCCCCCAAGATGGAGGTGAACTCAAATGCTTTACTCCAAACAGGATCAGAAATTCCAGTGGGCAGTGAGGAACATTTTAAGAACCTCCCCAAGGGGTTCTTCTGTACCCCTACAGTTTGAAGAGCTCTGCCTGAAAGAACCTGCCTTCTGGACAGTGTTCCTTCAGAAGACATGCTGCTGGCTCCTCTTAAACCTCTGAGAATTTTAGATATCATGATATTTGGGGAAAAACTCTGAAAGACACACCACCCACCTACATCAACTAAGGAGACTGCCACTGCTACTGCCCATCTCCACTGGCACCTCTCGGATGTACTGGATAAGGTCATGATGCTTTGAGAGCCTGCACTCAGCAGGGAGGGTCAATGGACACTTCTTAGCCTCTTGTCTAATCCTAAGGTTGCTCAGGGGCAACTCAGTAGGCCACTCACTAAATCATTTCTAAACTTTCTAAACAATTTTATGTCCACATTTCTAAAGAGACAGTATCTGTCCTTTGCATTGGCTGAGGTCACACCTTCTGCTGGACCCTCTCTCTGCTAAGGACTGAGCAGAACAAGGAGAGAATAGTGTCCCTGAACCAGAAGAACTCATGATACATGAACAACGCATCCCAAATCCAACCACAGCCCAGCAAAGAGTACGTAATTGACTCTAATTAGCAAAAATCATGGCAGTATTAGAAAACACCTTAATGTCACATATTTAAATGGCACAGATCCCCTTTCAGCGTTCTTGCTTCATAAAATCTTCCAATTTAAAAAAAAAAACAAAAAACCTCTCTTTGGGGCTCACTTTTTTTTTTTTTAAGAGTCTGAAATCTACGTGTGTGCTTCTGTGTCACAGAAATAGTATTAGACCTGGAGAAAAAAAGTGTATGTTTGTCAGACTCAAATTTAATTTAGGTAAAACAGTAATGGAGTAAGTAGCCAAAAATTAATTTCACTCATATTTATATCTTCAAAATAAAATACTGAGTTCAAACACCAAGCATTTATCCTGAACTGACCTACTTTAACTATTTATTACAGTTCATTTACGTTCAATTTTGACAAGTGAGCTCATGTACATATGGCAGGTATACACACATCCACTGTCTAAATATATACCTATAAATTGCCAGAAAATTGACAAATTTTATTTTAAAAATCTACATGTTTATGTCATCTAAAAGCCATGTGAACACACATTAACATATACATTTGAATTCAAATTTATGAAATAGCATGAGAAATAGCTTTCTTAACTCTACGGTAATAAAGAATCAAGAAACAGATATTTTTTCAATTTCTTCCCATTACATTTTATGTCCACATTTAGATGTATCTGGGAAGATCTCTAAACTGACATCACTGAGAGGCCCCTGGGATTCACAAATATCATTTCCATGACACTCAGAAAACTGGGGGAAAAGAGGAAAATGTGAGCGGCGATAAATTGGAGCTAATCTCTTTCTGCCACAACCTGAAATGATACTTGGCCAGGTAATCTCCCCATCCTCCACGCTGTAATAAGAGCTTGTCTATCTCTCCCAGATGCCCAACCCAAGTACTGGTATCTCCCCCCGAAAGCTTGTACTAGAAATTTCCTAACAGGATTCCAAAGCTCCGAAAGGAAAAAAAAAAGTAAAAAATAATTCTGTAATGCAATAAACATTGTATGTTTAAAGAAAAAGCAAAGCCTCATGTTTGAGGCCTGCCATATATAATACAAACAATGGATTCTTTTGGGTCATAAAGCTCAATCAACCATAAAACACACAGTCTCTGAAGAGGGACCTCTGAGCCTTCTGGAAGCTCTTTTCAGTGTGACAATGTTTTGAAAGTCTCCAACCTGGCCCTGCCCCGCTGCTTACTCACATCCAGGCCTGAGCATGCAGAGTACAGAGTGGTAAGAAGGTGTCCAGGCTCGCCACACCATCACACTTCATGGCCTTGGACACAGGTGACCTCAAGGACAACACCATTTCGTACTAGGGAAATTGAAGCTCCATTAGGAACAGACACATCTGATTAAATGGGCAAATCCCAAACTGCCAAAGCTCCTCAGTTTACTGCTCTGAAAATGAGTGACAAAGCTCACCTCATGGGTGACATGAGGAACAAATAAAATAAGCAGGTGATACTTCTGAGCAGAAGACTGACCCAGAGTAAGTGTCAGTGATTATCACCATTAGAAATTCAATCCAATAGGCATCCGAATGCAGGGAAGGGAAGGTGACAAATGCAACCATTCTGCTTTGCCCATGGCTCCTTCTAGAAGGCTTTTCTATTTCTGTGGCTATCACTTTGAGCCTTGGTGCTAACGTCACTAGATCCTGTGCATCTTCATAGCTAGTCTTTGTTTTGCTCTATTTGTGCCTGCTATTTTTCTCAGAAGATTCACACCATCTGAGTTCACGGATCACGGATCACGGTCTACTCAGGCCCCTGGTCCCAGAGAACCCTGTAGAGAATGTTGAGCACAGCAGGACTTCACTGCATTATTTCTTGGGACACAAAATGAAAGGAAAACAAACGGAAGAAACAAAATGAAGGTATTGGAAGATGCTTTCCTCTTATCTTGGCTCTGGCAACAAATATCGCTTTAACCTTGGCAAAGTCACTTAATTTCTTTGGACATCAGTTTTCTCATCTGTAAAGATAATCTCCAATTTCCTTTGTTGTTCAAAAATTCTATAACTTGAAGAAAAACAGCTGCAAAAGGATTCTTTGTTATCTGGTCTGCTAAGCTGTCAGAGCAGAGGAATGAGACCAGCTGAGCTGGGGTCAGTCGCTGGGTCTAAACTTTAAAATTCAAATTTCTTCTGTTTCCTTCATCTGTTCTTAGTTGTCCTGTTTCCTTTCTTTCGACAGTGTAAGTTCAAGGTGATGAGCCCATTGCTATGATTAAAACACCACCAGCACCCCCTGGCCTATGTCATCGCCATCCCACAGGACAGCCATCACAAGCTCAATCCACAAAGAGCGGAGTAAGTGCTCAGAAGCCAATGAACGCCAGTTTGAGGAGGGGGAACAAACAGGTGGGCCAGGTAGGTGGAGACAGCATGAAGGTGGGCCCTGCTGGCTCTGGTTGCGCCTCTCCTAGGGAAGCCCTGTCTATCTGACAAGTTGAAACTCTGGCCAGATTTATGAGTTTCCTAAACTCAATCAGAACAGGGCCTGTTCTGACTTGCAGAAGGTCACTCAACTGTATTGAATATTTGTCAGTCTTCCATGGCCAAAGATAGTGAATGAATATCTCAGACAGCTTTAGCAACCTCCCTGGAAACTGTGACTGTCTGAGCAGAGAGAGCAGAGGAGGATTTCCCCTCACTGGGCACAGAGGCTGTCCATACACAAGGGACCTGCTGTGCCTGCATGAGAGCCAGTGGCTCTCATGTCACTGTCACTCAGCAGCTTGTGTCTCAAGAAGCAAATGGGGACCCAGCCTGCTCACCCCACTCCTTGCAGGAGGTAGCCACTCTGAAAGGTAGCAAAAGCAAAGGTAGCAGGGTACAAGGTCCATGCTGCAGTCAATCCCTCCTGTGTACCCTAGGGCCTTGCCTGAACCCCAGGTGGCCCAGGTCTTCACAGACACCGAGAGGGGACCACAAACCTGCCCTTACTTTCCTCACTTTGAACCATCACAACCTAACAGCCACAGAGACTTTTCTTATACAAGCTGCTTTTTCACTTAGAATATGTTCTCTGTTTTGTCACTGGGCATTTTGGGAAGTGGAAACTAACCTCCATTTTACTAATCCGACCACTGCCTCTCTGCTCACTTGCCTCCAAAGGACAAAATGAGAAACACTCTTTGTGGTGGCACAGAGACACCAAGGTGGGCACCTAGCCTATCCAAGGTTCCTTCTGGCACACAATTAGATGTTGGAATATAACTAAAGCCTGGCTTGTTCTTTTAGATATTCATTCACTATCTTTGGACATAAAGGATTACAGTAAAGGCTGGGGAAGTTAAGATTCTAGAAGTCAAAGCATTTGCTTAGTTCATCCAGTTTCTCCTATCCTAATACAAGTGAAGAATACTCTGTTCCATCTTTTATCATCATGGCCATTGCCAGAATGACGACAGTTAGAAGGACCTAGAAGAGGAAATCTCCATTGCTGAATTCTGCTTCTGGATAATGGCTTCTAAATCCTAATGCGGCCTAATGAACCCATGACCCAAGGCCAACCCTCTTTGAGGACAATGCTTTGCTCATGTGTGTGAAGATCATTCACCAGTCATGATAAGCAGGGTGATGTCTACAAAGGATCCCTATAGAAGAAAGCGGGCATGGAAAATCAGGGGCTAACCTGGGCATTCAATCTTTTTAATTTTTTCTAGAGTTAGCCTCTTGGAACAACAGAAAGGTAAAGTGCTTGATATATGAAACCTCTCTTGACTGAGAGTCATGGGTGGCCTGTCCAGCTCCCAGGGAAGATTCTACCTTTTTCTCTGAGAATGGTCCCCAGATCACAGCATCCCTAGCTTACCACATCATGGTCTAGGGGCCAGAGTGAATTCAGGCTGCTTCTCAGACCCCACAAAAGAGAGACTAAGGGTGAGGACACCTGGTGGGCCTGGGTCCCCATGTTGGAAGAATTTTCTCAGTCTGATCCAGTGTCAAAGGCCCAGTTCTGCCTGTGCCTGTGTGGCCCAGAGAGCCCCTTCACTACCTTTAGAGCCTCGGTTGTTCTCATTTGCAAAGTGAGGGGCTTGGGCCAGAATATCCCCATTTCCTTTCCAAGTAAATGTTCAATGATGTCCTTCCTTCCTTGAGAACTCGGAATAGATGTGTAGCATAGATGGTTCTTAGTAGAATCTTATAAATAGACTACCAGAGAATGGGTCAGTCCATGACACAGAAAGATGGGGAGGGCACAATCCAGGTTGTGTTTCACAAGAATTTTAAGAGCAAGAAGGGTCTATGTATTATTTATGTCTAGAAACCCAACACCTAACACAATATCTGGCTACTGGCAGTATAAAAGGTTTGTTTGATTAACCCAAAAATGAATGAAAAACTCAAATGTCAAGCAGAAATTTAACATTGAACATCAAGTGTGTGTGTGTGTGTGTGTGTGCAGGCATAAACATGCACATACATAAACATATATCCATATGACTTACCACATATCACTTAGTACCCAACACTGATTGTCTCTTTCTTTCACTAGACATGAACTCTTTGAGGATGAAGATCTCATCTCATTCATTGCTGTGTCCTGAGCATCTAGCCAGAGCCTAGGCAATGGTAATTATTCCATGGAGTTTATTGGATGGATGGATAAATGAATGGATATGAAGATGGGTAGATTGATGGGTAATCAAATGGTAATATACAGTTTGTGAAATATCCCACAATCTCAATTCCCATCATCCCACAATTAAAATAGAAAGAAGCAATCATGAATCTTAGTTTTCCAGCTTTGGGGAGGTAGTAGGTAGAAAGACAAAAGGAATGAAGAGAGAAAAGGAAGAAGGAGAAAGGAGAGGAAAGCAGAAGAGGGAGGCGGGGAGAAGGGAGACTGACAGTCTGATTCAAACTGTGAGAAAACCCAAGGCAAAACTCTTTTCAGTGGGCAGGAAGTGAAGCCAATTCAGGGTTCCCTATAATTAGGACACTGATGTTTTAGAGAAAGAACACATTAAAGTTCTAGGATGTGAAGAAAAAAAAAGCACAGGAGATGAAAAGGCAAATGTTACCAAGAAAATGAATTATGCAAAGAAATGAATTACATTTCTTACTCTTCTGTTAATAATCCTTTAGGATTTTAATTTTTATGTTTGCAAAGAGACTTAAGTCCTTAGCAAGGTGAGGTGGAGTAGAATAGTAATAAGCTTAAGCATCAACCATACGTGTGGCTTGGGGAATTCATCAGAGGCGAGGGACTGGATTTCTGCCTTGACAGGGAAACACACTGGTTTCTTATGCTGTCCCCCAAGCCATCCCAACTACACCTGTGTTCAGCCCAGGATGAGGAGTTGGACTGGCTCACTCCAAATGGGTGAGAATCTGTCTGACAAATGAGAACATCTATCTGTTGATATAGGTAAAGGAAAGGCTGGAGAAGCCCAAGGGGCGGGGCCAAAGGACAAACAAACCAGGAACATGACCCATAGCCTTGGAGAAAGGCTCAGCGCTCAGGAAAGGCTATTTCTGTTTTTCCAAAGCTGTTCCTGAGAGCAGTGTTGATTACCAGATAACCAGAGCCTTTGGTCTTTCACAGAATCAACAGCTTGGCAGGCACGAAGTGACAGGCATCAATACTAATCACACGAGCCTGTCTGTAACTGGACCCCAGGACAGGCTGTTCTACACCTGCCTGTGCAGGAAATGTACTCCAGGTCCTCCCCCGTGGAAACCACTAAGAACACTTATTAGCTGTTTCCTCGCCTGCTAAGTGGTCTGTGCCCAGTTCTGGCTCCCATTATTATATTCATTTCAGCCTGCGTCCTGTAACCCGATGCCTTTGTACTCAGGGGTGCTGTGTCTGCCACCTGACAATGATTTGACAAGACACAGTGACAGAAAACAGGGAGGGAGCGGGGATAGAATAAAAGAACAAGGGATCCCAGCTGCTGTGTTGGTGTTTCCAGGTAGGGGTGCCCACCAACATGGATACCTATGAGCTGGAGCCAGGACCCACTGAGGCAGCTGTCAAACCACTCATGTCAGCCTCAGTGAACTGGGAAATGTCAATCTTCCTTCATTAGCCAAAGCCCTGTGCAAAACTACAGTGGGCTCTTCACCTGCATTGTTGAATTTAATGTGACTCAATTTAGGCTCCTCATCTCCCTCCATTACTCCCCCAGCAATTTGTCTTCTTGCTTCTCCTTCTTGGGCCCCTGGACAATACTCAGAGCTGTCACTGGGGTGGTAGGCATGGTGCTACTGCTGTGGCCACCACATATTAGTGGTATAATTGTTTAAGAAACCATCTAGGGTATGGGGGAAGGAGACATCAAGGTGAGAGCCCCAACCTCTGGTAGCCCCTTTGTAGGCACAATGGTGTAAACAATGAAAATTCCAAAGAGTAATTTCAAGGTTAGGGTCCTTGACTGATTAACTGCGAAGTGAGTGAGTGACCAGCTGCCCTAGGCCTCATTCATAAAATTAACAAGATGGACAAGACCACCAATTTGTGAACCTTTTATTGTTGTTATATTAGCAACAAACAGTTTTGAGTTAGATGATATTTTCTGTTAGACACAACTAGGAGACAGATGGAATGAACTGGAAGCCAGGTTGCAGGGCCCTGGTAGCTCCACCTGCTGGGTCACTCATGGGCTCCACTGTGCCTCTGACACATCTCTTTGGAACACTTACATTCCACATAGCCCAGTGTAAAGAAGCACAGGGACAGATAATTTCTGAGTTCCCTTCCAGTCCAAGTACAGCTTTAGAGAAGGCATAGGAGACAGGGAATGTGGATCAGGGGGATGGGAGTTACACTGTGTAGCAGGATCTTTTCTACAATTTAGTTTTCTTTTTGTCATCGATGGCTCTAGAGCTCAGGACTCAGTGGAGGTCTTAGGAAAACAGTAGAGGAGGAGGACATGAGCAGGGTCCAGGCCCACACCGTTGGAGTTTGGAAAGCTCAGCTTTTATTTTTCTATATACTGGACAGATAATATAGGGGAGGTCATTTGAAAACAACCTTTTACAAGAGGAAATTAAGTACTGGGAATATTTCCCAAAGTATTTGGTGTATTTATAATCTATTATCTTTCTAATATCATGATCACCACCCCGTCCCCCATTACCAAAGGCAACAGCAAAAGCAAAATAGGTGTCACCAGTCATCAGCTGGGGATGATGATAAAATCAGGTAACTTTTAAAATGCCCTTGTTATGTGCGACTCTAGGGATGTTATACTTACCACAGCCCTGGGGGAAAGTACTGTTGTTGTTTTTTTCCCCTTGTTAAAAATGAGAAATCTGAGCTGCCCACAGGAGGTAAGGACCTTTCTCAAGTCCCAGAGCTGGTAGTGGGAGCCAGGATTTGAACCCACACAGTCTAACTCAAGTCTGTTCTTCACACTACTGCAGTCTGGTAAAAAAGGCTGATGTGAGAAGAGACCTGAGCTGTGGTAGAGTTCAAGGATACTGTGAAGTCAGAAGGGTCACTTCTCAGTGGCATTAGGTCACCACTCGATCAGCTTCCAGTTGAGGCCCTTTACATCTCTTCTCCAGGCATTCCCCCATAGACACGTGCTCACTCCCCAGGGCATCTGGGTATTACCTTGCTTATTCTCTTCTTTAAGTACTCAGAAAATATATAGGTCTTTTTTTTTTTTTCTTTTTCTTATCCAGATGTAAAGAACTGATAACAGGTTAATCTGCTTCCTCCTTCCAGGGAGAGTTGTGGTTTGAAACCAGAAACCAAAGCCTTGAACTATAGAGATAAAGCTCTACTTGTAAAATTTCAACATCAGCAAGGGAACAGGGATTATGAACTCTTAAAATCACCAGAGTCTTCCTGGTACCCCTGAAATCTATTAGGTGGTTTTGAATTCATTAGGAGAAAACTCCCCAGATAGGGAAGTGGATATAATCTCTATTGCAGATACTACTCAATGCAAAAAACATCAGAAAGCTTTGGCCTTGGATTTGTGGGGAGGTGAGGGTTTGTAGGACCATTAGGAGGTCGGAATCATTTAATGACCCTATCCAAAACTCTAAATTCTATCCTGCCACCCTGCCATCACCCCGATTCATGTTTCCTCTGAACATTCAAGTTCCTTCAAGTTATTTATGTTTTTTTTTCTTTTAAAGACTTAAGAAAATGGAAGGAAAATAACCTCCCTACCCCCAAAAAGCATTCACATCAGCTCCTATGAGGAAATGGCAAAACAGGAGGAGATACAAAAGCAGCCCCAACTTCCACACCACACTCTCCTGCTCTCCTGGAGAAATCACTCAGCGCCCGTAATGAGAGGATGCAGTGGCTAATTTTACACCATAAATCATAAGGCTAATACTATGACTAAAAAGTGATACCATCAGCTCCTTTTCCTTCAAGGCTGTTAGATCTCAGTCAATTACCTATGAACAAAGATTTAAAGACTTCAGAAGCCCCTTTGCCAACAAAAGATGCTTTTGCTATTAGCCGCCTTTCCCCTTGGAAAGATTCTCCAACTCCCCTGGAAGCGACAACAAAGCATTCTCAGCATTTGTAGGAAGTGTGTTTACAAGAGAGCAGCAATTAACAATGCTGGGCTAATAGAAATACTGGAGCCTGGGTCCCTTCCGAGTGCGACTGCCAGCGCTCCTAGGGTAGCCTGATATAAGAGAAGAAAACACACAGAGATGGGGGAACGTATACCTTGTTTCCAACATATTTCTCAAGCAGTTTAAATAGGAAACAAAATCCTACCAGGCTACAAGTTTCCAGCTGTTATGATATCATAAGACAAATTTACAGCTAGAGAAACAGCATGTTTGCTTTTATAAAGTATGGAAATATAAATGTTCCCAGTGTTAAAACTGTCCAAACAAATTAATTCAAGTAAGAGTAGTAGCCTCGGGTTGGGTTCTCTTGTGCTGCCTTCTTTTTATAGCGTGCGTGAGCAGGTTTTTCCTCAATGCTGCGAGAGGGGAGGAAGCTCGCTCATCTCCGTGGGCAGGTGCCTCTTTTGCATGTGGATGCCCAACAAGACCTAAAGCAGAGAAACCAGGTGGCCCCTGCCTGTTCCCCTACTGTCGATCTATTAATTAAAATCTCAATTTAGCCTCTTTGCAACAAAGACAGACACCACAGGAGGGAGCGGAGTCTAGAAATCTGAACAGTGTGTTCCCATTTCCATGTTCCCTGTGAGCCAAAATGAAAAAAGAGTTTCTTTCCTCAGTGACTTTGAAAAGAATAGAGTGGTGATTAACAGCAATATTTTTTTTAATGAAACGCAACCCGTCATCCCTGTCATCTTCTGGCCATCCTCGCTTGTACGCGCCTCCCTGACAAGAGGAATAATAATGGTCATACATCACTGCTCTCCAAGTCCAATCATCTAAATCTTCCTTCGCTGCAGCCTCTGAGACTCAATTACTTTATTGACATGCAATCTTCATAAGGGGAGAAATATTGGGCATGTAAGGTCACTTGGTTATGAAGACATATTATCATATTATCTGCATGAGGGTTGCAGGGCTAAGGCCTGACAGAGCTAATTATAATGGTACATGATAGAAAGCTCAGTACACATTATTCGCTCGGCTGCACTAAAGGTGAGGTAAGTCCATGACATCATGTTTTTTTTGGGGGGGGGGTCGCAGGGCAGGTATAATGCAACTTTGGCTTGGCAGCTGTAACTTTTAACTCCCTAATGTTTTTACTTTCATTGATGATGAAAGAACTAGGTAATGAGTATACAGAGCCTGAGGAAGAGAGATGGCATGGCATGCCTGTATGTGTGTAAGAGATTGACAGAGTTATTCCCCACATCTAGCACCAAGGTTTCAGTCCACTCACTTCCCAGCAACTGAAATGAGAAGGACTCAAGGGAGAAAAGTAAAGGAATATAACTGGGTCAATTGGATAAGACAAAACTTCCCCTCACCCTCAATGTACTCCTTCTCAGATCCTTGCTTCTTTCTTTCCCTTGGCCTCATTGGCAGGAACTTATCTTGCTAGGATTTAGCACTCTAATTGGTTTCTTTGTTCAGGTATACCAGGTTATTTGAGCTTTCACCATCAGACCTATGCTAGGAGTTTCTTCGATTGCTAAAATACACACTGGTTGGTCATTCTCTTCTTTAGATCCTCAGCCCTTTTACCTTCCTCATTCACTCCAGGGGTATCTCATCATGAGAGGCCAGGATGGGGTTCTCTAGTGGCAGTTTTGCAGAAAAAGAGAATCAAGGAAAGAAACCTGGGCCCAGCTGCTATGTCATCCAGCCTTTACACAGTTAAAGAGGAGGCTGGAAGGAAAAATGGGTGAATGGGTCTATGATGAGTCATTATGAAGTCAAAATCAAGTCAAACTCCACAGATAAACTTTAGCCAATATCAAAGCTTAAGAACTATATGCACAGTCTATTATAGAAGGGTTTTATGACGCTTCAAAGATGAGTAAAGGAGCCAGGTGCAGAGGCGCACACCAGTAATTCAGTGATTTGGAAGGCTGAAGCAGGAGGATCTTAAGTTCAAATTCAGCCTCAGCAACTTAGTGAGACAAAATTAAAAAATCAAAAGGGCTGGGGATATAATTCAGTGGTAAAGAGTTTCTAGATTAAATGCCCTATACAAAACAAAAAGGAAGAAAAAGAAAGATGGGTAAAACAGCCATGCATTCAAAACATCACTACAGTCCAGGATAGGCTGGTTCCTAGATTCTCATAGTCACCAATCCCCCATCTGAAGAACTATTTCAATGCAGGAGGAGAAACAGCTAAAGCCATCTAACCTCTGCAAACTACCTTAGTCTTGTAACATGAGTGCCTTAGCTCAGCCACAACAAGCACAAAGCAGAACAAGAAATTAAGGTTTTCCAAATTCCCTCTCATTGAATACTTTAACTCTAGCATCTAAATCCCTTATACTAAAGGCTCATATATAATGATGACATTGGTAACAAAGCCACAAAGAGATCTAGAATTTTTTTTTATGAACTGGAAATCAAATAATGTGATGGGGGCATTAAATAAATCTGATGGTGATACATGTACAGTGGAAATGGTGACTCTTTAGAGGGGAGAACTTTGTTATTGACTACCTTGGATTGTTGAGTTTATTGCACTGAATCTCCACATCCAGCATCTCAAGTGTCTTGAAATGTGGAGATTGGCAGAATTCCCATTTCTACAAGTGAGATAAAATTATATGATCAGTACAAAGAGCACTGAGGTACGCTTCGGAGAATAAAAATCTACTCTTAATCCAAGCAAACATCATACTTGCTAAAGCTCCTTAGCCCAGGCACAATCTCTCTGTATAGGTTGGAGAAAGTATTTGGGAAAGACAGTAAGGTATTGTGAGAAGACTCTGGGATTGCCTAAGAAACAAACTGCATTGAAACTCTGGCTACATTATTTATTGAATTCATGATCTTGAGCAAATTCTGAGCTGCATTTGCTCTTTTGATGAAACAGGTAATGATTTCATCCACCTTGAGGCATCAGTGTAAGAATTAAATTATAAGGGGAAAAAAAGACATTTTTGCAAACAATGTACTTGGTGAATGGCAGTTAAAGTTGCTGTTGTAGTCCTACCTGTTCTACTCTGTTATGCAGACCAATGCCACAAGTAAACAGATTGTGAAGAGTAAATCCCCACACCAACTCTAGGTGTGACTGTTATTCCTACAGATCATCAGACTGGAAGTGCAAACAGGAAAGTTTCTTATATTTTCAATGTTAAAAATTACCTTTGGTTATCCAGAGCTATTGATACTGTCTCAGAGAATAGAAAGGAAAACTATGACAACAGAAAATGAAGGAGAAATGGAGGAGAAAGAAAGTCACTGAAGTCTAGAAAATGACTTCATCCAGAAGGCAGGCCAGAACCTCAGATCACAAGAGAGCCCTTCTAGCTAGTTCTGCATCACAGTATGCTCTGTGGCATCTTCCCGCCAGCCCAGAAGTCAGGAGACCTCAGATCTAGGAGACTTGGATACATCCTGCCACCCCCTTGGGGCATCCTATTCTGTATCTAGGAAAGTGACTCATGGTCATTGGCTTTCTGTAACACCTTCTCAATTATTTAGGGCCCACTGAACAAAAACAGACACTGGAACAATGGAAACCATTGTCCTCAAGTTAGGGCATGACATTGAGATCTGAGTCAAAAGGGGCCTGGAATATTCTGTATCAAACATCAGCCACAGGCTTTACACAATGCCTTTCCCTTTAGAAAGAACTTTATATTGATTAGTTTTAATTATTTTATTTCAAACTCCTTGTTAAATGTGAAAAATCACTGGATCAATGATCACAAACATTATTTCATGTAATCCACTCAACAATCTTATAAAATGAAAATGATTATTATATTCATTTTGCCAAAGAAGGAATTAAGTAAGAGAAGTCAAATGAATTTCTCTAGGCCATGCAGATAGGAAGTGGCTCAATTTTATTTGTGAAATTTCCCATCTTCATGGAGATTTTTGTGACTGCTATAATACAAGAAATTCACCTCTTTGGCCTCTTGACCATTGTCAGATATAATGGATATAACTTTCTCAAAGGGCTTTGGATAAGCCTGGCTTGTGGGCAGGATAAAGTTCTATGCTTAAATTCTTCAACTCACTGTACAGGTTTGGGAATGCTAAATCTCAAGTTCTCCTGAGGAAGCAACTTGATACAAATACATTGGAAAGAGTCAAAGCTTGAGGTAGAAAGGGGAGATTCAAATACACATTTGGCTGTAGTGGGGATTTGGGGTAGTCACCTCTACTGCATTACTTAGAACCAAGCACATCTGCCACTTTTATTCCTCCAAAATAGATATTTCTGTCAAAGGCTGCTAGCCTTCAAAATAGCTCTATTAATAAAATGTGATTATCCCTTAGGAAAAGCTTCACCTTAAGAATTAATACTTTCTTATCAAGATTTCTTTGACAATTACCCTAGAGCAAGACATGAAATAGGGGTCTGAGCAGAAAGAGGTTTTCTTTTTTTTATGTCTTACGATTAGACACTGAGGAGAGAGATTGGTGCAGCTGAGTTTCTTTCTTTGTCATTTTATTTATTTAACTTGATCACTGAGACTCAAATTCAGGATCCATAAAGTGTAAATGATATAATCCGATGATTGAGAGTGAAGCAGACTAGTTGCCTTAGTCCAGTGCTCCCACTGAGAAGCACTAGATGTGCTGAGCAGACACAGTGTATAGAAAATGTTATTGGAAGCTCTGAGAGCTATTCAGGCAGGGAGGACGTGAGAGGCTGAGATCCTGAAGAGAGTGGAAGTATAGACACCGAGCCCACACCCAGCGCCATCTTTCCCATGAAGCAACTTTCCTTCAGTGTTGTGCTGTGATTAGAAGGCTAACACACTGACCCAAATTTGGCCCAATCTTACAAGTCTTGGAAGACAGAACTAGATGTAAGATACACTAAAAAGAAGGGGCTCAGGCAGATACCCTAAACTTTTAGTTGAGATCTCAAACTGAAGGGACAAATGGAGGCAGATTTGACATTTTTCAAAATGTTTGTAGCCCAGTTTTTTTTTTTAAAATATTTTTTTAGTTGTAGGTGAACACAATATCTTTATTTTATTTATTTTTATGTGGTGCTGAGAATTGAACTCAGTGCCTCATGCATGCGAGGCAAGCACTCTACCACTGAGCCATAATCCCAGCCCTGTAGCCCAGTTTTTGATGGGCTCAGTCCCTAGCTGCATTGTAGGGACTCTTCCCTACCCTCCCTGCTTCCCAGAAATGAAACGAATCCTTTTTGAAAGAAAATAGCACTTTTCAGATCTTCCAGCTTTCTCTATAATTTTTGTGCTCAGGGTGATGTATGAAATATCATGTAGCATAACAAGAGACAAGATCAAATGCCAACACCCCCCAAAAAAACAAGACACAGAGTGACATTATTAACCATGAACTTCAACATATTAATCACATACATTTTAAAGATGTTAGAGGGAATATAGCTAATTTTAGCAAAGAACTGAAAACTATAAAACAATCAACTAAAAATTCAAGGCTGAAATATACAACAGCTTAAACTATAGATTTAATTGATATATTTAGGAAAAGATTAGATGTACTTAAAGAGACAATCAGGAAAAGAGTCTGAGTCCAAGAACTTTATATGTTAAAGATTAGTTAAGAAGTCACTATAACTACTGTGTCACAGTCTACATACTATCATTAAAAATAAGAATTTTATAATGAATTAAAATGTGATGCACTGCTTATAAGGAACATATATTAAAAATAATGGTTTAGAGAATTTATAAGGAAATGAATGGAAAAAGCATATAATGCAAATGTGAACCCTAAGAGGGTTTATGCTCAGCAACGCCAAGGAAATTAGACTACAAGGCAAGGGACATTGCTACTAATAAAGAGGGGCAGTTTCATAATAATAAAATAATCAGTTGTCCTACAATATGCAAAATTTCTAAATTTATATTTATCAAATAAACTGGTCTCAAAGATATCTGAGGAAAAAGAACTATAATTTTACAACCATAGTAGAAAGTTCTAAAATACTTCTTGGCAAGTGAAAGAAGCAGATAATAAAATTGGACATTATAGAAAACATTTGAACTATATATATGATTATCAAATCTGATCATATATACACCTATTCGCAAATACAGATGAAGAATCTTGCACAAGTGCTGCAGACACTGTACAACACAGACCACGCATCAAAATTAAACATATGCCAGGTTATAAAGAAAGGGTCAATAAACTTGAAAAGATGGGAATTATTCAAGTCTGTTTTCTGACCATGGAATTACCTAAAATTATTTATAAAAGATAATTATGTATAAAAGATATGCAACTGGGCTGGGATTATAGCTCAGTGGTAGAGCACTCGCCTAGAATTTGTGAGGCACTGGGTTTGATTCTCAGCACCACATAGAAATAAATAAAAGTATTGTGACCGTCTACAACTAAAAATTTTTGTTTTTTTTAAAAAGGTTCTGTAAGAACCTGTAAGAACTGGTGGCGCAAGCCTGTAATCCCAGCACTTAGGGAGGCTGAGACAGGAGAATCGCGAGTTCAAAGCCAGCCTCAGCAATGGCGAGGTGAGGCACTAAGCAACTCAGTGAGACCCTGTCTCTACATAAAACACAAAATAGGGCTGAGGATGTGGCTCAGTGGTTGAGTGCCCCTGAGTTCAGTCTCCAGTACCAAAAAAAAAAAAAAAGAATACAACCTAATGAAAACTGTGGACCTTGGGTAATAATGATATATATGTCAATGTAGATTCATCAGTGGTAACAAATGTACCACTCTGGTATGGATACTGATAGTGTGGGGGGCTGTGCATGTGCAGGGACAGGAGGTATGTGGGAACTCTACTTTCTGCTCAACTTTTCTGTGAGAGTAAACCTCTCCCCAAATAAAATCTATGTAATTTATCACATTAATAGAATAAAGGAGGAAAGGCAAATGATTGCCTAAAATATGCACAAAATATTTGCCATTATATAAAATTCAATACCCATTTAGATTGAAATTTCAAATAGGAATAAAAGAGAACTTTCCTAACTGATAAAGCCACAGCAATAGAAATAACAGCAATCATTAAAAGTCAGTAGTGAAATAAAAAGCTGACTTTAGAAATGAGACAAGGATATCTTTCAAGACCATTTCTACTCAATATTTTACTGGAAGTAGCAGCCATTGCTATAAGGTAAGAAAAGAAATAAAAAGTATAAGCATTAGAAAGAAACGATTACTTACAGAGATGAGATTTTGTATATAGAATTTAAAAACTGTGCAAACTCTGAATAAGTGAAATTTAGCTTCTTTTAATTTAGCTTCAAGGATAGCATATGAAAATTATTTTTGTTTCTATATATGAACACCAAAAATAGATTACAATACTATTTTAAAAATTGTATACATAGGAATTAATCTAATGAAATATGTACAAGACCTCTACACATGCATGCATGTGTGCACATATGCACTCCAAGAGAAATTATAACATATTATTGAGATAAATTGAAGCCCTAAATAAGGGGAAGGATATCCAGTGGCCATGTATAAGATGACAACATATTGTAAACATGCAAATTCTCTACAAATTGACCTATACATTCAAAGTGATTTCAATCAAAATTCCTAATTTTTTCAGTATTCTTGCTGTTACCAATAGATAAAATAATTCTAAAAGTCACATAATTTGCCTGGAGATGCAAAACCAGTCAATATACTCTCGACACATGAGTAGATAGTAGGCCTTACAAAGCCATAGTCACTTAGAGATTGTGGTACTAACCCAGAAGAAAAAAAAATACAAATGAAACATAAAAGAGTCCAGAAGAAACTCACATACATACAGACAAGTGATTTAAGATGAAGGCAGCGAGGAATGGAAGGTCTTTTCATACATGCTTGTGACAAAAAAATAATTCTTAACCCTTTACTTCACACCATATATTAAAATAAATACACATGCACTGTAGTTGTCAATGTGAATGCAATAGGTAATACTTCTACGGGACAACATAGGAGAATATACTCTCGTGACCTTTGGGGTTATTGAGATAGGAGTTCAATGCTAATCATAAAGAAAAAAATGAATAATATTAGACTAGTATTAAAAATACTACATAATGTTAAACAACAAAATAATTTAAGTAATGTATACTATATGCTTGCATTTATCTAAATTTTACAAGCAAGTAAAAGTGACTAATGACATTCAAAATGTAATTGTTGGCTACATTTGGGGAGGAAAAAAAGGAGTGAAATCCAGGATGGGATATTAAAGAATTGGGGTTGGGGAAACCAGTAATATTATATTCTTATCTTGATGTTAGTAATTTGTGAGAATTCATAAAGTTATATACCAAAATTTGTATATTTTCTGTATGTCATAGTTCACTTTAAAGGTTTATTTAAAAATAAATGGGCAACTTATCTAGTGAATGCAAAGCAGATAGCACAGTGCTAAGAGCTCTTCCCTTTTCACCAGAAGGATAAAAAGTACCTGAAATATATGCTAACAAAACAAACATGAAAGAGCAATTTCACCCTTTTGCCTTGTGCTGATTGGAAAGAATGATCTAGAGAGGAATTAGTTTAAAATACATATCAAACAGGTGTGACCCAGGCTGGAACTGAAGTAGACAGAGCTACCAAATTGAATCCAGGGAGATCAAATTGTTGATGGATTCTGTAATTTCCCAACTAATCCTACTGAGCCAGAGAAAATATGATACGTTACCAAAATTAACCTGCACAAGGGAGTCAGGCAGGAAGAATACATGTAGTGGAGTTATCCAGCTCGTTAGCCAGTGAAATACTTATGACCCATGAGATGCTTCCTCCATCACAGGTAGTTTTTACTTACTATATTCTTTCTGCTAAGATAAATGTAAAAACTGATACTATAAACATAGCTATACCACACACATGCATACACACATGAACATATACACACCCATGCACAATTCTTCCATCATTTCCTACAGGCCAGTGGGGTGCATATTTGAGCCCTGGAGAGATGGAGGAGACCAGAAGGAACACATATGTAGCCTCTGCCATGGAGGCAGAAGTATTATGATTATTTAATGTCTATCTCAGGGAGTGTGAAATTCTGACACATGGACATGCTAAGTGAATCACTGAAATTGCATGTCAAAATTGTCTATAAATGGAGGTAGTGTTTTTCCTGTTTTTGTTTATAATGAGGGGCTCCACAGCATTAAATACACCTTTCAAAGGGTTCTGGATTCTCTGTCTAGACTGATTAATTTAAAATTTATTGTTTACAAATTACTTTCAAATATGTGATCTTCTTTGCATCTCATAACTGTGGAGCGGGGGGAGGGAACAGGGGGTGCAGCATGAAAGGCTGAAAGGCAGTATCTTCTCCTAAAGTTTAGGTGAAAAAAAGCTTAAAGAAGTTAAATGATTTGCCCAAGGCCACATTAAAAGTGGTAGAACTGAAGCTTGAATAGAGTGTATTACTCCTTTAAAATCTTGAAAAATACATAGCATGTGACCCCCACCAGGGAAAGGGAAAACATGATTCCATGAAGTATTCCATTTCACTACTGTGCAAGGGTCATTTGAACACCTTTAAAGAATCACAAATCTTCCCTTTCTAAAACATCCAGTCTAGTTCTGCAATATTAATTTAATACTTTTTCCTCAGGTCAAGCCATTTGGATAGTCAAAGATGGCAGACCTCTGCCTGAGTCTCAGTATTTCTCTGACTTGGTTCAAAGATGCTAGCCTGCTATGAGTGTTTGCAAATGAAACACAGAAGCTTGATACTACTACATGATATCAAAAATAGAGGCTGCCTCTCAAGCTGATTAGAAGCCCACTCTTATATTCCCTCTTCTACAAAGCCAGGCTTACAGCTGGCTTTCAGATTACTCAAGGAGCTTCCAGGAGAACAGGACATGGAATCAGCCTTCATGAAGCCTGTGTCAACGTGTCTTGTGCACGCAGGAACATGTGCTGTGCTGAGCTGTGATGTGCAATAAAGGACAGCCAGGCTGACAAAGTATGGGGAGCATATGGCAGGGGTGGGGCCCATAGCTGCGTCAGGAATGCACACACATATGGTGACAATAATGTTCATGGGATATTATCCTCAATCTTTCTTTCTCAGAAAAATGTGTATGCACACATACATATTCCAGCCAAAGATTAGAGAATGTTAAAATGGAAACGGGGACTAGAGAACACCTAGTCCAAACCCCAGTCCTCATTTTAAGAAGAAACTGGAGCCCAGAATGTATGGGATGGAACATATTCTAGATCATGTGGACAAACCCAAGGACTAGACTGCAAGACTCCTTATTCCCGATCTAGAGCTCCTCCATCCATACCAAACTACTTCTCAAAAAAACACACACAACAAACAAACAAAAAACCGATAGAATTCAGCTTTATCTCCTTTCCCCAAATGGATCTAAAGCTCTTCTGAACAGAAATCTCCTGTGGCCTGTCTTGAACAGGATATGAAAAAGAGGGTTCAGACACTGGACTCTTTTTATAACCACCAAAAAGGAGTAGAAATGAGTCAGCTTGGCAAAACCAGAAGGCCCCCAGGCCATCTTCAGAAAACATGCACAATTGATCCCTCCAGCAAAGAAACAAGGTTACTACAAAGGCCAAGCCACATGGAGACACTTGGACTTGCCTGCCAACAGGCTCCCAGGAGGGAAGGACCTGAATCTGGGCAAAGAGAGCTGGTGGATTCCACATGTCTGGTAGGAATCCTTTAGTCCCTCTGCCAAAGAACGAAGGGCTTAGAGAACCCACCCTCCTTTTCTTCCCAGTCTTCAGCATAACTACAGATGCCTGGACTCTCCCTCCTAAAAGAAGACAAAATAAAATGGTACCCCAATTGTTCCAGGCCAACAATTACACAATCTGGGGAATAAAGCACAACCAAGGTTCTCAGAACAAGCACCTTTTCTGAATCATTGTTCCAAAATAAGGCAAGACTTTTTTTAATGCTTTCATACTACACTTTTTAATTCCAGTCCTCCAGCTGGTAAGCAAACAAAATTTGGGAAATGTTCAAAATTTTAAGAGAACTCAAAGGGTAATTTGTTCTCATCAAAACCAAACTCAACCATTGGCAGAAAGAAGCCTGCGACTTGAAAATTCATCAGAAGGTATCCCAGAGGTCCTCAAGATTCTGTAAACATTCTCCATTCCCTCCATGGATTTCTCACCAAGTGAAGGCCAGAGACTCCATCTGCTTTCCATCACTGTCCCCGCTGTTGCTCTGGGCGGAGCTCTGCCCCATTACATCTGTCATGCCTCCAAAGTGGCCCGCCCGACAGAACACAGGAGATCCATGCAAAGCTTCCCAGCCTGGGGCTGAGTTCCAGGGACCTCTCCACTGCTAGGAGTGTGGCTCCATCCCCTGCTTCTGGCACCCTTGCAGTTTACTTCTCTCTACTTTCACAGTTTACTCCTGGAAAGTGTTTTGAGATCCCAGGATGGGCACCATTATGCCATAAATAGAATCTTAGCTAGGAAAATGGAATCTTATGTTCCTGTAACCTGAAGCATTTTTTTTTAAATAGTAAAGAATTTATTCTAAGGAAAAGGAATGCTCCATTAGAGACATGATATAGTTGAACTTAGACAAGCATATTCAACCCAAGGAGTCCACAAAACTATAATGTGTGTAGTCATCCCAATTATGTTAAATTATTTTATAAAAATCATTTGCATAGACCTGGTACTAGTCTAAATGTGGCAGTTGAGATTCCAGAAAGATGTGACCTTGTGGGATGGATATATCTGGATGAAGTGTGGTCTGGACCAGGTGGACAACCATTCTCAAGATGGCATCCTTTAGCCATCCACCATGTGCTATTGAAATGACAAGGCAGGGGGACAAGAGAACAAACTCATCCTTCAAGTGACCTGGACTCATTGTAATACCAAGATCAGTGGCATTTTTATTTTGATTTTTTTCTAATGAAATACTCTAAATACAGCAATATGTCTATACATGAACATTTCATCTCAGGGTTATTCTAACTGTGAAAAGGGAAAATTGGGTCAATGACCAATATCTTTTTCATGGATTGCATTTCTTGCTCCAACCCTATTCCTGGTTGTGGACTAAAGCCAGAGAAGACAGATCTTCTAGTAAGCCAATCTGATCTTTTAGATTCTCCTGTTTAAAATTCCTTGGTAAACTCTGGAAAGCAGTTTGGAGACTTCTCAAAAAACTCGGGATGAAACTACCACATGATCCAGTTATTCTACTCCTGAGTATGTTCCCCAAAGATCTAAAATCAGCATACTACAGGGACATACCCAAATCAATGTTTATAGCAGCATAACTCACAATAGCTAAATTATGGAAGCAACCTAGAAGCAATAGATGAATGGAATAAGAAATTATGATGTGTGTATATGCATACACACACACACACACATACACACACACAAAATATAGTTCTACTCAGCCACTAAAAATATGGCATTTGCTGGTAAATGGATGGAAATGGAGAATATCATGCTAAGTGGAATTAGCTAAAGGATGAATGTTTTCTCTTATATTCAGAAACTAGAGTAAAATAAAGAAAAGGAGGAGGGAAGGATAAGATTCATAAAGAACCAATCAAATACAAAATAATAGATGAATGAAAGGAAGTCTAGAAGAAGGGGGAACAGGAAGAAAAAGGGAGGTTCCTGAATGGAAATCAATTTCTACGCATGTATGAGTATGTGAGGATGAACTCAACTACTGTGTGTCACCATAAAGTCTAATAAAAACAATTCCTTGGTGATTTTACAAAGCCTCTATGACACAATCCCCCTACTTTAAGTTAGCATGCAAAGTTCTTCATGATCTTGCATGCTACTCACTTCTGTGATAAGCTTCTTCACCACCCTCTTATTCTCTTCCCTCCCCCTACCCCCTATCCTCCTCCACCATAATTACTGGTCAAACCAGTGACTTCATTGATGACTTCAACATATCATGCTTGGATCATACATGCTGTTCCAAACTCTAACACTCTTCTCACATCTCTTGGCAGCTGCAATACCATTCTCAGGTCTCAGTTTCAATGTCACTTAAATCTTCCCTGATCCTTGTTTAAAATTGGATTCCACATTCTTCCGTGTGCTCCCTTAACTCCACATGTCCACAATAAACCTCTGAGCATACTGAGTATATATCACCTTTGCAAAGACTCTATCCTCCATGACAGCAGAATTCCATTTTGCTTGACAGTTTATTCTTAGCACTATGCACAGCACATAGGGAGCACAATATAAATATTCATTTTAGTGTTGCTACTACATATTTAGAAATGCTAATGTCAATTAAGTACTTTGTATTTGTATTTAAATAATCTAGTATATGGTCAATAAAAGTAAAATTCATAGAGATGATATAACATAAAACACTTGTATTAATGTTTATTGAAAAAGGAAAATAGAGCTGAGCACAAGGGCACACACCTGTAATCCCAGCAGCTCAGGAGGCTGAGACAGGAGTATTGAAAGTTCAAAGCCAGCCTCAGCAACTTAGCAAAGCCCTAAGCAATTTGTTGAGACCCTGTCTCAAAAATGAAAAATAAAATGGGCTGGGGATATGGCTCAGTGGTCAAGTATCCCTGGGTTCAATCCCTGGAACCAACAACAATTTTAAAAAAAAGTAAAATAGAAATGTATATTTTCAGGATGATCACAATTATACACCAAAAACAACAACAACAAAAGTTTAGAATAACATGTTAACACTGAATTGCTACGATGTTAGGAGTTTGAGGAACTTTTTAAAAACATATAATTTTAATAATTTCTAACTGCAAAATATTGTCATTGCAGAAAAATGAGGAAAGAGCTCAGAGGAAGAGTATGAAAATATAATTTCACCACAGAAAAGCCTGGTAACTGTCCATCTTCTGTGTGTGTTGGGGGGGGGTGTTTACCCCCAAACCACCTAGACAAGTGACACAAAGTAACAAACTGAGTGACACTAGACCAGGGATTCCAGAGTCCTTTGAGGGTCTCTAGATACTAGTAATCAGAGGCAAATATCCCTTCTCTTGTTTTGCTTCCATCACTCACTCCTAAAGTGACTGCTACACTCAATGGGGTGGGGAAACCACGGAAGGAAAGCATGGGAGAGGGGAGCATCTTCCTACCGGGAGTGTAAAAGGAAGGGGATGCCCAGTGATGGAGAGGGATGAAGATCTAAAGATTGTAGCAGGGGTCCTGCAGCCTTGGAGAAGAAAGGGGACACCAGCAAAAAAAAACAAACAAAAAAAAAAACAAAAAAAAACCAAAAAAACAGAAGAGCAAACAAGAAAGGCAAACTTCAGAACTACTTTTAAACAGAAGGCAAGACACTGGGCAGACTGGTCCTCAAACATTTGCGCTCTTTTTTAGTCAAAAATTATCTCAATATGGATATGAAGCATCTCTTTTGGGTTTGAAGAGCAAAGTCTGACTTCTGGTTAAATATTGACAAGGATCATTTATGTTTCTAAGACTATGTCCATAGAACATTTCCTTGAAGACTTTCAGAGCACAACCACTGAGAATTCTGCCTTTAAATATCCTCCACAATGGTCACAATTCTGAATAGAGATCAGGATTGCCCAAAGGCTAATGTTTTAAATAGCTGGGCTCATATCATTTAAAGGCCCTATTTATAGTTCTACAAAGTCCCCACCAAACCCAGCTAGGACTCAGGGATGTAACAGTGTGTCTCTGTTGACCACAACATCATCACAGTTCTACGCTGGTGCACCATCTCAACACCTGAGTGACCACAGAACGGGCATTTCATTTATGCTCTATGCCCTTCACTAGCACAGACTTCTCTATCCTACTCATTCTGCACCTTCCTATCTTGGGATCATGATCTTTATAGGTACAAATAAAAAACAGTAAATGTTAGCTGATGGAGACAGGAGTAGGGAAACTGGTTCTTGCTATTATTTTGAAACTCTGTCCCCTCTCATCTGTAATATGGCAGAGGATGATTGAGTAATTATATCTAAAGTTATAACCTAATTATATCAGTTCCAGCTCTGATCATCTAAAATTCTGTGTTTAATATATTGCCCTTAATAGGAATGCCTTAAAGATCATATTTTAATTCAAAACAAATGTTCAAATATAGGTCTGCATCTAAGGGACATTTATTAGAAAGACTGCCTTAGCCTGTATGAAGTCATTTGTTAAACTCAGCTACCTATAAGGAAGATGGAGAGATGCAACAGAATCGACCTTGAATTACAAGACAGACAGCTTCGACTCTCACTTGGACATCTAGCTGTGAGAACTTGCACTTATCTCTTAATCTTTTGAATCTATTTTTATTCATCTACACAATGAGAATGACTATATAATCTATTTAACAAGCTTGTTATTGAGTTGAATGAAATAATGAGATCAAGGTTATTTAATCAACCAAATCTCAATGTTCAAGAGGACTTAGGAATTATTCTTGCATTGGATGAAAACTAGAACTAATATCTTTCAACACATTCATTCGTTCTTTATTCTACTAAGTTCCTCTAGAAGCACAGGGTATGTGTCCAAGTCCTCTGGGCATCCTAAACTCTGAAATTCTCATTGAATGAGAATCAATAAAGAAACGCTGATTTCAACCTTGTTACATTATTTAAGGGAAAAGAGAAACAGGGTAGGACTGAGTCTTCCAACATCTGGAACACATGGCACACAGCATTTCTTCCCATACAACACACCAGCAGCTCCAGGATCTTTTCCTGCCCTATCTCCCCTGTGGGCCCAGGCTGAGTCACATATCCTCCACTCTGAACCTCCACCTGCCACATCTCTACAGCACTACCTCATCCACGCTCTGCATTCTCAGCCTTTCTACTTGCATATGAGCTTTAAAGGCCTGAATTAATCTTGTTTGTGGGCATTCAGCACACATTTTGGGATGGATGGAAAGATCAAAAAATGGATGAGTAAGTAGATCACGAGGGGAAAAGATGACTGAATGAATTGTAGTTTGACTGTACTACCAAGAAGTTAAAAAATTCCTTCAGCCTTTCTGTTTTCAAATTTTAAAGTTTTCTCCTTTAAATATAGGTAAAATCAAAGACAATCAACAGGAAGTTTTGAGCAGGCCCTACAGACTCAATAACAATGGTTGCACTTTTTGTTTCACAAATCTCCTGAAGGGAGGCCTCAACTTTACCAAGCATGGGTTGATTTAGAGGGAATACACTCAAGGTCACAATGGATGAAAGGGCTCCTGCCATAATCCCACCTGAATTGGCTTTGGGCAGCTGTCATAGCCAATTCCACCTACACGGCAGCCAGAGAAGTGTACAAGGTGGAAAGAACCACTTTGATCACTCTTTCAATACTTTTATAGTGTGTTATAGCTAATCAGAATAGTGGGGTTTAATTTGACATAATCACACATGCATGAAATAATCTGATCACCTCTTCAGGTAGAAACCATCTGTTGAACCATGAGACTATAGTATGCTGGAACATTTGTCATTAGAATACAAGATGCTTGACAAATATCTCTAACTGGCTATACATTTCGTTTCTATTTTGTTAATAAAATCCAAATGAGTTGGGGTTTTGTTTTGTTTTGTTTTTGTTTGTTTGTTTATTGCCAGGGATTGAATTCAAGGGTGCTTACCCACTGAACCACATCTGCACATTTTTATTTTTTTTTTAATTTTGAGATATGTTCTCAGTAGATTGCTACAGCCTCACTAAGTTACTGAGGCTGGCTTCAAACCTGTAATCCTCCTGCCTTTGCCTCCTGAGCTGCTAGGATTACAGGCATGCGCCACCATGCCTGGCATGAGTTGGTTTTTAATCAAGCCATCCCAACATCTCTGTGTCAGGTACTTAGAGTACAAGAAAATACAAGAGTTCATCAAAACCCCCTTCTTGATATTCATATTTTTTCCTACTGTCCTTGATATGGATCATGGTGGGATCTAATGAAGGTACACTTAAACCTTTCCTCCCTGCCTGCCACAGAACGTGCAATAAAACATTACACTGCAGCATAAATGCCAGCATGTCTTCTTGTGCATTTCAAGTTAATACCACAGGATGTTTGCACTTGTGCACAGCCAACCTCTCCAGAAGGCTGTCTGGACTTCCCAAATCCCCTCAACATTTCTCCAGTTTTTAAATAAAGAACATATGCAGATGCAAAAAAAAAGCTCTCAGAGACCTTTTTATTGATTCTCTTGTTCCTTAATTTGTAGGCTTTCCTCACTGGTCAGTTCAGTAAAAGGCTATTTAAAGGAATGGAGTACTTTTGGATTTTATGATTACTTGATGAAATTATCATCTTTTAAAAAAGAAGCAGGAAAAAGAAAAAGCGCTAAGGTTATCCTCACAAACATAGGCAATTTCAGAAGGTAGAGGGTCAGGGAAAAGTAACACATGTGTGCCATGCACGCGCGCATACACACACACACACACACACACACAAATGAAGAGAGAGAGGGAAGGAGAGGGAGAGATTAACTGAGAGGGCAAGAGAGAAAGATAAAGCAAGAGACAGAAGAGAAAGGAAGAGGGCATGGGGCTGGGAAAAATATAAAAATAAATTAGTTTTTAAATATTTTAATCCCCAAACATTAAAATAGGAAGGGTTCTACAAATAAATGAATAGGAAGAGGCTACAGTGGAACTCTCCCCATGGTTCATTTTGCCCTATGGAGGTCCAATTCTTGCTAGGTTCCATTACAAACCCTTCCCATCAACTGTGAGCTTCCACTTTTCTGAAGGACCATGAAAAGACACTACTTTCAAATCCCAACAGCTAATCACATTCTCAACTGAGAAAACTGTCCACTGGGACTAGAGTGATGATGAGTCTGGATTTTTTCAATAGATATAGAAACAGCATTCCACTGTTCCTGGGAGGGCTACTTTGGCTTCTCCTCAACTCCCTCACCTTCATCTGAACTACCTGGAAACTCCTGGGTACCTCCCCTCTCCTCAATGCTCAAGGCAGCTTTGATTCCACTAAGTTACAATGCCCAGCTTCAGAGACTTAAAGAGGACCAGAATGCATCTACTAGAAAGGTCTTCTCCGTGTTCAAGTCAGAAAGAAACCCTAAATGAAAACAGAAGCTTCACAGATATCTCAGACCACCAGAGAATATGACAATCAGATTGCCTGGGCTCTGGTGAGTCTGGGTGCTTGCCGTTATCAGTTTTCTATGGCTGCTGAAGCAAATGGGTCTCCTTGAGTTAAAGAAAGTCAAGGTATCTCCAGGTGTAGTGGCACATGTCTATAATACCAGTGGCTCAGAAGGCTGAGGCAGGAGGATGGCAAGTTCAAAGCCAGGATCAGCAACTTAGCAAGGCCCCAAGCAACTTAGTGAGACCCTGTCTCAAAAGAAAAAAATAAAATGGGCTGGGAATGTGGGAATGTGGTTAAGCGCCCGAATTCATCCCTGGTACCAAAACAAAAAAAGAAAGTCAGTCAGTCAAGGGTCTGTAGGCCTGGATCCTTCTGGAAGCCCCAAGGAGAATCATTTTTCATTTGGTTTTCCAGCTTCTAGAAGCTGCCTATGCTTCTTGGCTTATTGCACCTTCCCTCCATCTCTAAACTGCCTTACTCTGACCTTTACTTTTGTTAGCACATCTCTTCTTTCTGTATGTAACCATGCTACCTCCCTCTCATAAAGATTTTTGTGATTACATTGGGACCACCCAAATAATCCAAGAAATTCTCCCCATCTCCAGCTTCTTAATCACATCTGCGAAGCCCCTTTCACACTGTCAAAATTGGGGAGTTGTGGTTTCACATGGTGTAATAAGGGAGCATCCCCTACCCCCTGCGCCCCAATAGAAAGAAAACTTGGGAGAAATACTTGGAAGAAAAGACAGGGGGACCAGGGAGCCATTCGGATACCCAGGGAAGGAAATTCAGGGAATACAGGGGGGAGAGGAGCTGAGCCAGGCGCACACCAAGCCACTCCTGAGCAACCAGGAAGCCAGTATAGTTATAGCAGGGAGTGGGTAAGGGAAGAGAATGCGACCCACGAGGTCACACAGGTCTCAGAGGGCCTCAAATGCCACCCTAAGAACTTGCTTTTATTCTAAGTAAAAGCCAGCAATCAAATAAGCACACTTAGGGTTGGAGATTTTTAGCAATCTTTATTTTATTTTTATTTTTTTAGCTTGCTCACACACAGACATTTAAAAATAGCTGCTAAATGCTTCTTCCGGGGAATGTGAAGCACTCATAATAATAATAAAAAAGTGCCTTGGGCTTTCTTACAACTGGATACATCAAAGGGTTTTCACTAGTAATTTGGGGAGCGTCCGCCTCTGGGTGCCACTGCTGTGATTTCAAAATAGAATTATCTCGTGCTATGTGATTTCTTGAATCATTAGTTTTCCATTTTCTCTTCCTCTTTTCTTTTGGTTCCATTTTTTTTAGTCCAGTGCTAGTATATGCAAGAAGTTTTTAAAAAATCGTGGCTCGTGGGCAATTGGGTGAAAGGGGCAGTTGCAGACAAGAGAAGGAAAAGGGGGCTCTTCTGGGGATTCAGACAGGACCCAGACATCTCAGATCTGTTTAATCAGAGGAGTGGGGTCTTGTCAGTGGCTCTGGCCTTTCAAGAACAATGGGAACATCTATCATAGGAAGAGACTGCAGGCCGGGGTAAATGAGGAAAAGAGAACTTCTCAGCACCCAGTGGGTCACTTGATTTCATTAACCCTTTCATTTACCAAGAGAACAAGCCCATCTTGCTGCAGAGAGAAGAATTCGCAACAGAAGCACAACCATCATGAATAAAATAGAACCCTGGTCCCGCCCCTTTAATTACTTGGCTGACAGCAAGCTGAAACTCTTCAAAATTATAATTATCAACAATTCTAACTCATTATGCTCTGAACAGTACTTATCTTTGAAGATTAATAATTTTAGCATTATCAAGGAAAAATAACAAAATTACTTAATTTCCTTCTTGGCTAAAGCCGGGAATCTTTAAAGGAACAGCCTGCAGGCAAGAGCAAACAAAATGCCACTGGCCCTGAGGGGCTTCCTGGACTAGCATTCCTGAGGCACCCACAGAATGGGCACAGTGTGTGGGGGGGTGTCAGGAATTAGGCCTCAAACCCTCTGGGTTCTCGTACCTGCCTTTTTTCACCTCTGACTTCTAAGATCAGTGAAGAGAAGTACCTGGCATAGAGAATGAGGAAGAAATACCTCATGGTTTCTGATTCTTCTCCTGGGTATTTGGCCCCATGGAGCAGCTACCTGCCTACATTTCTAGGTCTGCATTGTGCTATGGAGCAATATTTTTATAATGATAAACAATTAAAAAGATGGACCCAGGCATGAAGGGAATAAGCATGAATAGGAGATCACAGGGGAAGTGAGCACAGAGACCTCGGGGCCCTTGGAGGAGCACTCTAGTTTGGTTAATAGCAATACACAAAGCAAATGAATCATTCTGGGACCCAGATTTGGTCCATACAGTGTCAGTTTGTGACCTTTGGAAGAAATTCAAGAGTCCTTGAAGTTTTGTGGGAATTAAAAGGAGTCTTATTTGCAAGGCTTTCCCTGGGTACCAGACTTACAGTTATATATCTTTGTGCAAAATACCTGTATTCTAAAGAATACAAAATAGTTGGTAACAGAAGAAACTGCAAAGTCATTCCCTTCTTAATAATCCTTAGGTGAGAAAAATCCAAGACTGCAGACCTGACAGGCTCAAAGGTATGCTGGCTCCTCACCATGGCCAGCTTGGTGATAAAGAATCCAGCTATATCCTTACATGACAAAAATCACCTCTCCTCTCTCCCACAGTCGCTAGGTTCCTCTGGTACTCGCTTACATGTCTAGCTCTTGACCATTTCAAGCCTGTCCAGCCCCAAGGACTTTGATCTAGCACATTCTTCTGCCTGAAAAGTGCCCCATAGGCTTCCCTTTTACCTCCTTCAGATGTCTGCTCTAATGCCACCTTCTCAGAGAGGGTACCCTGGTCATCTTCTTTAAAACATGTTCCTGTACTACACTCAGGCACTCTGCCAACACATTCACCTCATTTTATTCTCTTCAAAGCACTTATTACCTTCTGAAATAATATCATTTGTTTAATATTTGTTGTTTCTCCTTGCAAAGCTAGAGCTCTGCCTATCTAGTTGTTCAGTGTATTCCTAGTCAGGGTCAACCACGTGAACAATAAGGTCCAGCGCAAAGAAAAATATGTGCTCCTTGTTCAGAAAGAAAGAAAAGGTTTTTCTTTCTTCCTATGGTTTCTCTATCAACCTCTAGTAGTATTTATTTGTTGTTTAATATTGTGTCCTGACTATGAGGCAAGTACAGACCCTCACAGATGCCCAAGGTCCCTACACCATGATTTGGTGTGCAGGACATGTGTGTCCAACCCCAACTCCTTGAGTTCATGCCCTGGCCCCTCCCTGGAGTCAGAGGGCAGGGTGAAAGCTGCCTCCTGCCAGGGGTGTCATAGAGGCCCGCAGGCAGGGGAAGTTTCTTTAAGCTCCTACCACATAATTCATTAGCCTACTGGCCTTAGAAAGTACAGATCTGAAGATAAAGTGATTAAGAATCTCATGATGATAACTGCAGCACAGCAAAGTCCAAGCGCAGGGCACACTTCTAAGTTTGGTGTCTATGAGTCCAGTCCTGTCCCAGTCCCTAGGTCAATGCCTGTGATAGGCAGGACAGGAACAAATGAATGAATAAGCAAGAAAATAGACCAGTAGCTCCACACCACCTACACAGTGCCCCTCTTGTGGGCAAACTGGCTTGCTTCTCATGAATGAAAAACTTCCTTGAGAACACACCATTCATAAATCATCCTAGAGGGGATCTGAGGGTATGAGAAAATGAATAAGGAGCAGACTTCTTCATGAAATCTTCTGTCCAGTAGTAGAGCTCAGATAATGCCCTCAAACAACTCCCATCTGAGGTGAAAAATGAAAAGTGACCTAAGGTACAACATGATGGCAGCTCAGAGATCTATATAGCTTCAGGGACCACAAAAGGTTTTATGAAAGGGGTGGCATTTAAGTGGGCCTTTAAAAAAGATATGGGATTTGGTCGTAAAGAGATTCCAGGAAATGGTAACAATGTCACAAAGGGTAACAGGCGGAAAGCCAGAATTATGAACAGTATTGAGGTAACGGTGTTCGGGAAGGAAGTTGGAAAACAGAATGGACAGGTAGTTCAAGACCAAATACAGAGTCTTGGGCCTCTGAGTATTTCTGAGCAAAAGACTGACACTGTTGAGAAGTAATCTGTCTGCACTAGTACATAGTTATCCACTTCTATGTGACAAAACACCACAAATTTAACAGCTTAAAACAAAACATGTTTATTGTCTCAGAGTTTTTATGGGTCAGGAATCTGGGTACAGCTTAGTGGGATCTCCTGCTTCAGGTACTCACAAGGCTGTGCTCAAGGTACAGGGAGGGCTGAAGTCTCATCTAAGGCTCAACAGAGACAGCTTCCAACCTCACATGGTTGGTAACAGGATTCAGTTCCCATGCGTTGCCGGCCAGAGCCCACCCTTGCCATGTGTGCCCCTTCAAACAGCATCTCCCTTCACCGACGTCAGCAGGAAGAGAGTCTGTTATCCTGGGATCCCATCCCATCACCTTTTCCATAATCTACTGGTTACAAGCAATGCATGGGTTTCACCCACTCAAGGGGAGAGGATTTCACAAGGGACTGGACACCAGTAAATAGGTATCATGAGGCCAGCCCTGGAAAGCTGCCTCTCATACTAGGGTAGGATGCCTTAGATCAGTGGAGTCTCCAAAGATGGAGAAATCATCAAAGAGGTTCTTACACTGGCCAGGAGGAAAATTATTAAACCCAATGAGAAAGGAGTTATTTTAGGAAAAATGAGTGTTTATGAGAGTATTCTACATGGTAGAATTCACAGGCCTTGGCATCTAGCTCTATGTGGATGGTAAGGGAGAAACAAAATAAAGGAATTCTAAGCTTTTACAGTTGTCGGGAATACAGGGTAAAACATTAAATTGATATCCTAGAATTCTACTCAAGGTGACCCTATACTTGGTAATGCTGAATTTCAAGAAAGCTACTGAAGCTGGAAATCCATCTTTGGGAATCATCTCCACACAGGTGACAGCTGATACCCTGTGATGGGACAAAGAGAAGGGAGCTATATTATCTCTTGGAATGAGGAATTCCTGGCAAGTCCCCTCTCTTGGAATTCCAGATTGACTTCCAGGCTAAAGTCATTCAGAAGGGCCTGAAGAGCACCTTCAAGTCAAAACAAAACCTTCACTATGTCTGTGAGGTCTGCCAAGAGCCAACTACTTGGAACACTGGTCTCAGCAGGATTTTTCCAGAGACAAAGAAGTCTAGCTACAGAAGGATCTCCAACAAACACACATACAGTCACTTATAAATACCAAATGAGAATAACAACATTTTCATTGTATATTGCTTCTTAGTATTTTCAAATTACCTAAATTATGAATTGAACCCTGGAATCACATACTATTTCATGTTACAGATAAGAAAACTGAACCTTGCCTTAAACCACCCAGATAGCAGCTAGGACAAGAGTCTCTGACTCCTGAATCCTTATCCAGGCTCACTTTCTCCCAAAATATAAACCTTCAAATCTGGAATTTTCATCTATGGTGTATTCTCCTAGTTATTCATGAGCAAAATCAAGGACCTGCTTCATTTAACACAAACAAAAACATGCACACATATCCCAAAGTTCTCAAAGACTAATTAAATATTTGGAAGTCTCAAAGACCTCATATTTTCAAGTTGAGAAGTGATCTTGGGATATTGAATCAGATGGGAACAAGGAGCCCCTGGCCTTTCCAGAGAAACCTTCCTTGTGTAAGAAACTCAAGTTTAAGGTTAGGGAAACTCGGCTGGCTCCCTTGCTGTAGTTATCTAGCATGGAGCTGAGCAAACTTTCCAGCCAGACCAAAAACCCAAGGCATTCCCTATTGCCAATCCATATCACAATCAATGTTGATTGAATGTCTGAATGTAATTTGAATGAAAAGCATTTCAAAGCACAAAGGTTCTGTTCCCAATAAGTTTAGTCTATATAATCAAATGCATTCTTTCTGGCCCAATCAGCAGAGGCTTGGCAGAATAAAGGTCTTTGGTATGAACTAAAAAATCCAAGCTTAAATCTTACAATTGGCCCTTTGAGGGTCGTTGACTCGGCAAGTTTTACAGTGGTGTACTGAAATGAATACTGCCTCTATGCAAAGCAACAGGAGGTCACATTATAATTAGAATGCAATCAGTGGAATTGGTTATGGCTTGGTTTTCTTCCTGAAATGACAATCTATGCCACATCTGCCATTACATTAATATTTTCTGCATTACTAGAATAGAGGGAGGGGGTCAGGAGGAGGGGGAAGCCAGTGTCTTTCCACTGAGCAGCTGATAGAGTTGTCTTGAGCTAGAAGTCTGCATGAGCTAATCAAGGCCCAAAGAGTTCACCTTTAAAATACCCAAACCATCTGGCAGACTGTCCCATGATAAATCTCAATGATAAATGTCTCCGTTTTGATGTTACAAAGGAACCGCAGACCTGCTCAGTTCTGGCACAGCTGAAAACATACTGGCAACAGTAGAATAGAACTCAGATGTCCCAAAATAGAGAAGTAAATCATTTTGACCTGCAGGGCATAATATATTTAGAGAAACCTGATTGTAATAAAAAGGTTGGACTCATCACAGTTTCTGCTACAGGAGTGGCGATATATTTCTTGGTAATACCTCTCGGTTTAGTGAAAACTCCAGCATGTACAATTTAAAAGCCTTCATTCTCGGTCCCCCCTGCTTTTTTTTGTGAGTCCTCAGACATCTCCCTTTGCCACTTGAGAACCACAGGAGTGGCCTCTCTCTGGTTCTTGGGCATCCTGCAGGGGAACCATTGAGGCGAGCATGCCTTCAGAATGATTAATCCATTCGCCTTTCAGAGGTCTGTTTTGTTGGGCCCACAGCCACTGCCAAGAAAGGACATACTGTGACCACCAGCACCAGGAAGCAAAGGCACAGCCTCTAAACTCAAGGTTAGCCCAGACCTGGTGCCGAGAGGGACTCATAAAATAAATTATGCCGTGTGGTTTTGGAAGGTAGACTTTTATGTTCAGCCAAGCTTCAAAAACAAATTATGGAGTGGTCAATTGGCCTTACTTATTTCATCTTTTCCCCTACAAAGTTAGGAAATTAATTAAACATGGATATGGAGTGTTAAGGGCAAGGTACTAAAGTCTCCCAATGCTAGTGGTCCCTGCCTCTTTCCCTGGATGGACACCCAACTTCTCAACCCTTGCTGGCCCTAAAGCTCATAGGGAAGATCTCAGTCTAACAGACGGGTGGCCAATAGCAACAGTGCCTCTTCAGCTCAAGGTCTCCTGGGGAGCTGCCTGGGACCTTGTGACAACTGAGCAGAGCACAGTCTCTTTTTCCACTTTGGTCTACTTGTTTGCAACAGCTTGACCAATTCCCTCCACAGCTGCTGGGGTCACTTTCTGGTGACTAATAGGAAAGACAGATTTCCCATCTGCCCCCTAAGAAATGCTTTAATAAAACAGATTCTGCTCACACACCCAAAAGGGAAACCAGAAACAAGCATGGGAGGTGTCTCCAACAAAAAAGGTTCCAATTTCACCCTACTGGTCTCCAGACAAGTTGGCAAAAAAGAAGGGAGACAAATTCCCTGGGTAAAGCAGAATTGAGGAGATTGGTGGGGGCCGGTATAAAACTCGCTCGTGCCTGCAACGACATGAGTCTGTGATTACTCAAAGTTGCAGGGAAGTGAGTGCAAATAAATTTGAGGCAACTATTTTCAATAAAACTTTTAAGAAATATATTCTGACAGTTCATTTGGAGGGGAAAAGACACAGTAATTTATCGGCTGTTGGCGACTCAATGGGAGACACATTACTCCATACCTTCTTGTCTGCCCTGAGCCAAATAACACTTATCTAGTTATTTGGCTATCTTGTAATCGTGCTAGTGGTGCAGAGAGGAAACGCCCACTGCATCATTGGCATCGTCCGCCTTTTAATCAATTCTTTGGCTCTCACCCGAATCCCCTCCACATCCCTGACATCTTGTTAGTTTAGAAGTGTGCAGGAAAGACCATGCTATTTCAGCTGACACTCCTGCAGTTTCAGTGAGGGAGTGGAAAAGAGTGGTGTGGGCTCCTCCCGCTGCTGGGTATGAGTGCTGGAAAAGAGTTACAGATGAAAGAATTGCAGCGTCACTCTCTTCTTCCACCATGTGGTCTCTTCCTCTCATATCTGATTTATAACTCCTGATTATTATAGATCCTTTGGCTAGGCCACTTTCCAAATGTCTTCCTACTGTTGAATATGTGGATGCCAATACTCACCCCCCAGGGAAAGGAAGAGATAAAGAATAATGGTGTCCATCCTTCCGCTTCGCCCCAGCCCCTCTCCACCATGCAGTATTTCTGGTTTTGTTCTGATCATGGAACAGGAAACCCAAGCTGTTTCTCTTTTCTTGTCTGATATTTATTTATTTATTTTTTGGTACTTGGGATCGAACCTAGGGGTGTTTAACCACTCAGCCATGCCCCCAGTCCTTTTTATCTTTTGAGTCAGAGGCTAAGTTGCTGAGGCTGTCCTCAAACTTGTTATCCTCCTGCTTCAGCCTTGCAATTCAATGGGATTGTAGGCATGTGCCACCATGCCCAGTTTGTCTGATCTTTAAAGCAAGACAACCTTTGCCATACAAGTGGGTAGACTGAGTGAAAGATACTCACAAGCCATGTATTTAGCAATGCCATTATATGCTCATGATCATATTACTTTCTCGTGGCCCCCATCAGAAGCCTGACTATCAACGAAGGAGGGAGACATTAATGTGCGGGACTCCTGGCCAAGTCCCAAAGAATATGGAATACCCCCATTCTCCAGAAACATGGTAGCTTCTAGCCATTCTCTTCAGTCAGAAATCTCCAAGGGTTCCAGGAAAAAAAACATATAGCCCATGCTAGGATGCTAAAGTCCTCAACTACCTAGTCAGTCCCAGTGTACTGACTGGATTCGTCTTTCACAAGGAATTTTTATATCAGGATCCCCAAAACAAAACAACATATCGTTGATGCCACTCTTCCAGGGTGCTACTACACTTTATATTTTATTTGTATTTTATTCCCACCAATTCTGTACATCATTGTTTTCAAAATGTTTTAGGGATAGTCTTCTGATTGCCTATAAGTGTTGGAAATTTGTTCATTTGATAAACATTTGTCATTTGTTCATTTGATAAAAATGACTGACTACCAAGCATCCAACAAGATTTAGAGCTACAAAGAACATTCTCCAAGATTTTGACAATCTAGCTGGAATACTTTTTCATATTAAGAGAAAATAATATGGAAATCTGATCTGAACACGAGAAGAAAGAAAGAAGAAAAAGAATGCATCAGCAGAAGAACAGAAATGGCTCTAATCCATGTGGTATGGAGGCAATGTGCACTTGGGACTAGATTCAAATGTACTCATCAGCGACTATTGTCAGTGTTATGAGGTGACAACATTTGTGACATATAAGTGAAGCCAAAGCTGCATTGAGAGCCAGGCCTGTATTTTATTCCCATCCGGATCACCCATGTTGTATGAACAGAGAGGCAATGACCGCATTTGTCTGTGAAACAAACTACAGGGGAAGTTCCGGCTGAGAGAGTTGGGCTGTGAGTCCAGAGATGCATATTATACAGAAAGGCAATAACGAGGCAATTATGAGCCAGCCAAGGCTACAGAGGGGGCATAATTGAGCAAGGGCTCTGAGGAGTCTGGAGGTTGGTCGCACTTTGTATCAGAGGAGACTGTCCTTTCTGCTCCTGCTGGAGTTATCCTCCTGCATGCCTTACTTAATCTGGGTGACATGTGTCTATTTGCCTTTTTCAAGATCAGGGAGCTGTGGTAACTTTAAGAGTTTAGAAGTAGCATGTTGGGAATGTAAAAACCCACTCTTTTTCCTAGATTGGCTCTAGTTCTGGAAAGTAAGCCCAAAAGAAGGCATAAGAGAAACAAATCACATCTCTTTCATTGTTTGATTTGAATTTTATTTTGTAAACCATGTGGGTAATGCATTTCAGGAAATGGCAATGAGAGAAACTCTCTGGAGAGATTAAGCCTTGATGGCCTCCCAGGGATTAAAACCTGTCTGGGCACTTTCTCCCCCAGAGATTAGTACCATACCAAAGGGAACTGACAATGACAATTTCCCAGCCTAAGATTAACAATAACAATAGGAGTAGTGGTGGTCGTACTAGCATAATGGTAGCAATCTTTAAAGTTTTGGGGGAGGAGTAATGTATTCTTCCCCAAAACTAGGTGAGCAACTCTGAGATTTAACATGGGGTCTTCATCCAAGGAGTCATTGCTAGACATGGTCTAACATCAGAGTGAATAAACCCAAGTCAAGATTCCTAATCCTGAGGCAAAAATACATCCTCTCCATCATGAGGCCTGTCAGCATTCTCTATAACGCCTGTTTTCATTTTTGTGGAGTACTTTTTAAATTTTATTTTATTTTATTTTGTACAAAATATATGGTTATCAATGAAAAACAAAAGAATGTGGCCATTCACAGAAAGAGAGTGATAAAAGACATTTAGATTCTCACCTCCCACTGGCTTGGCTTTCTTTTGCCCTCTAATGACAAAGATTCTAGACAATGGACTGGAATCTTGCAATAGTCTATACCTATTTAAGGTCTACACCATAAATGGGATTATAATCACTTCAGTTTCTGAGAATGCCTGTTTCAATTAAAGTGAAATTATTACTTCCTTTCTGTTGCATCATATTTGGTATCACCCTGTTCGTTCTGGCTGCATTCAACTCAATGCAGTTGGAGAAGGGTGTGGCCTGCATGCATGACCTTCTGTCTCACAAAATTTGAGAGCCATCAAGAAACAGAGACCAACAAACAAACCATAGAGCTCAGAAATAAATCTATGTGTTCATAGCCAATTGATTTTTGACATAGTTGCCAAGAACACACAATGGATGAAGGACAGTCTCTTCAATAAATGGTGTTGGGAAAACTAATTATCAATAGGTAGGAGAGTTAAATTAGACCCTTATCTCACATCATATGAAAAAAATTAACTCAGAGTGGATTGAAGACTTGAATATCAGACCCCAAGTTGTGAAACTACTAGAAGAAAAACTAGGGGTAAGGCTCCATGACATTGGTCTGGGAAATAACCTTGTGGATATCATCCCACAAGCACAGTCAACAAAAGTGAAAATAGACAAATGGGATCATATCACACAAAAAAGTTTCTTCACCCCAAGGAGACAATCAGCAAAGTAAAAAGACAACTTAAGGAAGGGGAGAAAATGTTGTCAAACCATGCATCTGGTAAGGAGTTAGTATCCAAAATATATAAAGACTTAACAGTTCAATAGTAGGAAAATAATCCAATTATAAAATGGACAAAAGATCTGAGTAGATATTTCTCCAAAGAAAACATACATGTGCCCAACAGGTATTTGGAAAAAAATGTTCAATATCACTAATCACCAGGAAAAGAAGATCAAAACCACAACAAATTATTATTGTACACCTGCTAGAATGGCTAGCACCAAAATAACAAAATGTAAGAGAAGTTGAAGACATGGAGAAAGCGAACACTTGTACACTCTTGGTGAGAAGGTAAATCAGTTCAATTGTTATAGAAAACAGTATGGAGTTTTCTCAAAAAACTAACATAGAACTACCATATGATCCAGCAATACTACTACTGGGTTTATTCTCAAAGAAAATAAACTCAGTATTTCAAAAAGACAACTGAACTCCCTATCCATTGCAGCATTATTCAAATAGCCCAGATATGGGATCAACCTAAGTGTCTACAAACAGATGAATGGATAAAGAAAATTCAGTGTTTATACATGATAGCATGCTGTTTAGGCTTTAATAAGAAGGGCATCCTATCATTTGTGACAAAATGGATGAACCTGGAGGAAAATTATGCTAAGCAAAGAAAAAAAATGCCACACAGTCTCACTTATATATGGAACTGGAAAAAAAGTTAAGTTCACAGGAGCTGAGAGTAGAATAAGGGTTAGAGGGTGGGGAAATTGGGAAGATGCTGGTCAAAGGACACAAATTTTAGACAGTAGCAGTAAGTCGAGAGGTTTACTGCATAATATGGTGATGTCATTAACAATAATGTGTAGTATTCTTGTATTTTTGAAAATTCCTAAGGGAGTAAATCTTAAGTGCTTTTGCCACCAAAAAAAAAAAAAAAAAGAGCAGCAGCAGCATGTGAAGTAACACATTAATTAGCTCAATATAGCCATTTCTAAAAAGTACAGTGTTTATATATTTAAAGTCAAGTTGTACATAAGTTCATATAATTTACTTTCAATTATAAAAAGTTTTAAAGGAAAAAAGTTTTTAAGAGCCATCCAACAGAACAAGTCTGTTACTGTGACCTAATTAAGGCTTCCAGCTCCTCAACCATAAAATGGGGTAGTTATTGTGGCCTTTTCTGTTCCAGATGGGATTATCAAGATCATTTTGGAGATGAAGTTCTAAAAACTAAATAGATTAATATAAGTCATCACCAGAAAGGACAGTTAAATGTGCTAAACAAACAACTGAGACTATTTCTATTTCTAATGTATTGTCAATATCACTAGAGTTTGGATTTTCTTTCTTAGCTCTAACAAACTACTGTTTAGATGGTCAACAATAAGACACCATTTTGCCCAAAGACTATACTTTGATAACCCAGACAATGGGTAAATATTTTAACTTTTTCATTTGTGCTAAAATAACAAGACTCCATGTGGTATAGTCCTCACAAATCTACAAATATATGTTGCATATACCTCAAAGGGTACTCAGAGCAGTTACCTTTAAAAATATTTTACTACCTGATCTTCAATTATTAATACAAAAAGCTCCTTATGACCATAGAAGATTAGGTTCCATGAAAGACAAGAGTGATGAGAATCTGGAGTTAGGCAGATACAGAGGATTTTATTATTGTGATTAAATGAAGAGTGGACAGCATGAATAGTTTTCTGGTTATTTTATTTCATGCTGAATAAGGTCACCAAGGGAGAATAATTTTCACTACCAAAAATTAGCCTAAACCTTAGTTTAATTTGCATGGCTTTCCACCCTAAGTGTGGATTCTGTCAAGCGTAAACTATATTTACCAGCCATAATGGATCTTGGCAGGTCAGAAAATTGCAGTTTGGTCTCTATTACACATAAACCACCAATGGAGAAAATACCATCAGGATAGCCAATAAAATACATAGTAGGATATCCTTACTTATCCTGTAGGCAGCAACATTGACGTGCCTTCTGGTCGTCCGCAAAACCAAACCAAACCAAACCAAACTAAACCAAACCAAAAGAGCCTGATCAGCTTCTGGTAACATTTCAGGCTGCCCATCATGCAGATAGTGCCAAGGATCACAGTGAATCCCAGTCTTTTTGTCTGTAGCTAACAGCACTCAGTGAGCAAATAAACTACCTTCTCTGGAATTAGCTGAAGTAGCTTTAGGGGGAAAGGTGCTCCTTCCTGCATCCCTGTCTCCCTAAGACCTGGGAATGTTGTGAGATTCTGCCAATGTGCATCTTGAGCACAGAGGACGTCTATGAAATATTGGTCAGAGGTTTTTATTCCCCTGCATTGTGCCTGAATTGTGAATATCTTCATCAAAGAATGGAGTTGCTACAAAGGGAAAGTGTTTCCTTTGGATGGTAATTCCTTGCATTCCTGTTGTTATTATCTGTTGAAAATTCCCGAACCTCTTTCTCTGGAGCCAAGAATGCTAACTATCTCAACTTGAATATACAAACAGGCCCTCAGATACAACTTATCACCTCTGGTGAACCCTTTCATACCTCCTGAAAATCTTTACCACAGTGGCACACATATCAATAAATAATCATTAGGGAAATTAAAGTCAAAACCACCAGAGTGGCTATCACTTAAAAATCAACAAAAACCAGAAAATAGACACCATTGATAAGGACATGGAGAAACTGGAAGCTGTGCCTTGTTGGAAGGATTGTGAAATAGTGCAGCCACTACAGAAAACAGTATAGTAGTTCCTCAAAAAAGTAAAAAGAGAATTACCACATAATCCAGCAATTCCAATTCTGTGTCTATGCTCAAAAGAACTGAAAACAGGCCTCAAAGAAATATATAAATACATGTACAGTTATGTTCACAGCACCATTATACACAATAACCAAAAGACAGAAGCAACCTTTGGTCTCTGATTATATCCTAAAAATGGAACTGGGGAGTCAGAGTAGGAACCATATTTTCATAATAACAACAAAAGAACAAAATTACTTTCCAGAAATATTGAAAAAGATGCTTCTGGAAAGAGGAAAGATAGCATCATCATATTAATATTTATTAGGTATTATATGTCTTTTTAATTCCAAGTTTTGTGACTCATTGGTAGTGAGATTTATTTATAAATATTTCATTTCTAGTAATTTTAAGGCTCCATTTCACTTGAACATCTAGTTTTGCATAGTCACATCTTTTAACCAGTTTTTCTACTGGATTTTGTTGTTAGAACTTCTAAAAGCTCTTCCTATAATCAGGGGATAAAAGCCTTTAATTATACTGAAAAATAGCATCTCTTAGCAGTGCTAATTTTGTAGGCAATATAACAGATATAAAAAATGTACACGTTTTTATGACAGAAAATAACTTCTATTTTAGAATTATAAGATTATTTTAACATTTTTGACAAATTAAGACATTGGCCCTATTCACAACATAACCCAAATCTTAAATATGGGGTGTGAGGTTGAAATGATTAAACCATCCTGTTATCATGAAAGCACCGAGAACATGTTTTTCTACCAAGATGGAAGGTACCAAATAAAACTGAAAAGAAATGACATTTTATCTTCACAGAGCTATTTCCAAATTAGCCAATGGAAAGGCATCAGCTTGAAGGGTCTCTGTTACCACCCATGTTCCAGTTCAACAAACTTCCCAGTAGAGAAAATAGAGCCGTGAGTACTCCTGAAAATGGGTAAACAGCATTAGTGACTTGTAACTCTGGGAGCTTGAGGGTCTAAATAATTTAAGAGGATTCCTACTTTTAACCCTGAAGTTAATCCATTCATTTATGCTTTCAACAAATATTTATTGAACACTCACTTTGTAACCCAAATAAGGCCAAGACCATAAAAGAGAATAACACAGACTCTATGCTCAAGACAATCCTTGTTCAGTGTAGGAGAGAGTAACATAGAGTAACATAGAATCTAACATGTATAATAACAAGCAGGACTAGCAAGTAGATAAGAGTACTTTAAAATGTTCACGTTACTGACCAACACTAGCAGAACTTCCCATTTTAGAGTTCTAATCAAGTGTTCAAAATCCCTCTGGGTTTTGTCTTCTTTGTTTTAAATTACAGTGTTAGACATTTTTGATGGTAAAATTCACCAGAGACAAAATGAGTCAGCTAAGGTTTATTATTAGTAGCAAATATTTATGAGCACTTGTGGGCACTCCAGAGATGTTAAGAAGTATGACACACAGTTCCTATCCTACAATACTTTAAAGCCAACTTAGGAAAACAAGATGAGTACACAAGAAATAAAAATCTTAAGAAGCAAATGAATGCAGAAGCAGATGAGGGGTATAGAGTCAGAGAACTTGCCTCAGGGAAGAAATACAAGGTGGCATGAGGAGGAGATACAGGGATCTCCATAGGAAGATCAGAGTGCCTGCCAGAATTGGAGGGCCTGCTCCTGACAGAGCCAAGTTATCTCTGGATATCCAAGTTCTTTTTTTTTTTTGGTACCAGGAATTAAACTCAGAGGAGCTTAACCACTGAGCCACATTCCCATTCCCAGCTCTTTGTATTTTATTTACAAACAGTGTCTCACTGAGTCACTCAGGGCCTTGCTAAGTTGCTGAGGCTGGCTTTGAGCTCCCAATCCTCCTGCCTCAGCCTGCTGAGCCATTGGGATTACAGGTGTGCATCACTGCACGCAACTATTGTCTGAATAGTCACGATGCATAGGTGGTTCTGAGGTTCTGCAGTTTGACCCATTCATTTGTTTCAGAACTAGGAAACTTAGGTCAAAGAGAAGAAGCTACACAACAAGGAATCTCCGGCCAAAAAGAAGGCAGACAGCATGCCAGATGAGGAGATTCGGCACACAAGCCTGCTAATAAGCTGCTGCCTCTTTACTACTAGAATTTGAAAAGATACAATTGAGTTCAGAGATCACAGACCACGCACACTACAGACAGTACCTCCTTCACTCCGGGGAACCTTCTGAAAGGATTGGACTTTTCTAGGGCTCCAGGACACTGGCTGTGCTGAGGCATTCAATAAAGACCCCTAAGAACATTACTGTACAAATTGGTTGGTACTTAATTTTAGCACTTCCTTATACTCTTTAAGAAGCATCAACTGAAATATAGTACACTTATTTTCTACATAAAAGTAAAAGCAAAATAAAAGTTTCAGGTAAAGCGGAACCATAAATCTAGGTATTTAAACTCCTCTCCTCGGGCAACTGAAAGCCAATTCTGCATTTCCTCTTACTTGCTGACAGCCTCTTGGGGCATTCGAATGGGAAAGAGTTGAAAACCGGGATTTCCGGTTCAATCTAATACTGGACAACACTTAATGGCTTAAGTAGATTAATAATACTCTTGCTATTGGAATTTGGCCTTTCACCACCTTTCTCCATAAGCGTTGCCTGTACTTGATCTGCTGGAAGGCTGAATGTTGAAGAGTCTTTTACCAGACCTACTCTTGTTCAGCACACGTCTGGAACTGACAACCCAATTTCGACACCAATCAATCAGTCAAAATTTATTGGCTGCTATTATGTTCCCCACACTACCTATGATATTGGCAGAGTTCTAGAAAAATTATAAAACATGTTCTCTTCCTCAACGAAGTTAGAATTGAGTTGGGGTTTCCACGCGAATATACATGGAAGAAACAGAAATCCAAATGCAATCATTATCATTAGAAAGCTCTCAAGTTCAGAAGGCCTCAATGCCACATGCTAGGGAAGCATGCAGGAGACAAACAGGAGTTGAAGGGCTCTGGATGTGGGGATGTGAGTCCTGAGCCAGCTTTACAGGCTGCATAACGTGAACAAGAAAATAGCACATAGGAGAGGGGTCTAGATCAAGTGACAATACAAATAAAGATGAGAAGGCATACGATTAGAGCAAAAAGAAATCAGTTTGGCTAGTTAAAGGAAAGTGGAAGTTAAACACTGATCTAAAATATGAAAATTTGTTTTCAAATGTGTCTCTCTTCATCTAATTATATTGTTCCCATGTCTAAAGCCTGTGACATCTGTAATATCTTGACAAGGTATCTGGCATATAGGAGATACTTATAAATATCTGCTGAATAAATAAGTTCGCTAATAGATAAATGCACTAGAGCAAATTATATCTAAAATACATGGATCTAAGTATATTTTAACATGAAGAATATCAGCTTTACTGTAAATGCCATGCTTTCCTCAGCCAAACACCCAGAGGAAAAAAGAAACAATTCATTAAATAAGAATTCCTGGACACATACTGTAGACATGTTTCACTAAACAGGATGGATGAGGATTTGGCTCTTTCGAAGCTCACGAATGAGTGAAGGTAGAGGTGGAGTGGGAAAGAAGGGAGGGAGGGAGGGAGGGAAAGAAGGAAGGAGGGATGGAATGATGGAGGGAAGGAAGGAGAGAGAAAGAGAAAAGAGAGGAGGAGGAGGAAAGAGGAAGGAAGGGGAAGATAAAGGAAGAAAGACTGAAGGAAGGACTAAAAGAAGGGAGAAAGGAAGGCAAGTGCTCCCAAGTATTACAAAGAAAAGTGATACGCTGACAAATGATGGACAAATGGTGGACGTGATTGGTGGGTAGGTGGGCAAGGCTTCTTTAAATGAGTAATCTAAGACCTCACTGGAGGGGAAACTCATTAGCAAAAGAAGCCAAACTCATACCAGTTTTAGGGGAAGGCTTTCTAGTCAGGGTCAACAGCACGATATGGAAAAGTTGTCCAAGAAACTGAAGGGTGGGTGCTGTATTTGAAGAGAGGTGCAGGACTGAGGCAGAGAGGACCTGGAGTCTGCAGATGGAGCACAGCCATCCACACAGGACTGGAAGGTGTGGAGGAAGCCCGGGGCTAAAGGGACAAAGTGCATGCAGTTCCCGGAAGAGCCTAGCATCAAGGGCCAGCTCTCTGTAGGAAGGCCTGTTTTCATCAGTTTGAAAATTTGTCTCTGTCCCTGGATGTGGTTGTGAATTCAGATCAGATCTTAAGATTCCAGAACCATTCTCTAATTTATCTGCAGATAATGGAGACATGTCGCTTCAAGGACTCTATTCATTTTTCACAATAGTTAATGCAGTGGCTATTATTTCCCTCGTTTAAAAAAAACAGGGAAATTGGTAACTGTCCTTTTTCTGTGATAAAATATAAATAAGAAAAAACATCCGGTATGAACAGTGCCTGGGCCCCTCCCTTCCCCCAGCGCAGGCCGGGGGGCATCCAAGTTACAAGGTAGAGCACAGGATTCATAAAAGATGGTTGCTCTGGGCAGGCCCCACTTGGGGCAGGCAAGGCAGGAGCAGAAACTCCCCTTCCAGATGTGCAGCAAGCAGGAAAGTCACTCCTTCCCCAGGGGACAAAACTGTGCTTTGAATTTCAAAGGCGGATGCCCCAGAGGCCCCACCAGACTCACCCCACAAAAATGCTTGATGAATTACCATGGCAGGCATCAACTCTGCAGATTAATGACCAAAAGGAGTTTAGTTTATGTCTCCGTGGAAAAGGATAAATTTTCTCTTGGCTTTGAGAATCTGAGGGATTGAGAAACCCAGCTAACCACAGCACCTCTCTTCATTCACAATGCCTGACCATGGCTCGTTTACTCTCTGCATTCCCTTTCAGCGGGTTTTCATAAATTTAAGCAAAACAGACAGCATGTCTGTGCTCTGCTTCTTTTGCAATACGATGGCCACCAAGTGATTAGAAATTGTCTTTGGGTTGGTGGAGTGGGTGGAAAATCATTGAGGTTTGTTGTGAAATTCATTCTCAACTCATAACTCAACTAGACGCTGAGTGGTTATTTTTCCAACTTTAGACTAGGCAGTTACAAAGTACTGGCATCAAATTTAAAAAGGAAATCAAGGCCAAACTCCCATTCTTCATGTGTATTTATGTTTGCATGTGTTTGCACATGTATGTGTACATATGTACGTGATTCTGTGCATGTATGTGTCCGTGTGTTTTATACAATCTGGAGACCCTACCCAGCAGTAATAGGGCATTAACCAAACCTTTAGCCCAGGACTCACACTTTACGTTATGACCATTTTTTTCTGCCCACCCATATTTTTCCATCTCTACAAGGCCTTGTGCTTCCACGTCCTGTTAAACATTATGGAAAATGTTTCCATGAAAAGACATTATTACGTGCTTACTATCTACTTCATATCTTGCAAGAACCATAGTTTACATGAACCAATCAATCACCTTTTTTGAACAATTGCAATTGTTATAGATATTTTGAGGTGATATAAGGGAAGAAGAGGGCATGATGTCTACTTCCTGATCCATCTGAGGAGAGTATATGAAATTCACCGGACATCACAAGATGGCATGTGATACATAAAAGAAGATAGGTAGAAAATGGTCTGAAGAAGGTTTTGTGAAGTGCAGGACATTTTCATTGGGCTTTGAAATATAGGGGGGAGTAAGACAAGATCAAAAGAGCTAGAAGAGGGGGATATTCTGTTAGAAGCACAGACATGCTTATAAGATATTGAGGGTGGAGAAGAAGGGTGCAGCCTTCCAGGGTGAGAAAAAGCAGAGAACAAAAAAGGGACACATCATGAAAACGTGGAATACCAGAAAACCCTTAGGGATTCAGAGAGGATGAATGAGGGACAAAATGTTAACAACAAATATGTCATTTCCTAACTACATAAAACAGATTTTAAAAGAAGTTTCAGTCCCTAGCAGTTTTAGTCAGCTTTTTCGCCACTGTGATCAAAAAATCTAACAAGAACAATTAGTGGAGGAAAAGTGTATCTGGGAGCACACTGTTTCAGAGGTCTTAGTCCATAGATGGCCAATTCCATTCTTTGAGACCCAAGGTGACACAGAATATCATGGTGGAAGAATTTGGCAAAGGATAGTGACTCAGGACATGGCACCAGAAGGAGAGAGAGATTCACTCACCAAGAACAAAGTATATATCACAAAGGCACACTCACAGTGACCTGCCACCTCTAGCCACACCCCACGTGCCTACAGTTACCACTATTAATCCACCACTGTTACCACCCAGTTAATCCCTGTTAATGCACTGATTAGGTTAAGGTTCTCCTATCCCAATCATTTTATCGCTAAACCTTCTCACATATGAGCTCTTGGGGGACAACTCTTATCTAAATCATAACACCAGCCAACCACTGCAGAGAGGCACAGATCATCATTCTGGAGATATACATTGACAACTGTCAATTCCACATTGGCTTCTCATTAGATTATTGAAAGCTTGATGTTTTCCTATTTTTCAAATTAGCTCCAAAAAATTAAGATAATAAAATTCACATAAGTTAATTTCAAATGATTTAAAATGATTTCTAAATGATGTACAAATGACTTTAGAAGTTTTAACTCCACTCGTTCCACTTTAGAAGTTTTAACTAACTTATTATCCACATAATGGATAAGGATCATACAAAGGTAGTTCCTTTCAGTCAGTGCCAGTATGAGGGATTACTTGTATTAGGTAAGAAGCAATGAGAATTACTTTGCCTTCCTGCCTTAAAACTGACAAGTTCACAAAAACCACAGTGCAGACAAGCAGGGTAACAAAGATTTTAGGGAGCCAACTCAGGATATGGGATACCAAACCAAAACCAAAACAAAACAAATAAGCATAATAATATAATATGTAATGAATAATTATATACACCTTATTACCTTAACATAAAACATGAAAAGATAGGATTTTACATGAAATTATATATTATTCTATATTATTTACCTTTCAGTTACATAAATTCTATTATTTAGAAAATAGGATAGGCTAACAGCGGGAATTAATATTGAGTAATAGCAGAACTAACCAAATATGTGTCACCAAAACAACAATATTTTTATAAGATTTGTTCTTTGATCAGTAATTGACTCTTTTCAAATTCTTCAATGGATATTTAAATTTTATAAGCTATATTACTGCATATTCTTAAGATATATAAATATAAGACTTTTTAAAAAAAGAATTAAAGTGCAATAGAAACAGATATTACCTGCAGACAGTAAAAATAACATGGTTCCATTTGTCCTGTAATACAGTGGGATGTTTCTACCTATTTCCTTTTCCAGTAATACTTATTTGAACTGTCTGCAACTTTTAGGAAATCCTTCTATTCCTTCATATAGTGGTAAAACTGAATTAGTCAAATGCAAAATTCTGTTTCATTTGTGTGCTCTTATCAACCCCACATTGCACTACACTACACAGCCTTGGTATCACTCCAACATAGTGACATCAGCCAAATACCCTCCTCTCAACACATGCATTTCAGCAGGGAACATGTAGAAGTTTACTTACTAACAAGAGCAAGATTTTAGACTTGTCAGATTTAGTTTCTAGCTCTCCAAATATGTTCATCCTCTTTGTATCTACTTGCCTGCTTTGAATAAACCAGCAGTATGTCAATCAGATCCAATGCATTTATAACTCAGCAAATAGGCAATTGATGTCTAATATATCCATCATTTTTATAACTATATGAAGCACATTGGATGTCATCATAAGTAAAACCTCTCTTTTTCAGGACAAACACAGAGGTAATTCAAACTTGAGAAGTAAAAAGTTGCATTCCAAGTAAGTTGCAGCTTTAGTAAAGAAATTAAGAAAGACCTGTTGGCTATCCTCTGGTAACACTTTTTTTCTTCTTCCTTCAAAATTAGACTTATTTAAAAAACACGGAGCTTGTTTGTTTTGTGTGAGTTGTTGTCACATCCTATATCTAACATGGAACAATTTGGGGATAGTCGGTTCTCCTTTTCTGGGTTCCTTATGGCCTCTTCAAAGACCACCCAAGAGGTTCTCATGCATTTGTTTTACTACAATTTTTTTCTCCAACCTCATCCCCAACATATTTCAAAATTAGATAAAGCTACTCCTCTTGCTCCACAATTTGAAAATAGGACAGCCCAAGATTTTAACATGTTTTATGGCAATAATCATTTTATAGACATATATCTAAAATACTGATCTCCTTACATTTCTAAAAAGTCAAAAATTTCATTATTTGCTTCTGTTTATTTGAGGAAGCTCAGTGACACAGAACTTTCATTATAAAAGCCTCAATATCACAGGTACAAATCACACCTTTTTAACATTGTTTTGTAGGCCTTCCAGCAGGTAAGCTCTTCTCATTTTCTTTCAGAAAAGAAGTTCATATGCTGAACAGAGTTTACCAAAATTTAAATTTGTATTGTCTGCTACATATGCAGATAGACGATCAAAATTTTCCTCTTCCAGGAGGATATATCAACAATCCTTTGCTTTACATTTCTGAATTTTCATTAAAATCTTTAGAAAAATCAAAGAAATAATTTGCAACTCTATTTAGTTTAAGTAATAAAGAGCTACAGGGAACTTTTTCATGCCACTGTGATTTGGGGATATACTGGGAAAAACATGGTTGTTGGTCAAATCTAATAATTAACTCTGCCATGTAAGAGGTCAATATATCTGTTACCCCAAACTTCCCCTTTTGTTTGCCCATAGGACATTCTAATTGCAACTTATGAATGGGGAAATATAACTTTAATCAGTTTCACAAGGTAATTAAGGAAAAAACATGGCAAAATTGCTTGTTTGTATGCTATGCTCAAGGTAATCCAGCAACTGGTATATTCAACTGTGCGTGGGTGTTTTCTTAAGAGACAAGAAAACTTTTTTTTTTTTGGTACTGGAGATTGAACTCAGGGGTACTCGACCACTGAGCCACATCCCCAGCCCTATTTTGTGTTTTGTATAGAGACAGGGTCTCACTGAGTTGCTTAGTGCCTCGCTGTTGCTGAGGCTGGTTTTGAACTCATGATTCTCCTGTCTCAGCCTCCCTAAGTGCTGGGATTACAGGCTTGCACCACTGCACCCGGCTAGAGACAAGAAAACTTTTGGTTGACTTAGAAGTACTCGTCTGTCTCATGCCAAAACTGTGAGATTCAGTCTCCCCATATGCTTTTACATCTTCTTCTCCATGTCCAATTCCATATTCCTTTCTGCATCTCATGCAACATGTTCTGCTTTGATTACTTATCTCCCAAATCCAATTGTATGAGTCCTTCTATCTGTCACTAAAATAGCAATCACTTAGACTTCTTTCCCTGGGATGCTATCATTAGTATGCTAATGATCCTCATTTTCATTATCTAGACTCTTAGAAAATATGGTCACTATCCTGATACAAAGCCCAAAAGTTAATGCATGGATGAAATCAAAGACAGATGGAATGTTTAACACTCATAATTACAATGTACTTCGGTTGTGCACTTGAATTGCATCAACTGGAGTGAAACAACAATGGTGGATTCATTAGTATGAGCTGCAAGGCATGTTTGCCAACAGAAGAGGAAAAAACAGTAACAGTAACTACAGAAGGTAGATAGTCTCTACTGTATGTATTTGATGCTAAAACAGCATAGTTTTCGGCACCTGTGTTTTGGGCTGCCATCTGTGTTTTGTGCTTTTCATTCCAAACTTCAGCATCTTTCACCAAAACACAAGACTTTTTAATAATCTGGGATACAAAAATTCAGCAATCCCAGGACGTAGAACTTTTGAGTCCTAAAACCAGGACAGTTTCAGGCACACTATTAGCATGACCACAGTATTACTCAGAACAAATAATTGCAAAATTTAAGTGGAAAAGAGGAATAAAACTTATTATCTTATTATTAAGACACAGTGAGCAACAGAAGGCACAGGCTGCCTCTCCAGTAATGCACCTACAAAGCTACAATCCACATTTGAAAATGGGCAGAAAAAGACATCTAAGAACGTACCAACTGGGCCTGCCCAAAGGCAGAGATGTTTTAGTCACTGTAGTGACCAAAATACCTGTCAAGAACAATTTAGAAGACGAGAGATTTATTTGGCTCAAGATTTCAGAGGATTTAGTCCATGGCTGCCAGATCTAATGCTCATGCCCTAGGTGAGGCAGAACATCATGGAGGAAGGGTGTGGTAGAGAAAATCTACTCAGTTCATGGCAGCCAGAAAGCAGAGTCCAGGATGGCGGAGAGCTGGGGTGGGGAGAGAGTATGAATATGAATGGAGAGAAGATAAACCCTTCCCGGGTATGCCCCCAGTGACCTATTTACTCCAACTAGGTCCTAACTCCCAGTTCATCCTGTTATCCATGGATTCATCCGCTGATGAGGTCAGAGACCATGATCTAATTGCTTCCCCAAAGTCCCACCTCTGAACACATCTCTGAGACTCCAGGCAACATTCTATATCCAAACCATAAGAAAAGACATTTAGATGAACTCAAAACTAAGAGAACAAATGACTGTGACTCTAAAAATGTAGAAGGAATAAAACCTAGTCCAGGTAAGAGCAATCTGGTCTTTATATCTCATCAAAGCTACATTCTCAAAGTCCATATAGAATACCAGATACTTCAAACCCCTACTCTACTATACTTGTGACTCTTTTTACTCCCACATGGCTAGCACTGATTGGCTCATCTTAAAATGAGCCCTTTTCAATTGAGGGATGGTAATTCTAATAAAGAATATAGCTTTTTATTCAGGGAAACTGGAAAACATATGAACATACTTGGCTAAACCCTGTGGAAGCATCATAAACAACAACTTTTGTTCATTCATCAGGAAGACTCTAAGCTACATCTATCGAAGCATTTAGCAAATACAAAGAGATGCTCCGTCAATAAATTATAAATGCATATATATATAATTGTATATATATACACACACACATTATTTGCAGACATATATATGCATATACAGATAGTTAAATATATTTGGATTTTTTAAAAAAGTGTCTAACAAGACTCTTTACTATAGATCTATAGATTCCACAGTTTTTGATGGACTTATATGTATTTATATGTAGTAAACAGTGTAAGAGCTGAGCATCTTACATTTCCTGAATGTATTTGATCAGGTCCTTTTTTTTTTTTTTAATTTTGGAACATTTCTCTGAAACCATGTTCCATAGACTACACTTTGGTATACACTTATATAAATATAACAAAATATTAAAATGGGACTCTTTCAAGTTCAGCTGAAGCAGGGAGAAAATAGAAATGAACTAGTCCCATATTCCAAAATGAGTACTGGATCACCCATGCAGGACCTGCAATGACATTTTCTAAGAACTGAATTTACAACACCTAGCAAATCACATCTCTCCACATTATTTTTTTTTTAAGTACTGGATATACTGTGAGAGGTATTTGGAATTGGGAAGTAAGAATCTTCAAAGAGAATTTTTAGGTATGCTTACAATGCCTCACCTCATGGGAAAGGGGGAAGGGTACACCCTTCATTTCAAGCAAATGAGAGGGACTGTGGTGTCCCACTTGGATGGCTTGGTATTTCAGTTCACTTTTTCTACCATACAAAATAACTGAGGCTGGGAAATTTTATAAAGAAAACAGGTTTATTTTAGTACATAGTTCTGATTAAGGGGACACATCTGGTGATGGCCTTCTCACTGGCAGAGTTCCAACACATCCTGGGGCATCATATGGCAAGAAACAGGGAATATGTGTATGTATGTATATATAAGAGGAGGTAGAGATTTTATATTTTATATATACATATCTATATATACACACATTTATTTGAATCAGACATATATATGCATGGTTTTTTTTGTGTGTGTGTGTGTGTCTTCTCTCTCCCTCTTCTTATAAAGTCACCAAGTTTCAATCATGGGGCACCATACTGATAACCTCATCTAAATCAAAGACCCCATCTCTAAATAACATAGATTAAGTTTCCATTCTTTTAATTCTCACCCTTTACATTTTTTAATACATAAAGTCTTGGGGGAGAGTCAACCATATCCACACTATTGCATTTGATATGTGCTTCCTGAATTTTGAGAGTTATACAAATATCTAACTTATGCCTAAGAAAGTTAACAGGTGAAAGACTGGCATACACTCCTTGCTAGGTAGCTTTAAAAGAGAGAGAGGGAGGGTTGTGGGAGGGGAGAGGGGCTTATTAGAGATGGTAACCATATCTCACTATTAGTGGACCAAATATGCATATTTCCACAAAGAAGATGAGGGGTATGTGCAAGACAAAGCACCACGAATTAGACTTGGATCCTGCTCTGTTAGAGTCGGGGAGACCTTGGCAAATAGAAGTTCTCAGAAACCCAAAACTTTTAAGGAGAAGTCATAAGTAAACAGCCACAGAAGATTCATTTATCATCCCAAGAGGACCCCAGTGATGGGAATCTCCAAAGTATACAAGAAATAGCTTTCAGGGAAGAAAGGCCTAACTTAAATTTCTGTCACTAGCAGAAAAAACCAGAGCCAGATGGGGACCAGCCAACCAAAGATGACTCTGTCAGGACTTCCTGTAAAGTACCCAAGGAGAACTGTGTCATTTTGTACCCAGAAGATCACCATAAGGAGGAAGAAATCAGCCACTACCTTTGATTTTCATGGCAGTTTCATGTCCAACATCTAGGTGACACTCGGGGTAGATGGGAAGGGATGACTGTTTCCATCCTTACATAAGAAACAGCTCAGGATCCAATCTGACTTCACTTAGCTAAGCCTAAAACCTCAAGCACTTGCAGATCCAAGTTTCAGAACTCTTGTCATCCAAATTCCTCCTTCAGTCCATTTCCCAACATATAGGTTCTCTTTTTCCAAAGGATAGGATGATAGGTCACTTTGCAAACACTAGAATCCATTTCTCTAACATGATTGGAAATGACTTCTCTGTAAATAACACTGAAATAATTACAGCTGTTAGGCAGGGTTTTTAGATAGCAACATTGACTTTGAAATAAAGTCAAGAACAGCATAAAACATTAGGACCCCAGGCACAGTGGATGAAAGCCATGCTCCAAAGCCATGCTGCCTGCTCTTTATAGCTCGATGAATTTTGTTTTTCTCCCCTTAAATAATTTTAGAAGGGGAGGAACTCTTTGATTACACTAAAACAAATAAAATGTTGTGTATAAAGAATTCTTTTGGCATAAGGCACAAGGTCTATTACCATGTTTTCTTCTTCTTCTTCTTCTTCTTCTTTTTTTTACTGGCACAAAATCTAAGAAAAGCCTCAAGGTGCAAATGATCTGCAGTCTATTTAACATCATGGTTATTTATTTTTATGGGACCTCATTATTGCTCTTTACCCTAAATTGTAGGTACATTCTTGGCTCCGTTGCCCACCCTGCTGCAAGTTCCAGATACTGTTTTTTTCTAGATTTCCAAATAATCTTCAATACTCCATCAATCAAACATTCAACATCTTACTGATGATGCGTGAACCAAGGCAAGGATCTATGGAACCCAGCAGTTTAAGCCATAGCTGTGAACCCTATTTTCACCCAGGAAAAGTACCATGTGTCTATCAAGATTTTGAGAAGAAATTCCCAGGCTGCAAAATTTCACAATGATTGAGTTCATTCCCTGCTCTATGGTAGACTAGCATTTAAATGCCCAGGTTTCCATATTCTCACATGTTCACTTAACTAGTTATTATGCAATGTTATAAAATGGACTGCCTTCTTACAAATACTCAACACCATTTTTCTCTTCCTGATGCCCCTACCCTAATCCATGTCATGTCACATTCTCCATCCCAGTGGGAACCATGCCTGGAAGGCTCCTAGTATCTCCAACATGCACATATTTCTCAGGGATTTTTGTATAAAAAAAACTTTTCTAGGTTGCTGCAGTTTGGGGCCACATTTTCCCAACCCTATTAAAAGAGCAGCTTTAAGTAATAACCACTATCCCTCAAATTGTAATAATAATTCCTTAATGAACAAATTAGTTTTTAGGTCATTCTAGTTTATTTCAGGTAGAACAATAAGGGGCTAAATAAATGTTAGATATTTATTTCCATTATTATTTTAAAGTTGTCTCTTTCTCTAATAAAAATTCCACTTAAGCTGTAAAATTGGGTTTAGTTGTCAATACAGTGAAATTGTTCCTAACCCTACAAGCACAGTTAATCAATCCCTTCTTTGCAGTCCCCAGGTCTCTGTTTATAATATTCTAAATAGCCTTTCCTATGCCATTGGAGTCAATTCTGCACTTCACTATAATTTCTCTATCTTCAATGCTTTGACTGAGTTCCTACAAACTCAAAATATGTTACTGAATTGAGCCATCAACAACCCTGTGAAAAAGGAAATCATGTTATCATTTCCACTTTTTACAGACCCAGCAAACAGCCTCAAAAAAGCAAAGTGACCCTTGGTACATGTATGACTGCACATGTGGTGCAACTCTACATTGTGTACAACCACAGAAATAAAAAGCTGTGCTCCATTTCTATACAGTGAATCAAAATGCATTCTGCTAGCCAGGCACGGTGGCACACACCTGGAATCCCAGCATCTCGAGAGGCTGAGGCAGGAGGATTGCTAGTTCAAAGCCAGCCTCAGCAAAAGCGAGGTGCTAAGCAATTCAGTGAGACCCTGTCTCAAAATAAAATATAAAACAGGGATGGGGGATGCTGGGATTGTGGCTCAGTGGTAGAGCGCTTGCCTCTCACGCGTGGGGCCGGGTTTGATCCTCAGCACCACATAAAAATGAATAAATAAAGATATTACAGAAAAATAGGGCTGGGGATGTCGCTCAGTGGTCGAGTGCCTCTGGGTTCAATCCCTGGTACTCTTCCCCCAAAATGCATTCTGCTGTCATGTATACCTAATAGGAAGGAAGAAAGGAAGAGAGGGAGGGAAGGAGGGAGGGAGGGAGGGAGGAAAGCAAAATGACCTTCTGAAAATCATGGAACTAGTTAAGAGAAAATCACACTTAAAACCCTAAGTTGTAGTGTTGGTGTAAGGATATTACACTTCCTGTCTTTGGGGACATCTTCCACAGAATGTTTGCTATGAGCTCAAAACAATGGAGCTCTGACTATTTAGTTTTGCTTACCAATGACAACATTTTTTTTTGAAAAAATAAAATTCTACCTTTCTTTCATATCAAAAGGATGTCTATGCCAACAAATGAGGCGGGGAAATAAAAGGACAGAAGGAAAAGAGTGCATGAACGAGCGAGCATGGGCATGCAAGTAAAAACACTAGTTAGGAAGACTTGCCTTTCAATTCCATATGACACTGCTACCCCTCATTTACATTCCTGCAAAACTGCTAGTTGTCTTTACTATGAAAAAGGAACTTAAAAAAAAAGTTGGGCTGAGGTTGTGGCTCAGTGGCAGAGAGGTTGCTTCGCATGTATGAGGCACTGGGTTTGATCCTCAGCACCACATAAAAATAAGTAAAACAAAAATAAAGACATTGTGTCCATGTATAACTAAAAAATATTTTTTTAAAAAAGTTAATTTGTACATTAATCTGGTATCCTACAACTTGCTGAATTCACATAGTACTTCTAACAACTTGTAGATTCATCATATTTCCTACATAGATGTTAATTTCACCTGTGAATGAAAACAGTTTTACTTCTTCCTTCCCAATTTGGATGACTGTCATTTCTTTCTTCTCCTTTTTTTTTTTCCTTACCTTACTCCACTGACTGAAACCTCCAGTGCATGCTTAGTAGAGGAAACATACACATTTTTGAACATTTTGTTAACAACAAAAATAATTGAGTGTTTTGCAGGCATTGAGGAAAGCCCATGGAAGTTAAAGGTGAGTTAAGAATCAGTCTCCATGCTAATGATATCATATTCTAGTACAGGAGTTCTACTTACTGCTAAGACAAAATCAGAAAGGCCTGGAAAAAGACCAGGATAGATTGTTGAATACGAAAAGCAATAACAACAGGAGAAGCCCTAATACCTATAGAAAGAGTAATATAGACCAGGCACAATTCAAAGTCCCGGATATGTATGAACTCATTCACCTCTTCCAACTTATCCCCAGTTTATAGGTAGGAAATTAGAGACGCAAGGAAAATAAGTAACTTGTGTCTCTATAGCCAATGCTCTTAAATGCTACATTAGGGTGCCTTTGTTTACCAGCTCTTCATAAGCAGATATCGAATGTCCACTCTTTGCTAACTACTCTGTCACTTTCAATTAATTTCGTTATCATCATAGTACTTTGCAGTTTATAAAAGTTATGATCACATTTGTGTCTTAAATGCCACAAAGGACCTGAGATTTTATTCACTAGACAAAGGAGAACTTTTATCAGTTTTTGAGAAGAGGAAAAATGTGAGAGGAAGAGGTGTTTGGGGATGGCTCTGACAGGGTGTGCTCCACGAATTCCCTGGGGTAAATCTGCAGGTACAGGGGTCCGGAGCCTCCACATGCACCTCCCAACCCATGGGCTCTTCCCTTCAAGCTCATTTGCCAGTTGGAAAGAGTCCTGATTTAAATAATGTTCCTGGAGGGAATTCCCAGAAGAGAGGAAATAATAAAAGTATTTCTATGTCACTTCTTTTCCCTGCATTTAACTTTCAGGAATATTTTTGTTAACTGGGAAGAGGACACCGAGGAACCATTATCACTGATACAAGGAGAAAATGGATGGAAGATTTCCTCAGCCACATCCCGTCAGTGTCAACAATTTAACTAAACATATAGTAGTCATAACCTCATCAGTGTTAAATTTTCAGGGTTTCTGGCACATATCTCTTCATCTCCCTCATTAAGTTTATAGAGTGTTCTTTGGTACATTTGCTCAGTATGAGGATTTCACTTTCAACTGGCACATCTTAGAGGTGAATAGGGGAATGATTTTTCTGCCTTAAGTAGTTAGCAAAATGAGAGAGTATATGAAATGGACCAATACCCTAAGCCAGGTACTTGGCAAGTATCCATCACAACCCTGCCCATTCACCAGGGGTGGGTCCAACACAGATCAGCCAAATCAGTCTGAAATAAGAACAGTGATTCTGTTTCCATTACTTCCTTGCTCCATGTCTAGTACCACTAACTCCCTATCCGGGAACTCCCTTCATTCAGAATTGGAATCCCCCACCAGGATAGCTACTCCTAAACAAGCACCCCAAACCCAAATTTATGCCAGTCTCCTTTCATTTTATCTTAATTGGAACATTGTTAGCATCATGTGCTAAACAATCTCCAACAAAAATGATTGTTAAAAAACATCATCCAGGCCATTATTTACACAATAGTAAGCTTGATCTGACTTCTCTTCCAGGGGTATCTGATTTTATAGAGGAGTACCCAGAGCTGGGAATGGCTTAACTTAGAGAATAAGTTCACCTGTAGCAAGTGAGGGAGGATGGGTATTGTGGAGCTTCAGGATGGGACCTCTTCCCAGAACCCATCAAATTTGTCCTGTAAGAAACACCTAGCTCCACCAATACACTGTACCTCCATTTCCTTACTTGTAACACAAGGAGATAATACTGACCTCATATGATTGTGAGGATTACACAGGTTGGTTAGTGATTGTTATTCATCTCCCCAGAAAGCTAGATAGTATCACACAAAAGTAAAAAAAAAAAAAAAAATCCATATTTATATTGGTGCATAATAGTGGTACAGAAATCAGGATTTTATTTTTTCTTTTTTGGTGGGGGTATACCAGGTATTAAACACAAAGGGACTTAACCATTGAATCATATCCCAGCCCTTTTTGTTTTTTATTTTGAGACAGGGTCTTGTTAAGTTGCCTAGGATCTCACTAAATTGTTGAGGCTGGCCTTGAACTTGTGATCCTCCATTTCAGCCTCCAGAGCCACTGAGATTGGTGTGTGCCACCATGCCTGGCCAGACGTAAGGGTTATTCATGACTTCTGTGCTTTGCTTTTTATATATAAGTAAACTTATCTACCTAATAGGTAACTTGGTCTATGTACATGAGGTCTGATGAGATGAGAAACCCCAATTAATCTGTCCAACTACTGATTAAACATCCTATCTCTTAGTTTTCAACCACCCACAAAAATATAGCCTCTGTTTCTTAGATGAGCTAAAGAGAAACCACTTTGAACACTGGCAGCATAGGTCTTCCAGTTCCTATTCATAAGACTGCTGCCTCAATACTGTGTGACCCAGGAAAGTCAGAAATGCCACTGGACCAATTCCAGGGCAACAATATGCTCTTAGTCCTAAAATAAATAACTGAACCAAGAAAGACGCTACATGAGGAAAATGAACTTGCTATTGTTTCACTTGGAACCATAGTTCTGCTTCCAGCCTTAAACCTTCTTCTGTTACTCCCAAATAGGGTTTCCTGAACTTTCAAGTGTCACTATCTTGTAACCAAGATACTAAAGCATCAGTCTGCACCTTCTTTCATTACCTTTCATTCCTAGGTTCCTCAAACTACTAGACGTCTTCTTGATTATAAAGGCAGGTAGTTCTAGGGCTGTGGGGATAAACTAAACTATGAGAAAAGGAGGATCTGATCAATTCTTGATCAGAGCAAAGTGTCACAGAAACATATTACTGAAGAACACAGGAAGTAGTATGCTGGTACATCTGCTGCATTTTACAGAAGAGAGAACTGAGGCCAGGACTTCAAGCCACATGCTGGTATGATGTGACAGATCTAAAATATGGACTGGGATCTAGTGCACTGTCTGTCCACTGGACCATACAGCTCCCCTCCCCTCAGTTGTGCAAGCCATCATCACTAATGTGGCCAGTAGATGCCCTTCCGTATAACCACCCTGTCTTTCATTGTTCCCTAGGAGTTAGTGTAAGGCTTATATTCTCACTCACATTTTAACCTACTTCCTCTGCTAACCTAGATCTTCTATTTGCTGCTCAGGTTTCAAGGCAGTGCCAATGCCTAACAAGACTTTCTTGAGCACCTTTTCAAATGAGCAAGGGAATGAATGAATAACTGGCTGCTCAAGTATCTGTCACCAGCACTGGTCTAGTCTGTTAGCTAAGACTTCAATATTCTCTGACTTCAGATGTAACCGTGATATGTGGAGGATAGCTTCTGCAACTCACTAGCACCCTGTGATTTATAGTCATAAGAGCCACAGTGGTTGGGCTGGGAGAGACAAGAGGACAACTCCTAGTGTGACCCAGAGGAGAGCTGTACTTTCCTGGACATCTCCTGGTGATGTGTTTGAAGATGGGAAGCAGAGGACACAGCTCTGGTTGGGTGCCAAACATCTGCACTCAAAACCAAGCAACAGTTGTGATTCAGATCAAAGAAAATTGAATCAACAGATATTTTCAATGCCTACTATGTGCACCCAAACCACCGTGATTAGACAGATTCCATTTAAGTCCTACCCAACCCCACATCCTCCTGTTCTCTGTGCCAGATGCCTGATGTTATATTAATCATATATTCATATTTCGAACTGAGCATCTGTTGGCATATGTTGATGTGCAGATAAAATCTAAGTTATGAATTATTTTGCCAGCATTTCATGGTGCCCTTCTACTCCCTTGTGGAGGCTGAGGCCAATCTCCTCCAAGCCTCCAACCATTTTGAAGAGGCTATTGTTCCTTCTGGCCCCTGCTCTATCAGAATGCAAGGAGCGGAGAGGCCTTGGTTCTCTTCCACTGCTCCAGGGGGATATTCAGGTGAGCACACCACCAGAGGCATTGTCTTTCTGAAGTCTATCTGGTCACCCCTGAGCTCAGGCACACTCACTGTCAAGAGGGAACCCTGCACAATCTGGCATCTGAGGTGCTTCGAGAACAAAGGTTAAATATCCCTTTGTTTCTGGACATCCTAAAGTTAACATGACATCTTGGCTGACAAATAGGATTCTATTTCTTTTAGAAAGCATGCTATATCTGTAAAAGGGGATTGCACATTCAGTTGCCTTGTTACTAGAATTTCCCCTGTGAGGACTGCCAGGCCTTTACTACCACTACCACCAGGTACTACAGTCACAAAATGAAAAAAGCCAAGGGATTTGCTCGTAGCCTTAGGCCATCTACTGTTTCCATCCTTTAGTGAGAAAAACAACCAGTCAAGTGAGGGTAGGTGGACCCCTCCATATGTGATGGCTGTCTCTGATTTTCCAAGGTCCCCTGGCTGTTGTCATACAACTGTAGTATGCTTTGTGTTCACTATAATTGCTGGGACAGTGCTTGTCTTTCCTGTTTTGACAGGAGCTTTAAGTGCCTCAAAATCAAGAGGTTCTTCCAGAGGCCTCACAACCCCACTAGCAGAAGGATCTACATAATTACAAGGAGTTTACAGATAGGGAAGGAAGAAACCACTAAGGTGGGGCTCTCTGGTTGCCTTCCCAAGGAGAGATAGGAGGCAAGAAGAGCTGGAAAGATGGGTCGCTAGGCCTTTGGTTTTGAAGCTCCCTCCTTGAAAGTGTAATTAACTGAGACCCTTTTGGTAGTATCCCTTTTGCGCTTGCTCTACCCACTGGAGAGGGTGATCTCTGGGACCAGCACACTCCATGAGCCACCATGTTCCCTGGCTGCCTGTATTTAGCCACTCAAGAGAAAGCATAATGTGAGATGCTTTGTTCTGGAGCTTCAGCTCTGACTCTCTGCTTTCTTAACTGGGTATGTGAACAGGCCTGGACAACACAGAAGGAAGCTTAAAACTCTCCTATGTACGGCTACACCACTCTGCATGAGCAAGGTGCCCTTCAGGTAGATGCACCTGCACCTCGCATAGCTTTATTAGCAAAGCCTGGGCCAGATTTCATCCTGCTAACATGAAGCCCATGTTTATGGAAACCCTGTAGTACCTTCTCACCCTTAAACCCAGAGCCTAGATCAAGCTCTGAATGACCTCTCTCTTCTGAGTCCCATTCTGATCCCCCTGACTGTATTCAAGAAGCAAGTTCTTAAGACTGTTTCATCAAAAATAATAGTTCCAACCCAAAAGTTCAAGTGGGTCTTTACCTCTCTTGGTCCCACCCCCAACCAGCCATGGCTTCACAGAGGCAGAAGAAACTGGAAGAGGGGTGAAGGGTATCCATTCCTTCTCTTTGCTATTTTTCTGCCTTGCCAATTTCTCCTGCTTGCATTCACAACTTCGTTGTACCTTTCTCATTTGATTCTGCTTTCTCGGTTTTCCCCTCACCAATTTCTTTGTTATCAACTTCACTCACCTGCCATACGATGCAAAGACAAAATTTCTAAAACCATTGTTTGTATCCTCCCCATATCAACTCTTCTGTGGAAATATGTAACCCAAAGATGACCCTGGGATACATGCTGGAATTTCTTTACCAGAGAAGAATTATTTCTGCAAAATATTTTCAAGTTGTCATTTTCATTTAAAAAATAAGATGATAAAAAGCAAACGCACAAGTCATTATTTGTAAAATGCCTACAGATGAGGAGGAAGCATGCATATCAATGTGTACACACAGGCATGCATGTGAGTGAGTGGCCACATGTGCATGTGTCACCCATGGAGGTCGAGATGAATCTCCCAGATGAAGACAGTAATTGAATACTAAGGAAAATGTCAAGAAACAAGAATGATTTCAAATTTCTTCTAGCGTTACTTTCCATCAGTCCCTCCAGATGAAAAAAAAAAAATACAAAGTTTTCTCAGAATTCCACTTGAATTTGATACCTAAAGTAGCTTCAAAAGGCAGTCACATGGGTGGCAAAAATGCAAGGGTTACTAAGCAGGGGTCTCCTTGTGGTATGAAAATGATTGCTAGCTAGAAAGGGGGATTTTCCACTCTTCTTCTGGTATTGCTAAGCTAAATAAACTCTGACACCTTGGTGCCTCCATGCTTGATATCTTAGATTCCTTCCAGGGTTTACCAGTGTTCTGTGGTTATATTATTTACAAATTATGTGGATATTTAGAATAATGACTACCATGTCCATGGGGGCCATCACCACCACCGCTATTCATCCTGACTTCTTTCTAGAACAATTCACAACTGCCCAGTTATACCTATAACTTAACAAGTGAACAAATAATGGTTTTCCTAATTCTATAAGCAGGAATACACACCGATTCTAGATTTTAGTGACTTAATATATTTGGATGGTGCCACTTTTCAACTTCTCAAGCCCCAAAGCTAAGGACAAGGTGGTTTGACCTCTAATCATGGTAGACCCTTCTAATTGGGTTTCCAAAACAGCTGTCAAGGGTAATAATGGAAATTCCAAGAAAAGCTTGAACTTCAAAGAACTTGGGCTTCACTTATAGCCTTGAATTTGAGCCAGGTTCAGACTTTTCAAACGCTATCCCAAATATTCCCTAGTCCAATAATTTAGGCATGTACCCAGTGCTAATTCAATGTCCCTTCCTTGCACAATCAGCATGGATGCAACTTATAGTTTACACGGCTGGACAAGCCATTCTTCCAATATTCAAAAAATTAGACTCAGCTCTTCAACTCATTATATCTTGAATGAGAAGGCCCTTTGAAAGGTAGAATGGCAAATGTTTCAAAGTCACTATCTTTCGAAACACACAGACCAGGAAGAACTTTAAATACCTATGTAAGAGAAGTCAGCATTGGAGAACTACCCACGTGTCCTTTATATGCTTCCTCAGATAGAGTTGGCACACAGCATATACTCAGTATATATTCAACTAAATCAATTCATTCTCATATTGAACAAATTTATGTTCACTTAGAGGGATCCATCATCTCTTGGTAACCTGATACTCTGCTCCTTACAATTTTTTTTTTTTTTTTTACTTTATTTATTTTCCTTACAATTTCTTTAAGGGTGAGTTTTGGGTTTAGAATATTGGTATCTTTCTCCCACCTCATCCATAAAGCCTTCCCTGACAACCCCGGTCTACCCTACTCTCATTTTTCTGGCTCCTTATTATACTTATTCCCAGTTTCACTCACTTTGGCACATGAACAATACCTTATCTTGCCATGTAAAATGTGTTTCATAAACACATCATCCTTCCTAAGAGCCCATAAGCTCCTCAAGGGCAAAGACCATGTTTGATATTTATTTTCTATGTCCCACAGTGCACAACATAATATGAAGCCCACGGCGGGCTCTGAACACATACCTGTTGAATTGAGTTGAACTTTGTGGACAGCAGTCCATTGTCCATGATGATTTTGTTTCAAAGAATTATCAAAAAGCAGACTTGGCCACTTCCCCCACTCATTTTACCCAAATTAAGCCCATAGGCTTCTACTCTTAAAATGCTAGCTAGAAAGTAGAGAAGCAGAAAGCAGCTGGTCCTTTTCAACACAGAGATTGTATTTCAGCACTGGACTGTGGGATTTGATGGATTAGTCACCACTGACTCATGGCCAAATCCTTCAGTGTTATCAGGAATAAAAAGTAACCCAAAGATATGCTAAATATCAATTTCCAATTACTTTCCTGTGACACATTTCTGCCACGTGGGAAAACCCTAAGGGATCCATTATCTCCTATCAGCTCAGATCTGGCTTACCTTTCACACAGGTAACATTCACCAGCACCCTGATCAGCCTCACTATGACAATGTCCTCCTTTAACACTCAGATTCTCTTTTGAAGTCTTCAATATAGGTTTACACTGTCACCAGAGACCCTGGCCAAAGTGTGAAAGGCCTTTTAATATTACACCCTGGACCATATGTGTCAGAGTGGGACAAAGATAACTCCAACACCTGCAGCCAGTTGTTGTCATAGTTTCCCAAGCCTTAATTTGCATTGGGATGTTGAATGCAGGAACAAAGTTTCCTGCCCAGCATTTGCAACTTCAACTGCAACCAGAGAGGAAAGAAATAAGAGTCCCTGAAGTCTTAACTTTGATACTCAAAACACAGAACAGCATTTCCACCCTCCAGATCACAGAGGGCAGACCACAGACTAATTTTAAAAATCTTTGATATTAGAGATGTTAAAACTGAGGATCTGCAAAATACCAGAAATCACATGTCCCCTTTACTACAAAGTAATGGAACAGAATTTGGGAAAAGTAGGAAACATCTCTGAATCTATAAATCAGCCCAGTAGGAGGAAAATGCAAATGGCCAGCACCTGGAAAGAGCCGTCATCTGGAGCAGGAAAGCAACCTAAAACATCAAACTTTGGGCCAAGGCTTCAGACTGCACTATGATTAATGACATGAGCAAAAGGTCTCAGTCAGTTGAGGCTAAACAATTAACTTGCTCCTTCCACATCCCAGAACTCTCCACAGCATAACTAGGTCTTCCCTGATGGTATGTATTTACCAAAATGCAAGCTAGTCTGGGGAGCCTTGAATGTGTCACAACCAGACTGTGCCTGACAATTGGGAAGGCCCTGGCATTTGTCGGGACAACTTTAGTCAAATCATCTGTGTTCACTCTGCATGCATGTCTCAACCTTTCAGTTCCTTTTCAAGTTTAAGAACCATCTTAAATGAGGCAATGGCATTGGCCTTGATCTGATCTATTGGGGTGGAGGGGGAGTCTGCAGCTCTGAGGATTGCAAATGGACAGCATATGGCCTGGCTTGTTTCTGGTCATTCCCAAAAAAAGTTCTAAGGGAATTGAACGTTCATGAGATTAATGGTTCCCTCCTGTCCTGCCTCCATCCTCTGGAATAGGTTTTTCTAATCTCTTTCAGATCTTCTAAAGCATTTACATTAAACGGATCACTCCTCTTGAATCTACAGCTGAGATTCAGAGAAGACCTGCTAGAACCAAAAGAAGTCCCCAAGCCACTGGCCTTTCTCCTGGGGGTAGGTTTGTAGAGGGGGAAGCAAGGCGGGGGTCCCAGAACCCAATTTTCAATATGGAGATGATCCAGGGAAGAAATACCCAAAGGATCCAGTTTGCTCATTTGATCTCCTAAAACTGTTTCACTTGGAATAAATGGGCCCACTGAAAGTGGATATGGCCTCCACCATGGTGGGATTTCAAGGGTTCTGAGTCACCATGTCAGAGAACATCTGCCCCACTGACCTGCCATAGGCGCTACTCCTTCCATTTCTCCTAACCCCAACTGCATTTGCAACCACTTCAGGGACCTGCCTTTAGGAGACTTATTCAAAACAACAATATTGATAACAATAATTATAGAAGCAGCTATAACACATATAACGTTTTCAATGGGCCAGAAATTCTTTGAAAGACTGTTTCTATCAACTTACACAATCCTCACAACAACTCTTTTGAAGTTACTTAGTTGTTACCGTTACCCTATTTTAGAGAGAGGGAGACACGGTAGATAAGTAACTTGTCCAAGGTCACAAAGCCATTGAATAACAGGACCAAGGTTCAAACACAGGCTTCAGTCTTTCATGCTCAGTGCTACACTAGAGCTCTCCTCTGCTCTGGAGGCATGGACCCCAACCTCCATTGCTGATGAGGTGAGAGAAATGACCCTTCTATCATAGCACATGCCTAGGAGTCAGGCCGCTGAATCCTGTTTCTGCTAGTCAATGTGTAATGAGCACTGAATCTTGAAACCTTAGTGGTCCTCATCTTTAAAATTAGCATGATCGTAAGACCTACCTTCATAGGGTTTTGGGGAGGATTAGTGAGCTCATGCATATCCAAGCCCCAGCACATGGCCTAGGGGAGACAGAATAATGGTACTACAGTATTGGGTACTACAGTATTGGAGAAGATGAGGCAGAGACAATCATATCTGGAAAGGTTACATATGGAAAAGCAAATCAATGTGGTGACCCCAGAAAAACTAAAATACCAGGATACTAACAACCACTGGTGACGGTTACCTACCTTCCTGGACTCACTCAATTTATGTAGACTCTATGTTAACTTATTTCCATGAAAGAAAGAATTCTATTTTTCAAACTATATTGCATCAAGAAAAACAAAAAAGGAAAGGAGAAATATCCAGATTGGGGAAGTAAGAATAATTTCCCCTAAACTCCTAGTACAAAAGCAAGAAGCAATATAAACTTCATGGCCTATGTGGCTGTGCTGGGGTGAACCGAGGAGCTACATCCTTCATTCTGCATGTCCTACACGCTCTTGCCAACCCCTGACACATCACATTCTTTGCATCAATAAGGGCTGGTGCCAGGACACACTAAATTGCCTTTGACTACATTTAACTGATCTAGTGTATTTTTATGATTCTTTCTTGTTGTACCATTTTTCACTTTTGACTTTATAATTCTCTGCTGACTTTAAATAAAGCTTTACCAGACTACCCTAGGTGGGTTTTAATAGAGATTTAGGGGCTAGGTTGTGTTGTGGTTTGGATTCAGATTCTACTCCAGCAACAAGGGGAAATTAACTAGGTGGTTTCATCTCAAGTGCCCATTTATACTCGGAAGGGACAGAGAGTTTATCTTCTTCCAAGCCTTGTAATCTTGACACTACAAAGTGATATGCAAGAAATAAAAAATTATGTAGCAATAGCTTCCACACCACAAAACCACTACACAGTGTCCCTGCAGCCCCAGATGGCTAGGATAATATAAAGACAGCAGTGGAATTACTTGCTGAGTGACAGGGAGGATTTTGACCGCATTCTGTCTTATGCCAAAGACCAGGCTTGTTCTCCTGAAAATGGGGAACTCAAATGACCCTACACCAACCATGCCAGCTCCTCCTGATGTGCCTCCTCCCTTCTGCTATCCTTGGTCCCCACTGCTTCCTGCCCAGATGAAACACTGAAGCCAGCTGGCCCTCAGTCCCCAGGAGAGGCACATGACTGAAAGAAACCAAGTCAGGCAAAAAAAGAGAAAAAAGTCTTTCAAACAGACACTTCTCTTTAAAAGAATTATCTTGAGTTAATTTTTTCTTGAAAATATGAAATCAGTAAGATTTTTATCTTCTTTTTCATCAGTAAGCAAGGAATAGATAAAACACAGGTAACATATTAAAATAATAATTTAGAAGTATCTATATAGCATTACCAAGCTTAAAAATAAATAAACCTCTTTGGTTATTTCTATCAGAGCAGATTTCTTTACCTCCACCTACCACTGGTGGTAAATGTTACTGAATTTTTAAAAAATTCTTAGGGCTTTCTTCATAGATGTGCTGCATAGTATTTTATTTTGCATTTTTGAACTTTATATAATTTGATGATATGGTATCACCCAGTGAGTGTCTCTTCTTTCCTTGATTTTGTAGATTCACCCATGCTGAATGTTACTCCAATTTATGTAATCAACCATCTGAGTCATTTCCTCTTTTTTTGGCCTATTTTTTGTTTTGTTTTGCTATTATAAATGCAGCTGTGAATGTGTAGTTCATATTGATCTGAGCATGTACAATAGCTATTCTTGGGTTAGATTCCTAGGAGTAGAATTTCTGTATCTTAGACCTACTATATATTCAAAATGGCTAGAAAATAATAAATCATTTCCCAACATACACTAGTTTACCCTCCCACAAAATAGTCTTTTTTTTTTTAAAGTATTTTTTTAGTTGTTGATGGACACAATGTCTTTATTTTATTGCTTTGTATGTGGTGCTGAGGATCGAACCCAGGGCCTCACGCATGCAAGGCAAGCGCTCTACTGCTGAGCTACAATCCCAGCCCCCCACAAAATAGTCTTTTGAGTTTCTGTAGCACTACACTTTGTCAGTGCTTGGTATTGCCAATTTTTAAATTTTTTTCTGTGCCAGTGGATACAAAATATATTTTGCTGTTTTAACTTACATTTATATATCTGCTTTTTTTTGCAGGATGGGGAGGGTACTGGGGATTGAACTCAGGGGCACTACACCACTGACCCACATCTCCAGTCCTATTTTTTATTTTATTTAGAGACAGGGTCTCACTGTATTGCTTAGCACTTCGCTGTTGCTGAGACTGGCTTTGAACTTGGTGATCTTTCTGCCTCAGCCTCTCGAGGCACCGGAATTATAGGTGTAAGCCACCATGCCCAGCCTTGTATCTATTTTTTATAGACAATCATTAAGTGACTTCTAAATAGCTTAAAATGAAATTACTTCTTCAAAATAACCATGAAATGCTGTGTTTGTAGAGAGTGGGTATGAGTTTTCATTTACATAGGAAGATCCTAGGCATTCAGGTATGTAAGAATCTGTGTACCTATATTTATACCTACATCTGCTCTCCATCCTTACACAGAGCAAGAGAGGCAAGCAGGTCTCCTGAGCTGAATCCGCCTTGCCACCTGTTTTTCTAAAAATGTTTTATTGGAACAGAGCCATGCCTATTTGCTTCCATGCTGCCTCTGAATACTTTCACACTGCCTGACAGATAAGTTGAGTAGCCACAGCAAAGACATCCAGCCTGCAAAGCCTAAAATGCTTATTATCTGGTCCTTTACAGTAAAAGGTCACCGAGCCATAACTCAGAGCATCTCTAGGTACAGATGCTCCCCACTCAACACATCCCTTCCATTCTGTTCCTCCCTGTTATGGTTTGGATTGAAAATGTCCCCCAAAGACCATGTGCTAAAGGCATGATCACCAGGCTGTGGCACTACTGGGAAGCTTTATCGGGTGGGACAAAGTTAGAGGATGTATGTCACTGGGGCATGTCCTTGAAGAAACTCTCTTGTTTTGGTTCCTAGAAACACATATATTCATATTCTCTCCCTCCCTCGTTCTCTTTCTCTCCCCATTTCCTGACTGCCATGAGGTGAGCATTTCTGCTCTGCCACCTCCTTCCCACCATGAAGCTCTGCCTGACCGCAAGCCCATAAGGATGGGACCGAGTAGTCACAAATTGAAAACTCTAAAACTATGAGTCAAAATAAATCTTTCCTCCTTAAGTTGTTATTTCCTCCTTGTTATTTTGTCGCAGCTATGGAATGCTAACACTCCTGAATAGCATTCATCATAAAATGGCACCTTCCACAAAGTTACTCTGGCTAAAAACCTAGAAGTCATCTCAGGTTCTTCCCTCCCATCACCAAGAACAACCAATCCATGATACAACACAAGTATTTAACCTTCCCAACACTTCTCTGTGAAGTCCTCTTTGATATACCCAGTGCCATCTTTTTGTTCGCATCTTTTTTTTTTTTTTGGATACTGAGGATTGAAATCAGGGACACTTAACCACTGAGCAGCATCCCCAGCCCATTTTAAAAATATTTTATTTAGAGACAGGGTCTCACTGAGTTGCTTAATGCCTCGTTAAGTTGCTGAGGCTGGCTTTGAACTCATGATCCTCCTGCCTCAGCCTCCACAGCCACTTCTTTGTTCATATCTTACACTGATTTAACCCTCCAACTAATGACCAAACCTCATTTGCCCTGATTTTCCCAAACAATGCATTTATTTGAGTTTTTGTCCACTATCTCTTCCTAAACTCTCTACACATAGTACAGTGCCTTACACAGCAAATGCTCAACAACAACTTAGCCTCCTGAAGGCTTTTCAGTCCCTCTCAGAAACCACTGAGTTTGACGAGGCAAGACAGTTGCAACTGCCGTGAGAGTGGTCAACAAGGCTTAGAAACAGTCCTTACTCTCCTAAATCTCATGACTGAGAGGACTGGGGGAAAGAGACCTTGTTAATATTGTTTAATGCAGTGCTCTTCAAATTTCTGTGTGCAGAAGAATCACCAGAACAACTTATTAAAAATAACAGATGCCCCAGGCCTACTAAATCAGAATGCCTGGAAATAGATGCTTAATCACTTTCTAGATGTTCTATAGGAGAATCGTACTAAGACTTGAGAAGCATGTATTTAATGACAGCTTCCTGAATACGTCTTTCCAGTTCTACCCTACCCTGCCGCACTATCCCTGACAGATAACTAACACTGCACAGCACCCCACCCCCACCCCACAACCCTTTGCTTGGGTACCAGATCTTCCCTAAGCTTGTTCACCTTCCTACAGTGGGCAAGAAACCTGATTTGTGGAGATAATTGTATCCCTGTCTCAGAGTTGCATCCTGATTGTCGGTCTCTGTTTTTCATTGAACTGGTGGCATTCCTGGCTAATGATGGGGCCGATCCCCTCCACGGACCATCTTTATTGCTTAGTATAACTAAATCAAGAATCTCCTGCCATCTCTTAGTGTCATTCCCTCATATGTATCATACCTTTTAATTCTTGCCTCGGGGAAGAAAATTGCAAACATTTGTATAATGCATATATTATCAGAATGCTTGTTTTAATTTTTACTGCCCTCTTCATTTTGAAGATATTACAGATCATCTAATATGTTAAAAAAAAAAGTTAATAGAAGGATGAGACCAATGACAATACCAACAAGATGCTGTTAGTATTTATTAGATATTTTTCTTATTAGACTTAATTTTTTCCTAAATTGCATGTGACCCATTATCATTTTGCTTGGTAGATAATGTAACAAAACACAATTACCAGTCCATTTTATTCAAGGAGAACATCTAATGTTCTTTGGATTTTATAACACCAAGCATAGCACAAATTTAAGGAATTTTTCCAGTGTTGCACTCGGTAATTTTTAGGGGTCTATTTTCCCCAGAGGCATGTAAGTACTAAAATTGCACTGGATTGCGTTTTGCTCTCAGCGGGTGAGAAAGTGCATAGTCAATGGGTTATTTGCCATTCTTTATTTCCGTTTTATGCAGTCACAAGGAGGAATCTCTCAGGTGGTTGTTGAAGTTTACTAGACACTCAGGAGCCATCTTGTGCTTTCTCTAAATGGCATTTATAATTTATAACCAACAGGGTTGTCTCTGAAGTCATTGGTGTAGCACACCTATAGTCTGCTCACTTTAATTCTCTGAGACCTTCTGTGATGAGATTCCAGCATGGAAGAAACTGTACCATGGACCTAAACAACATATTTAGGGCTACAAATAGTTCAAAGTTTTATGTAGGTGCTGTTAAAGACAGACAATTTGGAATCAGTATGAAGGGTTTCAGAATATTTGATCCATTCATAAAGAACAATTAATAAAGGGGCTATGCAAAAATCACACCAGTGATTTCTACACCTTTATTCATCTGTAATAAAAGCATTAAATTCTGTCAGTGCAATCTTCTCTGCTTCCTTTCCACTGGATATCTCCAATTAACTATCATTTCCATGTTACACTATTAACTCTAATAACTGACACTCTAAACAGGATTCCAAAGACACTGAGGTAGGAATACTTCCCTGAATCATCAAGAAACAGATTAAAATGTTTTCACTGTAGTTATACTGTTATGTATTTAATGGCAGCCAGCCCATGCGGCAGAGGAAAGAATACAACATTTGGTATTAGAGAGACCTGGCTTTGACCCCCAGGGAGGACACTTATTAGTACTGGGACCTCTGTGAACTACATAATATCTCTCTAAGCTTCAATTTCCTCATATATAAAATGGGGATAATATCCACCTTTAGGAGATGTTTCCAGGACTCAATGAAATCATAAACATATGTAAAATACCAGCACAGTGCCTGGCTCTACAGAATCATTTAATAAATAGTAACTCTTAGTAATGCTGCTGTCTTCTTTCCCAGGCTCAGTAAATCAGTAAGCCATGTAATATAGGCAGGACCTCGTTTTGTTTTCTTTCTCTCTTTAGTTGCCAGAATAGTTGATTCACGTGAATACCCTCAACAGTGACAGAGCACAGAAGGTTTCCTGTAGGTTGTACTTGGGAAAATTTAAGTTTGAAGAAGAGAAGGAATGTTTTCACAGAAAGAATTTCTTAATCACTTGACCTTGGGGAAACAAACCTGCAGTCTCCACAATAGTTACAAATCGCCCTCTTTGGGTCGTCTTATGATGATGAGTATAAAATAAGCATATTTTTATAAAAATTCATATTAGTGCAAGAGCTGAAGTTCTTTTTGACTCTTTTCTACTCTAATGCAGCTCTCCTCCTAGAAGTAACTGCCATCAGGGATTCTGCGACCAATCTTCCAAAACTGTTCCTGTACATTTAAAGATGCATGCATGCATGTGATTTCATGCTCTTAAGTACATACATGTGTGTATAACCTTGTACTCTTAAATGTACAAATTCTAACACAGGTTATGGTCTTTTGCACCCAAACTTGCTTTTGCTTAAAAATCTTGGAGATCTGAGTTAGTATGTTATTTTCTTTAACTTCTTTTTTTTTGGCTGCTGGATAGTATTCAATATCAGCAATTTACTATTCTTTAATCATTTCTTTCCTGATCTTTATTTTTATGTATACTTTTATTACCACAAGAACCCTGCAATGAAGATCATTCTACACAATTCCCTTTTAACATATGTAATTGCTAGGTTGTAGGCTATATAAATTTTATTTAAGTCTTTTAAATTCAATTTGTTTATTTTTGAATATGGTCCAAAATTTAAAAGCAAATACAGGTGTACAGTAAATAGTCTTTCTTTCCCCTAGTTTTTTCCACTGCCTAGTTGTCCCTATCCATAGGGAGTCATTTATTATCATGCACCTTTCAGAGTTCTTTTATAAATTCTTATCATTCCACATTTCAAGCATAAATGGCAGTGTATTATATATATCATTCAAGACTTTGATTTATTCCTTAAAGAAAACATATTGCATAGCTTCTCAAGTATGCAGGGAACTTCTTTATTCATTACATAGAGATAACAATATTCCAGAGATTGGACATACCATAATTTGTTTAACCATTTCTCAGTTGATATTGGGCTCTTTCCAATGTTTAGCTAGTATATCTACTCTAGAATAAATACTAACATATATACGTATTATTTGAACATATACAAGTATTTGTAGGATTTCAGTTTGATCTATTTTTATATTAGGCTGTTGATCACTTCATTATAGATCCTAGGAACTCTTTATATATTAGAAAGACTTTACCATAAGTTCACTATTCAATCTTTCAACTTTTCTTAAATGGTTTTATTTTTCTTTCTGAAATTTTTTCTAAGATTCTTTTGTTTGTTTTTAAATAGTATTTCCAGTAAATTCAAATTTGTTAATGTTTCATCTTTATATAAGAGATTCTGAATTCTGGGGTTTCATATGTTTTTTTTTTTAGTGATTTCATGGCTTTTTTTTTTCCTACTTAAAATTGTAATCAATTTGGAATCTATCCTGGTATAAAGTACGAGGTTGACCTCCAATTTTTTTTTCCAAATAGCTACCCATTTGCCTCAAGAACATATATTGAATAGTCCACTGTTCCCTAAGATACCACTTTATCATATAAAATTCCAACATGCTATTGAGTCTAGTTCTGGACTTTCTATTCTATTCTACTCTATCTACTCATTGGGTGGCTTATGTACCAGTACCACATTGGTTTAATTATTGAAACTTTACAATATATTTGATATTCAATTGGGCTAAATTCCCCTCATAATTTTTTAAGAATAACCCAGCTTTTATTTTTTGCTTATTTCCCATAGACACTTTAGATTCCTTTTTCAACTGTACAAAGAAAAAAACTTTGCTTGTTATGTATCGTCACAATGGATTTATAAATTAATAAAAGGTAATTTTAATAACTTTAATTGTAAATGGCAATGTAATTGTGGTACTATTACTGATTATTTGTTGTAGTAAATGTATTCATATCTTCCATGTATACAAGTCTTTAAAGTATAAGTTATAAAAGAACACTTTATCAAGCTGGTGTTCACCAATATAAAGGTTCTGTAATGGTAATTTTAGGCTTATAAAAATAGTAAATTTAACTGGAAATTTATTTATATCATTTAATGTTCTGTAACTGGACCTGTTATCAATAAAATATATGTAAAATTTAAAAAAAAAAAGGTAATTTGACTTACGCCTTTGAGTTCTCCTATAAAAGAATATGATACATCTGTTCATATAGTCAAGCATTCTAGAAGGCTTTAAGGTTTTCTTCATGAAGATAATGTTTTTATTAAAGTATGTTTATAATATCCCTGATTTATTACCTTTTATGTAGCTTTTTAAATATGATATTTCATTCAAGATACTAATTGGTTTCTGTTTTAATATAAAAAGCCTAGTGATTTCTATATACTAACTTTGGTACCTTATTTTCTCACTGAATTCCTTTTTCAATCCTTCTCCTGGGTTCCCAGGGGTCAAACCAAATCAACTGTTAATGTAATAGTTTTATCATATTCTTTCCATTTCACAACTGTGATTTCTTTCTCTTATTTGATCACATTCCTAGTTATTTCCAATAAAATATTAAATAGTAATGATGATACAGGTATCTTGTCTTGTCCTTACTTTCATAGAAATTTCTCCAATTTTGATGTTGGCCATTGAACTAAGATCAATGTATTTCATTGTATTAAGAAAGTATACAACTTGGCACAACACAGTGGCACACGCCTGTGATCCCAGCAGCTCAGGAGGCCGAGGCAGGAGGATCGCAAGTTCAAGGCCAGCCTTGGCAAAAGCAAAGTGCTAAGCAACTCTGTGAGACCTTGTCTCTAAATAAAATACAAAATAGGGCTGGAGATGTGGCTCAATGATCAAGTGTCCCTGAGTTCAATCCTTGAGACCCCCAAAAAACAGGGAGAGAGAGGGAAAGAAAAGCCCCTGCTTTATTTGTTTACATTCATCCATTCTTTCATTTCAACTTTTGAGTCAATTAGTTTGATTCTTTCGTATAACACAAAGAACTGGGCTTTGCCTGCTGATACAATTGGAAGATCTTTTCAGTAGGTGAACTAAGCGTATAAGCATACACATAAGAGGTAAAACAGTGCTCTTTCCTTTTTTACCAGTTAGTTAGTAATGATAGGGGGGATGCTGTTTTGGGGTCATATAATTTCTATCATTTCTGCCAGTGCAATGGCTTGTCTTAGCCATGATCTCTGTTGAGATAATCAGGAAGGCCGAGATGGTTCCAGCACCTGGTTCCATATGGCTGCAAACTAAAACCCAACTCAACATAAACAATAAAGTTGAGCTTAAGCTGAACCATCCAGGATCTACCAATTACCCTCTACCTAAGGACTTCCAACTTAACCAATCTAAAAATGTCTTTGTCGTGTTTCTGCAAACACCTTGTAAAAATTTTCCCCTTATAAATTCTTGCTGGATCCCTGAACCACTTGTGGTTTAGTGCAGCACAACTTATGAATTAGTATTTGCATAAATAAACTCTTAAACATTTTAAGGTACTTAAGTTTAACTTTCAACAGTGGTCTCTGTGTTCTGGCCTTTGACACTATTCTGACTTCATCTACCATTCTCCCCCTAAATTACTTACCCCAGCCACCAGGGCCTCTTGGTTATACTTCATGTGTGCCAGGAATGCTATCACCTCAGGGCGTTGCATTCAGTCCTTCCTCTGCCTGGAGCACTATCTCAGATATTCTTAAGGTGTCACTTTTCACTGAAGGACAGCCCAGTCACTGGCCATTTTGTCTTTCTTTGACTACATTTTGCCTCTACTTTTTTATCTACCCATCCATTCTGAGCTCCCCTGAGTCTCTTTCCTATAGTCACCTTGGATTTCAGGGATAATGGTTCTGATGGATAAAATCCTTATGCCAAGGGTCCAAAATGACCCCTAAGCAATGCAGAGCCTCAGAAAACAGATTGTTCCATGATGAGAGACCTCGCCCCCAAGCAGAAGCAGTTACCCCATGACAGGAGCTGAGGCTGCTCCCCTTAAATGAGAACAATCATCTCATGAGGGGAATGAGATCGCCCTCAAGCATTGGTAACTTGAGCTCTGCAGAACAGGTCCTGAGATGATGATCAACAAGACTAGGACCTGACCAAAATTACCTGCTCTGCCAGCTTTGCAACCTCCACCTAGGCAGACCCTCAACTTTGCCTTAGTTTCCCATACCTATAAAACCTCAACGTTCCTGTTATTCTTTCAAAGACAGATCTTAGGTCACTAGACTTTTTTGTTCTTCCCATGTGTCCATGCTCATTAAAGTTCCTTTCCTGCTCTTCACCACTGCTCATCTCTCTAATTGGCATATTGGGAGGTGTGGCCAAGTCTAGTCCATTGGGACCCTGGATCTGGAGCCTTCATTCTAACACCCCAATAACATCACTTCCTTCGGGCCATTACTCCAGCACTACCCTCACTACCCAGGGGTGCTTTTTTTATTTTTTAAGCTATTGAAGCTCAAATTACCAACGCACAACTGTTCGCATCACTGGCCTGCTTTCATTTTCATCTTAGTACTTATCTCCATTAAATTCTGTGATGATTTTATTTTTATCTTAGGTTTTAATTCTCTCACTAGGAGGTAAGCTCTTTGAAGGCAGAAATGTTTGCTTAGGAGTGGAAAGGTGTTATGTCTTTCCTCTCTCATTTTAAGGGTCACAGCTAACACAGAAAGTTAACAAGAAAAAAGCATAATAAATGAATTTAATAAAAGTTTTATGCAACAGGGAAGCATTCCGAACGAAGTACCTAGGAACATTTCATGTTTATGCATAGATTCAAGGAAGAATGGACAGGCATGTATAAATGTGATTGGACAAAAACAATGTGGCCTAATTCAATGGGTTAAAGGAAACCCAGCAAGACCTGTTTAGGTTTTTTTGTTTCTCTGTTTTTTTTGGGTTTTTGTTTTTGGTTTTTTTGGTACTGGGGATTGAACCAGGGGGGCTAAACCTCTGAGCCACATTTATTTGTATTGTTTGTTTTGAGACAGGGTCTCGCTAAGTTGCTTAGGGCCTCACTGAATTGCTGAGGCTAGCTTTGAACTTGTGATCTTCCTGCCTCAACTTCCTGAGCTGCTGGGATTACAGCAGCTCTTGGCCTCTCTTTCCTTCTGGATATAGAGCAGGGCCCCTTCTGAAATGAGGATCTACTATCAGAAAAGGTAGGTCAGAGAATTCCTTTATGCTCTTAGAAGGGCAAAGGAAGGTTAGAGTAATGCTTTCAGGCTTCATGGCTGGCTTTGGAGCAAGAGATTCTAGTTTCTATGACTTGCTTTGGGGAAGAAAAATTCTAGTTTCTGTGGCTTGTCTTGGATGGGGTGGATTGGGGTTGGGAAGAAAGGGGAGCAGGAGATGGAGGACAGAAGGAGGTCAGATAGAACTTGGTTCTAGGGGCACTTCTCAGGCTTTTTAATGCCCTACAGTTCAAAGTACTCAGCATGCCAAAGTGCCATACTTTGAAGTATCATTTTTTAAGTCCCAGCATTGCTTATGCATGCTATCTCCCTAATGTTTTTAACAAGGCTTAACACAGAGCCATGCTTCCTCAGTGCATACCTCCTGGATGAAATGGTAAATTCCTAGGGATTTGGAATAAAAGGAGTTTGTGGGCTGTTTTCATGCTGCTATATCAGTCCCCACTGTGCCATGGAATTGCCCAGATATCCCACATTCACTGTCCTACCCAACTTATTCTCCAGGGGACCCTGCTCATTTCATTTAAACACTGCATGAAGTAAAAATTCCAAAGAGATTCCAAGGAAGCAGAAAGAGAAACATCAGACAAGCAAGCCCCCTCTCTTAAGAAAAGAAAATTTGTGGAGGTGGATGATTGCATGGTTTTCCTTAATCAAAAACAAAAAGGGATTGCATCTTATCCTCTTGGATTCTCCTTGATTTGGGAGAAACTGATGAGCTACGGCAAGATAAATAAAGGAATAAAGAACTAATCCACAAGGGAGAAGACTGTTTTATTGCTCTCCCACAGATGTCCCTCCTAACAACACAGGATATTTTTTTCCTTTTGGAGGAGGGTTGGAAGAGAGGTGGGGGAGCAGCAATTTAAATAGGGACCTCCTCTGGGCCGTCTGTGTTTGGAAATTAGCATTGCTTTATTTTCCTGGCTCCCCACCCGCTTTGTCCTTTAGTTGAGAAACCTTTGCACTGGAACCGCACACTGAGTTTGTATTAGCATCCCCAGGACAGAACTTTGACCCCACAGACTAAGGAAGCTACAAATGGAAAATTTCAAGTTGCTGTACTCTTTTATTTTCATGCTAATGCTTCTGCTGAGAGTATTTAAGGAAACAAATGCACAAGAATAATAAAGAGCCTAGGACTAAGAACTCCTCTGGCAACACTAGAGGAAGCTTACCTCTCCGTGCTTTCAGAAGTTCGGAAGGGTCAAAGTGAAACCCTGCTTTCATTTTATGAAAAAGCTGTGTTGGCCTTGACGTAAGAGAACCCCTGATCAAATCCAGTCAGGATTTGAAAGTTGTATAAGTTTTATTTCACTTCCTTCAGGCCACCTCAAAGACAGATGAGCTTGTCCTTCAGGAAAGGGCTTTGGGAGAATGGTGATTTCCCAGTCTCCCCTGACAAGCCACACCTGAGTTCAACAATACTGAGTCTTTACTTTGGACCTAACCTAAACAGCCTCAGTTTGTTTTTAGACCCCACCCACTTCCCTTGTATTCTGTGCAATAAGAAAAAAAAAAAAAAACTTCTCTTTCTGTCCTTAGGCTAACCTCATCCTAGGTATAAATCCTCAAGTGGAAGATTCATCAGAGAACTACCCTCTGCAAAGCCAAAACACTCAGTATTCTTCTCTTCATGTGCCAAGAAAACTTGAATTTCACCTCACTCTAGACATGCCTTGCAGAGGAGAAGCTAATCAGAAATGGAGATTAATCATCTCTAATTCTTGCTCCTACACCCACCTAGATTATGGCCTGAAGTTAGACAAGAACTCCATTTGGTGTCCCCAGTTGCTTTCCACCCAGTTCTCACCTTTATCCAAGGCTACCTCCAAATCCTCTCTTTATTCATCTCTTGTTAAATAATTACAACAGGATGCTATTGTTTTGGACTAAGCTCCTGCACCATGCCCCAAAAGACCAGACTAAAAATAAAAATGTAGTTCCTTACACTAAAATTCCACCAAAATGTTGTGATGGTCTCAGAAATCAGGAGAGATAATATCCAAATTTCCTGAACAGGTGGGTCTCAATCACCATGATAATGAAGTTCCCTCTGCTTTCATCCTTACCAAAAAATGTAACCTAAAAAACCCTGACATTAACCTATCTGTTGTCTTTCTACTGGTCTGTCTCCACCTTACAAGAAAAATAATTTTGAAATGATTAGTCACTTTCTGGTCTTTTATTCTGCTTTCTTCAGTCCTTTCTGTCTGTACAACCCAACTCTTCTGCTCAGCTCCCTGGAGCATTTCTTCTATTTTATGGGATGAAGTGTTGACCCATTAAGGTCTTTTCACTAAATTGGTAGCAGTGGCCCGTGCGGATGCTCCCTTCTCTGCACTTTTACATCTAGCCTGGCCTCTACTTTCTTTGTGAAGGCCCTTGTCTCCAATTTGACTGTAGGATTCTTGAAGGTAGAACCTCCAGCTTCTCCGGCATCTCCAGCATCCCCTGCATCCCCTGGTGCAGGGTTCCACGTGTTACCAACTCCCATGAAAAGCATGGTTGCCTGACTAATCGAAGAAGCAGAAACAGGCCCCTCAGTGACCTGAAGCATATGGAATTCTGAGCAAGGGAAATGAAAAGTCCAAAAAACCCATACCACACCCTTTATAAAATACACACATCCCAACAAATCCAAGGTTATTGGAAAGGCAACAGCACTCTCTACCAGCCCCAACCAAAAAATTTCATTAGAATGGATTAAAAAAAAAAAAAAACAAGGCAGTAAATATTAATGGCTAGGAGGGGGGAGCTGGAGGACAGCAGGCTGCACCAAGCAGGTGTTCACCTCCCTCAATTTCAATCCATTTGCAGCCAACAACGTCATCATTTGGCCTTCTTGAGCTCACCGACAGGCCATTTTTCATGATTTTACCATTTCTGGCCAAATGCAAACTTTTTAATTAAATGTACCACATGATTCCAGATGTTTGTTTATTTGTTCCAAAAAAGGTTGTAAAATCACTACATAAGGAAAAACCTGGGGCAAGGGGTAAAGTTTTCTCCAAGAGACAGGAAACAAAATACACTGGAAGAACTGGGGCTGGGAAGTTTCTACTGGGTAGAGCTGTCTCTGGGCAGAACAATTGAGACCAAAAGCACTGGCTTCCAGTAGCTTGCCTTCCAGAAGCCCAAGACTGAGGAAAAAAACACCCTGTGCATTTACTAGTTTTTAAAAGAATGAAGCTCATCTTTAAGCCAAAGACCAGAATGAGAACAAATTTTTGTGGCTGCTTTGTCTGCTTATTGTATGTGTGTTCCTGTGGCCACAAACTCCACTAAATTAACTCCACTGCTCTTCAAATTAACAGGCAAGATCACAGCTTACGCATGAGAGGCCAGGGAGAACCCTGCAATGGGGGAGCAACCACGAGAAGGGGAACAAACAGAGACCACAGCCTCCCTGCTGGCTTCCTTGCAGCTTTCTGGTTCTCTTTCTCTCTACCCCAAAACATAATCAGTCATTCGGTCTATTATGTTTGCTACAGAAGGTTTCTCAGACACCTTCCCTTTTTCTCTGTGCCCCAGCCAGCCAGTCACTCCAGGCCTTAATCAATGAAAGCTGGATTCTGTCAACATCATGCTCACTGATGCTGGGCTCTACCTTCTGATTTCAAAAGCCAACATCAGGAAGACTTTGAATAATGGAGGATGGGAAAGTATCTACTGTGCATTTTCTCTAATGCATGAGCACTAGTGAGCAAAGCCATCGGCAACCTCACACGACAATTCCACAGCGACCCCCAGGTTCCCCTTTATGTGGCCCCGACTCCAGCACCACTGGCAATATCCTGCTCCCCACCCCCCGGGTCTACCTCAATGGTTACCAAGTTGTTTCTTATGTCACCATTGCTAGAAACTGCCCTTTGGAGGCATCATAGACTATGGGAACACAGTCTGGTGTCAAGAAATCTAAATTAGAACTAGAACAAACTCCTTTCAATACTATTGGGTGGTAGACTCTTAGAAGTCAGGGTTTTTTTGTTTTGTTTTGTTTTTCTGTCCAATTTTTCCTACATACTGTCTGAAGATTAATCCTGTAGCAAAATTTAAATCAAATATAGGCCCCTCACCTTCGGGGCCTGCCACGAAGCACCCTGCATAAAGAACTTTACTGATGACTGTTTCAAAACTGTGATCCTTTCTCGTCAGTTGTGTTTAGCCTTATGCCTGGGACTCTTCTTCTCCATTTCTCTTTTTGGGAACCCCCTTCTTTTGCCCTCTAGCTACTCTTGCCCTGTGTGTTCTTCAAAGATCAAGACTAACATCTTCAAAAAAACCAATCCTGTGTGGAGAAAAAGGTACACTTAAACATTGCTGGTGGGATTGCAAATTGGTGCAACCAATCTGGAAAGCAGTATGGAGACTGCTTAAAAAACTCGGAATGGAACCACCATTTGACCCAGCTATCCCACTCCTTGGCCTATACCCTAAAGACTTAAAAACAGCACAGTACAGTAAAGCAGCCACTTCAATGTTTATAGCA